>CAEMYA010000856.1:228086-318539 GCA_903131615.1 Diplodus sargus | reverse complement strand
TTTTTTTTTTTTTTCTTTATAAAGCATTAATGTTGATTTTACTCTCAATTTAGTCATTTGATCATTGTTAGTTTTAGTCAAGATTACCTAACACAAACTCAGTTATTGTGGGTATTTAGGTCTGGGTTTTGTCTCTCATGTTATACCATTACACTTGAGTCACACAGCTACGTATGCACTTTTCAAAAAAAAAAAAAAGCTATCTCAGACGAACCTAGTATAGCCATTAAACAACTATTGGATGGATATGTGATCTGCAGCATGACAACAAAGATGTTTCACCCCTTTTCAAAGTGACAATATATTTCTGATCCAGGTAGTGGGATATGTCTTCGTGTTTGATTTGTGTCAGGAGAAAAATAGACATACATTATTTTTATGTCTGTATAGAACAATGAAAAATATCTAGTGTATAATTGGAGTAAAATCTTTTTCGCAGCACTGTATATGTACTTACTCACTTGACTTCACAAGTTGCTACTGTGTGGTAGCCAGGGTGTCCCTCAGACACAGGTAATGAGAAGTGAAGTTCATGTGATCTTGCTGGAGAGTGGAGAGTTAAAATTTCCTGCAGAACGTTACATCAGTCCCAGAGGCGCAGCTTGTGAACAGGCAAGGCAGGCAACTGCTTGGGGCCCCCGGCCGATAGGGGGCCCCCAAGGTCTGACAAACTGTACCCCACCACAATGTCTTACACTGTAGCCGCCCCGGGCCCAGGCTGTAATTTACGGGGCCCCGAAGTCAAGCTATACCCCACAACAATATATATACAATGATAAATAATACAGTCTATGGTTGTAGACCATAGACTGTATTGTATTGGGGCCCCCACTCCATTCCCAAAACACGATTTACAATGACATGTCAGTCAGTAGGAAACCTCCCTAAAGGAGCCCCATGTCAGAGAGGAGAGGAGAAGAGAGGGACAGACCTGGAGAGAAGAGGAGAGGAGGAGAGGAGAAAAGAGGGACAGACCGGGAGAGGAGAGTTATTTATTGTTCTGGTTTTATTGTTATTTATATGTATATTTTGAAAATTCTAGTGAAATAAAAAAATGTTGAGATTTCGTAAAAATGTTTTGATGTCAGATTATTTATAAAATAATAGTAATGAATGCTGGTTGAAGGGCCCCGGGTTTTTTTTTTTGCCTAGGGCCCCAGCAGACTCTTGCAGCGCCACTGATCAGTCCCCCTCACTGCTTGTTCCCCTCTTGTCTCATTCAGGGGGTGCAGGCCCTGATGAGCAGCGCAGTACTGCCTCTCCTGCAGTCAGTGAGTGACTCCATAGAGGCCATCATCATCACACTACACCAAGAAGACTTCTCAGGGTATGCTACATTTGGCCTCTTTCCATTGCAGAGACTTTTCCTGGGACTCAGGAAACATTTCAGGAACCAGGGAATGAATTGTTAACTTAGTTATGGAGACACTGTTTCTCAATGAGCTCCAACCTACTCCAGCGTTTTTTGTTACTTATGTGGCGACAGTTACACCATAATCAGTATCGCCCTTTCTCAGGGCCGATACTGATTATGATATCTCAATGAGACTTGTAACAGATATTAATTTGCAGTAAAAATGTGAATCTTGGTGTCAACATTTAGAACTGTTGGTGGCCTGAACCGAAATACAGTTTGTCTCAAGTAGTGTTCTTCAGTACAGTTTTTAGGCACTTGACTGGAGTATTTAATTTCTCTGCTAGTTTATCCACTTAAGGAACACCGTTCCAACATAGGAACACCCTTCACTAAACGAACACCCTTCGTAAAAACGAATAGTTTTTTTCGCTAATAGTTTTAAGCATCTGATCTTAACAATATATACTCACCGTTGGAAAGCTGAGACTGTCGTGATTATTTTAAGCCCAAAAAAGTTATGTCCAGACCATGTAATAACCTTCTAAACTCACCATGACACAACATTAGAAAGAGCCCACTACCGCAAGAAGCAAGAATGCCTACATACCTTCGGAGTGTTCCCTTTTTCCACAGCTACACATCATGCCACAATTTTTTTTCATAGTTCGCCAAGAGTCCATAGAATGGGAATATTCATGTAATTTTACCCAAAACTAGCTACAAGAGTCAAACAAGCAAGAACCCCCAGGGTCTTAGCTTTCATTTGAGACCAAGATTATGTTTCTAGGTAAAGAGGTTCTCAAGTTATAAGCCTTTGAATCTCAGTAGGCGCTCTTGGAAAGAAAGGACCCAAGCAAAAAGCACAGACATGCCTTTAGGAAAAAAATTATGAAAAATAATTTTTTTTGTCTTTTGACTTCAAATTTTGAGTGCAGCAAGCTGAGACCTGTGGCTATGGCCTAATTGTGTCTGTTGTGTCCATAGACATACCTGAGCCCTTATATCTTAGTCAGTTTATTGACATTTGAATTGAATGGAAACCAAAATCTGTGTTCCAACCTCTGTAACTCTGTGTCAGTATGTCATAGAATCACACTTCTAGAAAAAACTTGAGGGTGTTACCTTTCCAATGGTACCAAGCACGTCCTTGAGTCTCAAACTATGTGGGAGCTGTCATGTTTTTAATTTCGGTATGTCGTTTTGGACAAAGAACCTTAAAATGGGAGTGTTCATTAAGTGGTTAAACTTCCTCTCCACTATTTTTCTTTATTTTTTATTAATCTCTAATTCAATTCAGTTAAAAAAAACTTTGTTTTTCCCTGGGGAGTAGCATTGAGGGAGGTTGGGTTGAGCATGAAGAGGCAGCAGCAGTGTTTGCAGCTGGGAACAGAGCGCATGAGGGTTCTTGAAGGATCCTGCGCTGTCCTCAGTGTTTGCTGCTCACACATGGTGGAAAGTGCTCTGACTGGCAGTCCAGTGATTTTAGAGCAGACTTTGACTGTGCTCTGCAGGCGTGTCCTGTTCTGCAGACTCATGGAGTGGAACTAGCAGGTGATTGAGAAAGTGATGACACTCTCTATGAAGGAGTGATAAAATGTCTGTAATATGTTTTTATTTACCTCAAAAGCTTCCTCAGGAGATACTGCCGCTGATGGCATCTCCCAAGGTTCTCCTCAGTACATTTAAATGTACTGTCAAAAGTTGTGCCCAGGTATTTGTACTCCTCCACAAGCTCTACATTCCTCCTGTGGATTGTGCTGATGGCAATTACAGCCAGCTCCCTCTGCTTGCTGGATAAGGTCACCACCATCTCTTTGGTGTTATCACACCACTCCACAAACTCATGCAGCACTGAGCTGTGTTGATGTGAGGGGCCTGAGAGCAGGGACAGGAGAACTGTGTTATCTGCATACTTTATGATACATTTGGTTTATTTACAGATACAGTATATATTGTTGTTAATAGGCTAATAATTGTGATACGTTACCAATCAGATAATATTGTGGGCTGGACATTGTAGGAGAGGAGGCTCAGATCCAAAGGAATACATTTTAAATGAATTTATTTTATCTGTGATCTGAAAGAAGATCACTGATACCAATAATCTGAAGAATGATGAAAATCGGCCTAATGATCGGTCTATCCCGAGTCAACAACCATGGCATCTTTTGTAAATGACATAACTTGGGAAATCACATGACTTTGTTTATGTGTAATGTTTGTACTTTGATGTCATCTGTGTGTGTGTGTGTGTGTGTGTGTGTGTGTGTGTGTGTGTGTGTGTGTGTGTTTTCAGGCCTTTGTCCAGCCCTGATAAGCCAGATGTTCCGTGCTCACTGTACATGAAGGAGCTGCAGGGCTTCATCGCCAGAGTGATGGCTGACTACTTCCGACACTTCCAGTGTGTGGACTTCATCTATGAGAGCACAGAATCCATTGCTCAGAGGGCCATCGAGCTGTTCGTCCGCCACACCAGCCTGCTGCGTCCACTAGGGGAGGGCGGCAAGATGAGGCTGGCTGCTGACTTTGCACAGGTGAGTGGAGATGAGCTGATTGTAATCCTTCACTGGTGTCTATGATGAGGCAGATGCAGAGGTCATTGAGCAGACTGAAATGTATTTCTCTGTTTGTAATGTAATGGTGTGTGTGTGTGTGTGTGTGTGTGTGTGTGAGAGACAGATGGAGATGGCGGTGGCTCCTCTGTGCAGGAGAGTGTCAGATTTGGGGAAACCTTACAGAATGCTGCGCTCCTTCAGGTGTGTATACTCATGTATTATAAAGATCAATGCTCATCACTCATTTGTACTCTTTGATTCTGTTGTGAAGAGGAGAAGGAGGAGTGGTTGTTGTCAGCATGTTTTAGTAGAAACATGGTGTAGTGGAATTAAAGGGTCACTTCACTCAAATGAAAGCACAGTCACATTATAAAGACATGAGTATAGCACTTCTTGGTTCACTGTTGTTTTCTGAACATCTGTTCAAGTTCACTTTCTGTCTTATTTCATGTATCATGTTGTGTGGTGATTGTAAGTTTAATACTAAGTCTGCTACCGTATTGACCCGAATATAAGACAAGGTTTTTTTCGATTAAAATTCTGTGAAAAAGTGGGGTCGTCTTATAATCGGGGTCTAACCGTTGACAAATGCTGATAGTTGTCTGGGTCGCTACATGACCGCAACAGCAGAGGGCGCCAGCTTATTGTAGAGACGTCACTGACACTGTGGCTGTTGTCATCTGTCAATCACAGCGGAGAAGAAGTGACTAGAGATGAAAATGGAGAGGCGCCATGATTGTACAGAGCAAAGTGGATCAAAAGTGGGGCAAGTTTACACATCTGAGGCGGAGCTATGATGCTAATTTTAAGATAATGGTGATCAATGCAGCGGAGGCGCCAAACAGCTGTCAGCCAGGCAAGAAATATGGAGTTATGGAGTGTAACATCCGAAGATGGCGGGTCCCAAAAGACCGTCTGAAAACGCTAACAGTAAGAGAAAAGCTTATCATGGTCCTCTAAGCTGCCGCTTCCAAGAGATTGACAGGAGGGTATGTTAGTTTGTTACTGAGAAACTAATTTGGGCTAACAGTTTTTTTTCTGAAGATTGGTCTTGAAAAGAGGGGTCGTCTTATAATCGGGGTCGTCTTATAATCGGGGTCGTCCTATATTCGGGTCAGTACGGTAATATTTTGATCTGTTCCAACTCCCAGCTCCAGTGTGAATGTTGCTAACAGTGGTTAGAACACTGAAACTGAAGGCTGATATTTATTATGATAATGAATTATTGTTGTATTGTTGCAGTCATGTACCAACTTAATAGACTTTATCTATCTTATTTCTTGAATGTTAGTGCAGTAGCCTTCGACCTGGTGTCAAAGTTCAACACACAAACACAAAGTGTGTTTGTCTGCAGTCACGTGAACACAGCTCACCCCTCTAATGGCAGTCGGTCCACGTTTGGAGATATCTGTCTAGTTTTGTTGAAATGCTCTACAGCTGTGTATCTTTCTACCAGCAGTGTATTGGATCCTGTGATCATCCTAATCAGCAGTCAGCAGTTTGAATAAGGACTGTTTTTTTCAGTAGAAAGCAGTTCAACCAACTAATGTTGTTTCAGTTTATAGTTTTAAGTTATATTTATTAAGCGAGTAACTGATTATACAGTGCTTTAGACACAATATAATACAGAACTTAAAGCATTCTAGACATGGACTTCATAGAAAGTGTTTCCAAAGTATTGTTTCATAAAGGAACTACATCTTATATTTGGTTGTACACTCCTGTGTTATAGTACGACACAAGGACGAAATTTTGATTTCAGAGGTGGGGGGGACAGAAGTATTTTCCATAAAACTCTTTCAGTTCACTGTGTTTTCCAGTAGTTCTTCTAGTTTTCTATTGCTACTTTGAAGTTTACTGTTCCCTTTTTTGGTTTGACTGGTTGTGAAGCATGCAGCAAAACATTATCACCCGATTCTGTGTTTCACCACACCACCAATACACTTATTTTTGGAATATATGTTAAACAGACCTCATTTTATAGAGGAAAAAACGTAGTTTCACAATTCTCATGAGTTTGGATGTATAAAATCACATTTGTAATGTGAGGTTTTTTTGTATTTTTCCCTAAATCTTTCATTGTTGGTGTTTTTTTAAGCAGTTGCTGCCTTTCAACATAAAAATAATACATAAAGATAAGTGTATCTCTTTGGCATTAAATATAAGATTTTTAAAAAACCTTTGCATTGTTGAAGCTCTACAGATATAATAATATATTTTATTTATCAGCACTTTCAATAAAACTCAAAGATACTTTACAAGATTATTGAGAGCTTTGTAACTGATGAGGAGGATCTTGAAGTGGATATGCTGCTTTATTGGGAGCCAGTGAAGGTGTTGCAGGATGGGTGTAACGCATTTCTTTGAGTACAGTAAATTACCAAATAATAGTCGGGTTATAATTAGCCGCAGGGTCCCTTTAAACGCTGGATGCAGGTGTATATTTTGATAAATAACCGCTTGTTCCAAATAAATGCTGAGTCTAATTTATTTATTTATTTTAAATCAAGGAAGAAGACGTGACCAGTGACACGTTTTTCTTATTCGCCTTTTTCACGTATTGTGCTGCTTTCTGTCAGTCAGTATCACATTGATGGTCGCCATGGCTCCGATGCAGCAAAACAATAAAAAGTACGACTTGTAATTTAAAATTTCTGTCGTAAAATATGCAGAGGAAAACTCAGTAGAAGCAGCTGCTAGACGTTTCTCTGTCGACCAGAAGAGAGAGAGCGATTGGTGAAAAAAATCAAACTGAGTTTCAGTGTCTGTCCGAGGAGGACAGCAGCAGGTCAGGCTGCCTGCTGGAGGGAGGAAGAAGGCTAGCGAGGAGCCTGAGATAAACATGCGGGGATGAGTTATCAGCAAACGGGCACGCCACGAGAGAGTGTCCGGCAAAATGATCAGGGTGATGGAGAAACAAATATCCGCCACCGTGAGTGACAGCAGAGATGAGGAGTTTGCAGCGAGTGCTGTTGGCTGAATTGTTCGCAAATCATACGCAATCACGCACGCACATTTGCACATGGACACTGATTCAAACGTTAATAGAAAAGAAACCTCTGATATTACAATCCCTCTAGCTGACGTGACCCAGGCAGAACAAACGCCTCATTTACAGTGGCAGATTAATAAGGACTCCTGGGCAGCTAGCAGACCGGTGTGCAAGCAAGATGGAGTGACAGCGGGGACGGCCAATCACACAAGAAACGGCAGAGCCAATCGAGGAGCTTGTGGGCGGGTCTAAACTCAGGGAAACAGGCTTCAGCTTGAGCGGCCGTTTTCCGCTTGGTCCTAGTGCTTGACGTGTCTCTGTTAAATATAGAGTAACATTGTTTTTGGACGGTAAAAACTGCAGGGGACCAAAACGGTCTTCTGAAAAAGTGCAGGGGACATGTCCCCTGTGTCCCCCCCCCTAAATTACGTCCGTGGTACGACACATGAATGAACTCTGAATGCTTCTGGTAGTTGATTTTAATAACTGTCTGCCTTGAGGGAAGAAAACCAAACAAACACTGATGTTGTGGAAAGTGTTCAGAAGTGATATCATTTCTACATGGTCCAGAATACAGTATATTACCGTATTGTTATATTACTGTATAGGCGTAACATCCACTAGGGTTAGGGGGGACATGTCCCCCCCACTTTCCGAAATCCCGTTTTTGTCCCCCCCACTTTTATTTAATCCAGCCGAACACAGTAGCTCTCAAGCGTCCGATACTCAAACATGTCCACTTGATTAATCTACCCCGGCATATACCGATGTGTTTATTTTACATTAATTTGATGGCAAACTCCGCTCGCCGATGCAACACCAGCTATGCCAGGTTAGTAATCAAGTGAACCCACTCTCGCTGTGAGTCGCAGACAGTTTGTGTAATGACGCTGCGTTCAAAGGCTGCAACAGGCCACTGTCTTCGGCTGGGCCGGGCTCTTGATCACGCATTTGCGTTTATTTTTTTTAATAACTCTAATAATGAGTGTATTTCCAGCTAGAAAACACGCATCTCATTGTTTGTGTTGCTGCGTGGTGTTACACGTGACTTGTGTGAGTTATCCTCGTGCTGGAAACGTGACCCCGAGAGACGCAAGAATAAAGCAAAAATATATTTTTTTACTAAGGAAAATTACAAAAATAATAGTAACGCACAGTGATCACTGGTTTGGAAATATTAACGCGTTAGATTACTCGTTACTGAAAACAGTGGTCAGAGAGTAACGTGTGGGCAATGACAACCTGTGTCGGCTTTACAGTTACATAATGTGCCGGCTGGGCTCGGACACAACGTGCACGGGCGCGTTGGGCCCGATCTACTCGGGTCCGATCTACTCGGGTCCAGCCGCGACTTTACTGAGGTTCACCCAGTGTGAGCAGCAGGAGGACGGTCAGCTCACCTCCCAGAGCCTCGTGCTGAAACACTGAGACTGATTTAGGGACCGTCATTAAATTACTTAGCATAAATATATTAATACAAAATAATTGCAATTTTTCTTCCATGTCATGTGACCCTGTGACTCCAAACCAGCAGCAGATTGTGTTAGTAAACTGGACAAATGAGACACAGCTCTTTTTATTGTACTTTTTGTATTTTATATGAATATTCATATGCAGAAATTATGATTTTTTTTCTCAGTAACTTCCATGTCAAGTGGCCCACTGACTTCTGAAACAGATTCTGTTTCCATAAAAATCTATAATAATAAAGAAAATAATGGTTAAGTTCTCTAATGTCTCATGTCTTAGATTCTCATTCTGAAATTCTGAAAATGTTTTTATTTTTTTAAAATCTCACCAGCAGTCATCATTTAAAGGGTTATTTTTCAAAATTTTCTTCCGGGGGGGATGCGCCCGGACCCCCCTAGTGTTGCTAGGTTACCAGAACAATCTTGGGGAAACACTGTATGTTCTAAGAGTTTTGGACATGTGAGGCGAACTATTTCTTTCTTAGCTGAAGCCGACAACGGAACAAAATAAATGTGAAGACAGACGTCGTGGAGTCGTATATTTTTCTGCTTTTTTGTCCATTGCCAATCACATCTTTGACTAAGCATGATAGCCATGTTCATCATAATGTGTTTTGCTTTTAAGTAGCTGGGAATATGATTAAAAGCATGTGGAAATGTATAAAATGGTATTCAAATCAGACCCCCACTTTTTTGTGTCCCCCCCACTTTTCAAACCGATGTTACGCCCTTGTATTACTGTGTGTTCTGTGTTCCAGGCCTTTGCTGTTTCAGACCAGTGAGCTGATAGCCAGCAGTCCAGCTGTGGGTGACCTGATCCCCTACAGCACCCTGCTGCACTTTCTTCTTACCAGAGCCCCATTTGAGCTCAAATCACCCCATCAGGTGTGTACACACACTGAGAAATGAATCTCTAAACTACTGTATATCACTACAGCATCTAAAGAGCGCTGTCCCCCCACAGAGAGCAGAGTGGTCCATCGCCCGTTACTCCCAGTGGCTTGATGATCATCCCTCTGAGAGAGACAGGCTCACTCTCCTCAGGTAACCTTTGTTCCATTGGCTTTCTCCTTTTATAGGTCAGAGTGCTGGTACGTCATAGCTAACACAAACACGTGTGGTTGTCTGATGGGTTCATCCCACTTGAAGCTGGCTTTATTTTGAAATATGACCAATGAACAAAAGTTAACTTTATTTTGACACAGTTGCATCATTGCTGTGAGGAAACACTGTTGAAAGTGATCGTGACCACACATTATGTTTCCATCACAACACACGTTTTGACTTCTCAAGGCAGGAAAGGCACGAGTGGATTAATATTAATTGTGGCTGCATTCCAGATTTTCTAACTTTTCTCTTGTTTTCTGTGGTTTTATACCTTTACTGCAGCAGGAGATCTAATACTTTTAATTCCACTACAGTAATTGAAGTTGTGAATTTCTTTTTTAAAACAAAGATTTTACATTCAAAGAGCACTGTTCGTTTTTATAACATGATGCAATATTAACAACAGTGTATAAAGTAGCTTAGTAGTTTTCTGTAAGTGCTATTTTTATTTGTATGATAAAGCACAGTTCTTCAACCATACTGTCTACCAGAAGTAGTGAAACAGCGGTGTGTCATTCTGTCTTAAAATACATAAATTTCGGTTTTTAAAGGGGCAGTCTGTAAGATCTGGCCAGAATTTTAGTTCCGTCAAAGACATGTGTACTGTGTTAAGAGATGTCTGCTGAACTAAACATGCTCAGCAGCTAGCCCAGGCCCATCCTGTTTCACCTCACTTCATATCTGAAGAGGTGCTGAGAGTCTGCTGCCCATTGACTTTGCAGCAGCCCTTGAATTCTTCTGTTTCTCATAAGATACATCCTTAACAGCAATATTCATAAATAACTTTTTAGATTTTGAGTTGAGAGAGCACTGTTTACAAAAGGATCATATAGGATCTATAAAGAAGTTGGAAGTAGCTTCATATAAACCATCCTCATCATTAAAATACTTCCATGCAGACAGCACAAGCCATCATCAGCAGGACATTTTCGTCTGTCTACTCTCAATTTGGCACTGAGGCATGCTGTCACGGTCATGTCTGACTTGTACATTATAAGTACTTATTAGCTGTTCATATGCTGTAATCATGTGGTGTAACTGAGCTGCGTCCTCTCTGTCCTCTAAGGGGTGCTCTGGAGGCCTACGTGCAGTCGGTGAGGGCTCGACAGGGGAAGGAGTTTGCTCCCATCTATCCCATCATGCTCCAGCTGTTACAGAGAGCCACCAGCAGCACACAGGAAGTCAGAGCCTGAAGAGGACTAATGGTATCCGAGCAGAGTCAGAGGCCTTTTGTCTGACATAGGTGAAAACCCAAGGATGTTTGTTGGATCAGGTTTAGCTCCATGCACGCTACAGAATATTCCTTTTAATATGTATGACCATAGTAGCTGCAGTACAGCTAAAACTTATAACTGATCATCAAAGTTTTACAATTCTGAAGGAATCAAGGGACTGTGTTATGGAGGAAAGCATGATGTTTAAGTTCTTTTTCCTTCCAAATGTGGCACTCTTCCCTGGACAGAACTGTGGTTTTGTCATTTTACAAGAATTTAGCTTGACAAACTTACAAAAGAACTGCCACTAAGTGTAGTCCCAGAAGTATCTAGACCACAGCCTCTCATCTCAATTATGTAAAGGAAGGTATGTTTTTTTTTGTCCAGTGAGTTGGATTGAGCTTCTCCAGACACTGACTCATGTTATGGTGTACAACAGTTCAACAATGACTGAGAATAAATGGGGGAATATCTTGGACTTTTATTTGTACATTACTTGATTAGAAGCTTGAGTATTGAAACACAAACACACACGGTATAACATGAGCAGTTTACATAGGTGTATTCAGATGGGCCATTTCCATTGGTTGGCAGGAGGCTCTTCTACCAGTGGCTCCCATGGTTTCCACTCTGACATCTTCCTGGACAGCGCCAGCTCACACTCCGCCTACACACAGCATTCAGTAACACTTACATTATCCCATGAATAACAGACAGTTGAGTCCTCATATCATGCTTTACGTGTCGGGAAATACTCAAACATTTCTGACACTCATTTGTTCTTCAACTATGGAGTGAGAACCAGGAGGCTTAAGGTCTGGAAACAGCTAGGCTGGTGATGTCGCAGGTCAAAAACGCACATCTTATTTCATTTGCTGTTTTAAACTAATAAGATCTATAACCAGGTTAGCTGCTGGCTGTAGTTCTGTGTCAGTGTCAAACTACAGGTACAGCTTTATCTTCCAGCACTCCAAGTGTGAGAGATGGGCAGCATAAAAAAGCTTAATGTTTAGCTTGAGTTTTAGAATTATAGGAAATATTCAATTCAGGATCCAATTCAAATCCTCCTTGAAGTGTTTGTAGCAAACTGAAATGGATAGCCGTCAAAAATCGCGATCTGTGATGCACGAAAGTGAAACCAGGTGAACTGGAGGAGACACATGGGAACCAAGAACCGTAAAGTCTGCTCTTCAGAGACCGATGTGTGTGAAGATCCTACAGGAACCTGATTAAACTCCATCATAAAATAATGCTGTTTCCTCCTGCACCACCAAGTTAAGTCAAGAAATATTTAGCTAAATGACAATGGGACTCCTTCAACTGACAAGTCAAACTTGGGTGATGTGACTTTGATCTGAAAAGTATGACTTTAATCTGCCCAACATTTGTAATGTATGCCAGTGTCATAGGTGACAGTATGTGAGGAGACTGAAGTGAAATACATCATCAGGCACCCACCTGGAAAATGACTTCTTCAATCTGCCCACAGTTTATCTTCTTCTCCAGCTTCTCGACATCAGGCTCCTGTAGAGACAGAAGAAGATGGTAGCACATCGAAAAGGTTAGTCAGCTATTTGGGTTGAACTCCAGAGGATTGGATCAAAACATGCCACCAGTCCTACCACTGACCAGTGACATGACTGGAAATAGGGACTCATCATTCCTGCAGAAGAAGTGACTGAATGAAGTGACATGTAGGCAAACAGAGACGTTATCAAGCAGGAGTATCAACTTTCAACTAGGGATGGGCAATTCAAGCAGAACTACTATTCGATAATCACAGCTGATGGGGAGCATGTCTTTTACAATCATCTTTGAAATGAGAGACGCTGTTTGCTCCGCGCGTCTGGCATCACATGTTCTTGGTATAGTAGTGAGATAGCTGGCCATTGACTGTTGCTGTGATGACGACGGGCCTCCACTTTCTATCGGGTGCTTCGCTCTCATATGACTGTGCATGGTTGACGTAGACTTGTGATGTGCAAGCTTTGCCTCACGGAGATTACACTGCACCTCTGTTTCACTTGTTTTTTTGAAATAGTTCCACACGGAACTTTATGACGGCTGCAGCACTCTCTCCGGGCTTGTTTCTTCTTCTACGGTGGCATCCAACGTCAGCCCATCACACAGCGTATCAAATGCTATACTGCCCCCGTGCGGAAGGTGCCAGTAAAACAAAGGAACATTTTTTTTCAGACATGATTTACTAATCGATTATTTATTATTTAACGACTATTCGAAAAATCGAAAATCATTGCCCATCCCTACTGTCAACCCCCTAACTCACCACTTTGACATGGTTGAACCTCTCGTTGACCAGCTGCTCCGTGTACTTCCTGTAGGCTGCGTCCTGAGGCATCGTCTGCAGTGATGCCAGAATCTTTGAGTACAGAATCCTCAGACGCTGAGGAAGACCAGAGCAAATTAGTTACGGCAACAAACTCTTCTGGAGAATGTATCAGTGTCGGCTGGAGTGTGTTGATGAGCTGGGATTAAAGTTTGGTTTATTTTGTGTGGAGTCAGTAACTGCATGCATTCACACCATGTGATGGAGGTTTCTCTCTCGCCCGGGTGCAGCAGTGTGACTGGTGCACACTGGACCCGTGTGTGGTGTCTGTACTGTCTGCTGCTCACCTCATGTGGATTGTTGGACACTGCCAGGCCGACCAGGCCGGTCGTCTGGAAGAGAACAATAAGAGAGACACTTGTTACTTCACCAAATTTCCTTCTGCACTTTATAACTAGAGCAAGACGGATACTCCATTTTGAGGGCTGTTGCAAAGAACGATATTATGGATATCGATATCATATTCAGCGCATATTTTTAGCAATGATCTCTAGAATGTGGTAATCAAACACATGTGACAAGGATATGCAACAGTGGCAAGATATTTTACAGTTTAAATCCCCAGTGAGGTATACCGTTTCAGTGCACTGATGACATCTTGGACGATACATCTTATTGTTAATCCTTTGTTATTACTCCAAGCAATATATTCCGTATTATTATAATCTATCACAATCAGTGCATATCAGAAAACATAGTTGTTGATACTGATATCTGTGAAAGGCCAGTGTCAGCTGATAACGTCAGCCAGCTGACATATATCGGTCAGGCTCCGGTTATCAACCTCAAACTTTACTCTGATCACTGTACTTCTTTTTAAAGAACCTCATTTAACAGGATTTAACACGGCTGTATACAGTCAAATACTAATGACGCATTTGCATAGGGAAGTCACCATTCTGTCAAAAATATTTGTCACATATTTTTCTCAGTATAGCAAGTTTTTCCTCACTCGAATTGAGGATCTAAGGACAGAGGATGATGTTCCCTGTACAGACTGTAAAGCCCATTGAGGCAATGTGATTTTGGGCCATATAAATAAAATTGGTTGAAATTGATCTCTCTGTCGCTGTGTTAATGACTGGCTGCAGTCAGTTTAAGGTTGCCAGTGCAGCAGTCCTGGTGCTGGAACACCTTTACTCAACCTGAATCATCTAGATAGAAAGTAACGTTAGCTCTCATGAAGATGTTGCAGTGTAGTTACTTCTGTGACAGCTCAGTGCGGAAACTCTTCTCCGCATGTTTTGAATCGACTGGCTGCATCTCGTTAAAGGTAAATATGTGGTTCTTCAAAGATTATCACTAAACCCTGACTGGCCTTCACAAAGACTAACTGACTCTTTGTTTCAACATATGACCCCAGTGAATGCTAACACATGACATACTATGGCTAGCATTCGGCTAGCTCTAAAACGGGATTTTACTACTTAATCTGTAGCGTTAGTGGCAAATTACAGGAAATCACACATTTTAAAGTAAGCGTGTTACCCTCGAGTATTCTACATTTTCCTCACATGGACTTTTAACAATTACCGTAGTTACTTTCACTTGATGCACTGCATCACAACACAGTGCAAGAGTTCTGTAGTAAGTTAGCTATCATGCCTGCTACCACATTGTGGTATAACGTTACTATGAAGTAAATATTAGAGTGCCATAAACCTTCAAATTAAAGTCTGTAACTAGCTGTACTTCGTTGAACAGTCACGGCTAACTTACCTAGCCGAGTTAGCAAAACAGGTGTTAGCTAATGTTGACACGCAGCACACGGAAAACCGTGCCCGTTTAAGTCAACTACATTAATACGACGTAGTGCAAACAACACCGAGTTAGTTCTGCACTGGTCACCACGTTTTCTTCCATCATTAAAACAAACCATGACCTCTACTTGTACCTTTTTCAGCAGGCCAGCCATTATTGTCTGCGGACAAGTCTCTCGTCCGTCGTTTCCGGCCACTAAATATGACGTCAGTATTTTAAAAAAACAAAAAAAACCCAGCACCACCTACACTATAGACACACGTTGTATTATACATAAACATATACATAGACGCCTCATTGAGTGAATGTTCCTATGAGTGTTTACAGCTGTCAATGTATGTAACGATGTTACTGTGATGATAAATTACAGTTAAACATGGAATCTGTCAATAATGACCAGATCCTGACATGTAAATGGGACGTGTCTACCATACTGTCAACTTAAATATGCACAACTGACTGCATAATATATTAAATTAAAATCAGAAATACTTTGATATGCAGAAACACATTAATAATGATAACGACGACGAGATAATATATACTATATAATATATAGTTGTCATTATTATAATTGAAAAAATAAAGTTGCAGTAGCCTATTATAAATATGCACCATATGTACTATATATGGTGCATATTTATAACAGTAGCCTACTGTATATAGCAGTGATGTATATCACGTCAGAAAAGATTCTTGATCTTGATTTGCAGACGTTAATTTTTTGTCTCCATGATTGTTATTATTAGTGCTTAGATGATCAAAAATCACAGTATTTCTAAAAACAATTGATCTAAATCAGTCACACGTAAACAGTATTCTTTATTCCCACAGATGTCACACTTACATGTCAGGATCTGGTTATTATAGATGGATTCAATATTTAACTCATGTATCATCACAGTAACAGTGTTTCATTCATTGGCAGCTGTAAGACCATTATAACAATGCATCCTGTGGTTTGGTGCCTACTTGTATACTGAACATAAGGAGTAGTTAACGTTTATAATCTCCAGAGAACGTTAGACGTTGTTTTTGGTCTGTTCCCCAAAGATACTCGTATGTGTGTGAATGTGTAAATGAGAAGCATTAACTTATGGCACTTATAGAATATGGCGATGACATATCGCAGCAACGGGCCAACCCGCTCAATGAGGCGTCCATGTGTCTATGACCTACACTATGGCTCCAGCTCAGTGCACGCTCTATTTTCACATGAACACATTTTGCTACAGAGTGAAATGAAACATTTTGAATTTTCTTACTCAGCACATGAATACAAAATAAGCAATGGTAGGATCCACATTATCAAAGAGACATGGGTGATTTTCTTATTCACTGAAAAATCGTGGACAATGTTTAGTTTTCTATTAGTAGGGCAGCTTAGCTAGAAATTATATAAGGATTGTGCATTTTATGATAAAAGCGTCAAATTTGGTACACTTGTAGCCAAAGACATATCGAACAAAATTAGATGTGGAGGCACGACGAAATTTCAATATGGCGGCCATTTTCAAGATGGCCGCCAGTGACCGCCTGTTTTGAGATTAAATTTCACATTAACAATGTATAATAGGTGATAGAAACATGAAATTTGGTACAATTATAGCCAGAGAAATGGGGAACATGTAGAGGGATCAAGACTTTTCAATATGGTGGCCACCAGTGACAACAGTTTTTAGATAAAATTTCACATTAACAATGGATAATAAGAGATAGAAGCATCAAATTTGGTAGTTATGCTCAAAGACACAAAGGAAAAACAATACAGATTTGGACCCATCATACATTTTTAATATGGTGACCATTTTGCAATACAATTGCATTTATCTTATTTGGATATCAGTTAGGGATAGAGTTCAGTTTAGAGTTAGGGTAGTCTGTGTACATTCACATTTCCACGAAATAAAATTGTCCTAAATAGCTTGGATGTCAAAGCACAACCAGGGCACTCTGGTGACACCACTGCTGTGAAACTCAGCGTGGGGTTCAGTGACAGCTAATACACTCTGCTTTATAAAGCTTAACTTATTTGTGGTAGTTTAGTGATAGTTTAGTGGTAGTGTAGTTTAGTTTCCTAAATGCTATCTAATGTTAGCCCCACATCTAGTTCTACCCAAAAGGTGTACACATCGCACAGGAATTTAATGTCACTGGATGAACGATCGGACAAGGTGTAGGGTAGAAACAGAATGTGCTGTCTATCCCACCGACAAAGGCTGCCTTAGAAGAACATGTCAAGAGAGCAGCTTACCAAGGAGGACATGTGTGGGGTCAGATGCTGGTACCTATACCAGAACTACCTGCACCATGTAAATGGGGCTGGTCAAAGACATCTGAGGGTTATTATGCACCCATCTGGACATGCCTGCAGGATGCAAGCCAGTCCAGCTATGAACCATCTTGAAAAAAAGTATAATCTAAATGATAGTTCCCAAGTTCAATGTAGATGAATCCAACATATATCCTTGATATATAATCAACATCACATTATATCCATCATTAATATGAAAATTGATCTAAAAGCAGTTGTCACTGACAGCCAATTTGGAAAATGACCGCCATATTGATCATTTATGAGGGTACATATCTGTATTTTTTTAGTGTATTTGGCCATAACGGTATCAAATTTGATGCTTATATTACATATTATCCATTGTTAATGTGAATCTATTATATATTATCTATCTATAAACAGTTGTCACTGGTGGCCATCTTGGAAAAATGGCTGCCATATCGAAAATTTGTTGTGCCTCCACATCTAATTTTTGTCATATTGAAAAGTCTTGATCCCTCCACATGTTCCCCATGTCTTTGGCCATAACTGTTCCAAATTCGATATTCCAACACATTTTATCTATTGTTAATGTGGAATTTCATCTTAAAACTGTTGTCACTGGCGGCCATTTTGAAAAATGGCCGCCAGTGACAACATAAAATGCACAATCCTTCTGGTTAGCTGCCCCACTATATACCAAATATTTGAGGCGTAATTCTTGTGTTCCTTTCATCTTCATAGAAATAATTTTGTCAGTCTTTCCCAATAGCATGTCTCCTTCTGCTGTCCTGACTTTCACAGGATCATTAAACCTCATTATTTTTTTAATCATTTGAGTTGTTCCCATCTTTATGTATATTCAGCTTTTGAGCATTTTTGTAAATTAAACCCATGTCTACATTGGAGCCTACAGACTGTCGCCCTGCCTGAAGCACCTTCTTCTACTCAGTCGATTCATGTTCCCATTACACAAACACACATGTGGTTGTTGCCAGAGTTTAATGACATTAAACCAGAGCAATGCCTGCTATATGCACATGATCAATATTATCAGTTTTTAAATCTATTTAAAAACGTTTGGCAGAAAAAGACATCTATCTACAGGACAGTAAAAAAATCCAAAGTATAAAAATATATTACAAATCTCAAGTATTTACAAAGACAGCTCTCTACACATGTCTACAGTTACACTTCTGTCAGTTAGCTTTCAGTCTAGTTATGTTACCTAAAACGAGCAACATCTTCCCTACATGTCCTCAGTAAACTCAGCACCTAATAGAGAAAACAATGGAGGCCTAAGACAGCCCAGACAATAAGTCACTAAACTCCTCTGGGAGAGGGAGAAGAGGAATGTAGAGCTGGAGACAGAGGGAAAAGGAGGCGATCCTCCTGGAGGTTTGATTAGCAGGAGGTGACAGTGGAGTTCCTCTGGAGGTGGTTAGAAGAACATCCTGTGGGAAAGAAAGGGTTCAGATACTTTATTCAAGTGTTCTTCTTTTTGTTTGTTGTGTACCGATTCCAACATAGACAAACAGACTGACCTGTAGATGTTGGGGTCCAGAAGTACGGCGGTGTCTGTAGGTAGCTTGGACAGATGAACCACCTTAGTCTTCTGCTGCAGTCTGTCGCTCTCATTTACCCACACGTCTGGCAGTCTGACACCAAGTAAAGAATACATTTACACATCAACACAGTGTCGCACTTCGTGGACGTCTCCTTACAGGTCTCACATGTCATTGATGTTTTCATGAACGGTGGAAAGCTGCATTCCATCAGTTGCTTTGCAGTAGACTTTGTCTGGGTAGCGCCCTATGCAACATCTGAAAATGGAGTTGATTTTGAGCGTGTTTACCTTCATCTGACCTCACCATTATTCTGTTTTACTGCTGCAGGACAGTGAGGAGCAGAGAAGGAGGATGACATGAAGAGTGTGGGGTGAGGAGAAGGGAGGAGAGCAGGACTTACATGTCTTCAGGTGTCCAGTGCAACAAGACCTTCACTTTCCCAGAGTCCTCTTTCCTCCTGGCTATTACCTGCAGACACACATACAGACACACACCAATTAAGATAATGTTCTGCTGATCACAATTAAAGACATAGATCACACCTCACCAGTGTTGGCCAGTCTTCATTGGTTATCCACAGTGTGAGATGTTGATTTAGATAAACCACCACACGGCCTGGCTCCACATCATATCTCTGAATTGCTCTGTCCCCTGTTCACGATGGGACCTGAGGTCTGAACCAAAGTGACTGAGCTATTGCAGTTGTAGCTCACTCTGGAACGTCATCCTCTACTCTCATAAAACGAAGTCAGCTGACAGTTTGAACCTGTGCACTTTGCTCTCTAATGCGTGTTCATGTTCTGTAAACTTTATTTTGAGTTGTTTTTACGGTTTGATTTCTGTGCTGCCTGAATGTGTAGTTCCAGGGTTCGTACACTTTTTTTAGCAATAGTTTTCCATGACTTTTCAATGACTTCTCCATAACCTTTCACTGAATTTTCAAGACCGAAAATTGGTGCCTCTAAATCAAACCACAGACACATCTTGATCCTAGGAGTGATTGGCAAAGAACAAAAAAGCAGGAAAGTGTACGGCTCCACTAGTCTCTCTTTACATTTATTTTGTCCCATTGTTGGCTTCAGCTAAGAAAGATAAAGTTCGCCCCACACGTCCAAAATTCTTAGAACACAGTGTCTCCCCGAGATTTTTTGAGTCCCTAACCGAGCAACACTAGGGGGTCCAGGGGTCAATGTTTGCATTGTACAGCAGCTTGTTCCTCTGCTTTTGAAATGTGCTTTACAGATAAAGATAATCAGATTATTATCATCATTATGTGTGTGTTTGTATGTGTGAGCCCACCGTGCTGTGGAAGACAACACTGTGTCCACTGCCCAGGCTCTCGATGTGTGTTGCCAGGTTGAGGCAGATGGCTCGATGGCGGATGGCGTCCATGGTCTGAGCATCGAAGAAGTCATGAGGTCGAGCTGGAAATAAATCATGATGATATTCATAATGGTGTGTGGCACCACTATATGCTACATACTTGTCCCTACACAAATGTGTCAGTACGTAATTTTTTTTGAGTATGCGTTTTTTCCTTAAATGGAACAATGTGAAGGTATTTGGACAGAAAGGTCTGTGTGTGAGTTTGTACATACGTAGCGAGCGTCTTTGTTTGTTCTTCAGTTTCCTCCTCTTGTTGAGGCCGGCCTTGGATGGAGACTCCTCCTTCACTTTGCCCTGATTGGACACTTTGGATGAACTCTGTGAGCTGAAGTGAGTGGGGACGTGACGGGCCAGCCCGCCCTGAGAGGCAAACGTGGCATTACAGCCCCCGACCACACACTGCAGGAACACACACCGTTGAGAGTCAACTCACATGATGCAGAGCGATTTCAGGCTGACTGAATTACATGGAGTCCAGGTGGTAAGCAGATACTCTGACTCATGGCTGACTTGACTGTTGTGCGACGTGTGTGTGTGTGTGTGCGCGCATGTGTGTTCACCTTGAATGGCTTGTCCCCGCTGTGGGTCAGCATGTGCCTCTGCAGCCAGCTCTGACTGGTGGACGGTGTGTTGTACACCTTGCAGCCTTTCCACAGACACACAAACACCTGTGTGGAATACATACAAGCACACACTCGTTTACAAAGTCAATACACACAAACTGTCATCACCAGATGAGATCACTTTGTTGGCTTGAATATATACAATGATCACCTTTTCTGACAGCTGGGTCTGGGGGAAAAGACTTCGTAAAGACATGAAGGCTTTCAGAATAATTTAGATTAAAAAATTTAAAAAAAGATACCATTTTATCACCAGTCACATTAAAGATGCGTAGTTTGCGCCTCTTTTGATCTACTGTGGCTTGCCCTGTTCTGGCTGCAACCAGAAGAGAAGCGCTGTCCACATTTACTTTCAGATCAATCTTATCTTGAGAGAGAGGGAATGGCAGTAGTGAGAACAAAGTGAGTGAATGAGAAAATGTAATGTCATTCAGATGAGCTCCTCTTATACCAATGTTAAGCTGGAAACTAAATTTGGCCAACTGATGATGTAGCGTGCCTTCCCACAGGTTACTGTGACAATCTAATGTCACCTCTGTGTGATCACGTCTTACAGTAGCTGATCACAAAGAGCAGGTAGTGTCATTAGCCTGAGTTATGTTGTGATCATTAAATACTGATTTGATCAGCAGCAGTCAGCCTGGTCTTCACGGCCTACTGCTGGCTCAAATGTCACTTCAAACTTGTTTCATTGTCTCAGTGCGTAAAATATTCTGTATCACAACTCAGTAGAGGGGGTCTTTTCCACACGTGCTGGCTCAGATTGACCTGGTTTGACTTTGCATGTCAGCCCAGTACAGCAGGGAATGGAATCTGCATTTCCATGGCAACAGGACTCACTGCTTGAAGGTGTGTCTTTATCTGATGATGCGGTTGTCTTTGTAGCCATCAAACTAGTAGCAGTAAATACTCTACCTTGCTGCAGTATTATCGAAGAAAAGCCACTACCAAAGCGCCACTATAAATTCTTTACATTAAAAGTCCCCCATTGTTTAATTTAAAAGCCTTTATGTACAGTCACTAAACACGACTCCTGGCGCTGCTGAGAGCAGACATGATGAAACAGTGAAATACAGCAGAAAGGAAGAAAAGAGAAACTGGAAAACTACTGAGAACAGAGACACATTTTTCTCTCAGGTTTCCTGGACAGGCATGAGTTAAGTCTCAGAGGTGGGGTAGGTGCACAGGTCTGTTCCAGTTATGGCTTGGCTCAACTATGTGCGGGTAAAGTTGTAATGGAGAGGCAAATCATCGTAACACAGTTTGTCTTGGTGCCGGTGGAAAAGCCCCATAAGTGATCAAAGAAACTGACAAACAGTGGCGCTGTCAGCTGACTGATAAGAGGGTGAAGAAGAGATGTGCTCAGGTGTTTCATTGTCGATGGATCTTTACAAACAGCCAGGTGGAGTTTGTAAGTGTAATGAGCAGAGTGTAGACATGGTCTCTAGAGGAGAGCTCTGTGAGGAAGACCAGCAGTGAAATCCAGTGCTGTCAATAACAATACTAATAAACTGAGTGTAGGAGCCTTCCTTTCTTTAGATCCATTTGTTTATTCCAGAGTCAAAGAGGCTATCGGATGTGACTGGAACATCTGTCCATGTTAAACTCTGCTTCAGATTACATTCTCACAGGACTTCACAAAATAAAACTAACTACATGAACACATCCTGAGGAGCTGCGTGCGCGCACGCGCACGCACACGCACACGCACACGCACACACACACACACAGACACACAGACAGACAGACAGACAGAGTAACCTGAAGGTGAGACACTGACCCCTCCTCTCTGTCCATCCACATGTGTAGCTCTGATGTGTTCAGCCAGGTCAGGGCTGCTGGGAAACAGCAGCTGGCAGTGATCCCAGCAGCACGTGTAGCTCAGAGACTTGCCCCCCGCAGGCGCTGAGCCGCTCCCTGCAACCGCACCTCCACCATGACCGTTGAGCATGGCCGGAGTGGAGCGACCGCTGGATGCCGTGCTCTCCATGTCCATCAGGGTGCTGCTGATACTGGAGAACACACAGCAGGAAGGAGACATTAGAGAGAGCCAGAAAGTACAGTACATACAGTATTATCCATGATTCACCATCTTTGACTACATGATAAACAAAAGCTGCCAATTGGGGTTTCGATTCTGCGGCTGAATTTGAAGACAACTGTGCAACTAGAATTATTAAAATGTTATTTTGCTGATAAAATGAAGACAAAGCTGTTCCAGGGATATGTGGCGAAGGAAAACCTCAGAAACATTTGTAGGTTCAGTGTGACTCTGCCCTCCAGGTGCAGACAGTTCAACACAGTGGAATCAGTCAGAGGAAAACAGCTTTCTATAATAGGACACAGTCCACGCACATGAACAATGATCATTTGATTGAGACAGGAGGTATTGTCAGAGCAATGGTGATTGGTTGGGTCACCAGGCTGTGAGAGTGGACACAATACACACATCAGCTGGAATATGAGAGCAATTTACACAGACAAGAGCGAAAATGTCACCAGAGAAAAGGATACCACCAGCAAAACATCCTCTGCATGCACACCAAATGTGACTTGAGCAGCAGGCTCACCTGTGCGAGTCAGTCCAATATTAGCTTATAGCATTGCAGGTACTGTATATCAGTATCTATAAGCGTAAAGAAACTCCAATACAGAAATGTCAGATGTGCTTCAGGTTATTTAGAAGCGAAACAGTGACTCCATTACATAACCTCTCCACCAGGGGGCACTGTTGAGTTGATTTTTATCATGTAAAATAAGCACATCTGTAAGAGATCCACACTAAATTGTGCCTCCAGTATTGGTTGTGCGGTGCAGTGCGTACACGCGAGTGTAAAACACTGATCCACATTTGTCACCCTTTGACGACATTTTATAGACCAACACCTATCATATTGAGACACAACTGACAGCTTAATCGACTTTATTTCGGTAAAAGCACATCTGCTGTGCAGTGTGCTCAGAGGGACAGTGGATCTATTAACACACAGTACAGCTGGCTGTGCATGTGTCAACTCAATAACTACAAATCACACACTGTATACTATCATTACTAGTGAACTGTCCCCTCAAGCAGGTTTCAAGCTGATTTTCAAAGTGACCTGAAGTGACTTTAACCGGCTATTAGAAACTACAAACTGAAAACAACAAACTGCAATATGTGAGAAACACATGATCTTAAAATGATCTGGGTGGTTGTATATGTAGTGGGAGCAGATTACAGCAGCCAGTGTGTGGTTGTGTGTGTGGCAGCCTGGGCCAGCTGACCATCTGCTCAGTGTCCATAGTGGCTCTCTGTGGGGGCTGTGCTTCGAAGTCCTACAAGAGGACAAATACCTATGAATCACACACACATTCCTCCAGCTGCCACTCTGCTCTGGGTGAGAACAAAAGTTACAGTGAAGTCTTACAGCTGCCCCAACAGCAGGATTACCAAACGTTGAGAGGCAGCCAAGTGGGCATTAAAGCAGGCGACAGATTATATTCTATTTTCCACGGAGACTGCTGAAGTTCTCTACACTGTGACTGAACTAACCTCTGTTCAAAGACTCCCATTAAAGCCTCAGCTACTACTTGGCTGTCTAATGAAATAGCCACAGTGGACAACACATTTTGGAATCTACCTGCTCTAGTGGATGAGTCTTCACTAAGGAGCATTTCAATGTTTGTGACAACTTGTGCTGATTTATGCTTGGCATTTAACACCTGCTACATTTTCTCTTTCTCTCTACAGCTAAAGAAGACTGGCTGCGGACATTGATTCCAGGTCTGCTCCAGGTTTCTGCTGTTAATAGGCATTTTCTTAAGTGTGTGTATCTGTGCGAGTATTGAGTTTGTGATTTGCAGCCATATAAGTCATTTTGACTTTTCAATAGAATTGAACAAATCATACACTTACTACAATTCTCCATAAACATTTGAAACGGCACACCACTATAACTAATACAACGAAATATCAAGGGGTCTCGCACATGGATTTTTTTCAGCCAACATCAATATCAGTACTTATCACCTCCTCATGACTGCTACAGATAACCAATCATTTTACATTTTTGGGACTGTATAAAGTTCGGGTTAGGGGTTAGGGTTAGCCTCAGCTCTTCAGGAAGGCTTCATTCCTACTTCAATGATTATAAAAGAGTTTAGATGCTTCATAGGAGGTAAGTTCTCTGTAAAACTGACAGGGGAGGCAACACTGGTTCAACACACTGCAGATCAGTGTCTAGAACCAAATAATTCTATTCAATTCAATAAAAGAGGGAAACACGGACTATGTAGTCCCTCTTGTGCCAGGGAAAGAAAGACATGCATCCTGGAAAGTGACAGTTACATTTTTCTCTCAAAATTACATAATTACACAATCACCATCAGTAAAGAAGACCCTGTCTGACTATCTCACTCATGGGGAAGGGATGCTGTTTTCTGGGGCAAAGTTAACTGAAGTCGACTGACCGTCGCGGTAATTTTTATTCAAGACAGTAACTACAACAACACAGTAGTAGGAGGAGACAAACTGTTGGTGAGTTTAAGTTTGTTGCCGGAGACAGACGCTGTTTTGGGGGAAGAAATGTGACAACGAGTCAGTAAGACAGACAGAATGACAGATGAGAGGAAAGACGGGAGGACAGGCAGGATAACAGACGGGATGACGGACACTTCTTCACATATTACTGCGGTATTTCTTTCCTCAAGTTCCCAAAAACACTACCAGTTACTACGTTACTGTTGTGTGGTCCTGTAACATTGCTTGGTCTTGTAACGTTGCTTTGTGGGACATTTCTCTTTATTTTGATGAGTGAAGGACCTGTGTAGTTATCAGACTGTGAATAGAGAGAGCGAGAGAGCAAGAGAGATAGGGAGCTAGATAGAGACCCTGATTGGCTGTGGTACTCCTTTTCTACACTCAACACAAGGACACTGAGGACACTGCATGTCCTATCTGTTTACATTGAGTTTGCCTTTGATAATCATCAAATACCCAGAGCTGAAAGAGCAGAAAGCAGGATGGGGGAAAGAGAGGGAGAGAAAGAAAAAGAGTACACAAGGGGAAAAAACATCCTTCACCTGTTGTGTATTTTCTTCCTGTCTGTGACATATTCTACACACAGACATAAAAACTACAGTGAAACGCTGCTAATCTGCGTTAACAACCGAGGTGCTTTTCGTGTTTTTTTAAAATCCATCAACACCAACATGATCATATTAATATAGGCTATAGAGGGTATAGGTCCATTGTGTGTCATATGACTAAGCCATCTCAAAATATATCAGACCATTGACCCTTTGTCTGTCTGCTAATCCCTGTGTCCAAGGTCATTTATTTATTTAAAAAGATCTAGGCTGATAAATGTTCTAAACTGCTCGAAAATATTAAGGGAACACCTAATGGTCACAGTTTAACACCAGGTCTGTTAAACTTCAGGGATATCAATCTGTTCATTCAGGAAGCACGAGTGACTATGAATCAGTGTCACCTGCTTTGCTGCATATCAAAGTGACAACAGGTGCAATGGAGAGGCAAAATCAAGCCCAAAGAGGGAATGGATTTGCATGTGGTGGCCTCAGACAATAGCTCTCTCTTGATCCTTCCTGACTGATTCTTCTCTAGTTTTAGTTCTGCTGGTATCCTTGTCACTCCTGGTAGCATGAGGCAGTACCTGCAGCCTGATCAGGTTGCACAGACAGTCCAGCTCCTCCGGGATGGCACATGTGCAGACACAAAAAGGATTTCTGTGTCTCCCAGCACAGTCTCAAGAGCATGGAGGAGATACCAGGAGACCAGATGTTACACGAGGAGAGCTGGACATCAACCCAGCAGCAGGACGTGTATGTACTCCTTGGTTAAAGGAGGAACAGGAGGATCACTGCCAGGGCTCTACTTATGACCTCCAGCAGGTTACTGGTGTGCACATTTCTGACCAAACGGTCAGAAACAGACTCCTTGAGGGTGGCATTAGGGCCTAACGTCTTCTAGTGGGATCTGTGTTCACAGTCCAGCACGATGCAGCGCGACTGGCATTTGCGAGAGAGCGCCAGAGTTGGCAGGTGGTGCCCCGCTCTCTTCACAGATGAGAGCAGGTTCACACTGAGCTCATGTGACAGACGTGAAAGAGTCTGGACACGCTGTGGTGAACTTTATGCTGTCTGTAACATCTTCCAGCATGACCAGTTTGGAGTTGGGTCAGTGACGGTCTGGGAAGCATGTCCTTGGAGTGTCGCACAGACCTGCATGTCATAGCCAACAGTAGCCTGACTGCTTTGACGTACCAGGATGAAATCCTCAGAGAGACTGTCAGACCTTAAACCTTAATTAACACGCATTAGTTCCATGACAACTCAATGTTGGCTGGTTTCAGCTTCCTAATATCTATATATGATATCTATATGATAATCTCTCTCTCATCATATATATCTAAGGTGAAGTAAATGTAGTAAAATGGATTACATTTTGGACTATAACTTGGTAGTTTGAAAATGACAGTTTGACTTGTAAGAAGCTGTCATCAGTATTTTTCACTTTGCTCTTACATTCTGGGGAAAATAATCATTACTTAATTGATATGACTCTACAGGATGGTATTAGACAGTGGCCTCCTTCTACACTCTTATAAAGACTTTACACAAAAAAACAAAGTATCTAATGGCGTAGTCATTTTGTCCCTCGCAAATCCGGTGGTGCAATGACATGCCGTTGTGTTCCCTCTGTAGCTACTGACCTGTTCTGCTGTCATACCTCTGCCACGGTAGATTTTAAACTCTACTCTGGTTTCACTTATTCACACTGCCATTCTGATTGGCATGTTATCTGACATCGGGCTGCATTTTCCCAAAGGTTGAACCGTTTCAGCATTTTCACCTTTGCGGAGCCCCCTAAAGTTGACTGCCCTCATTAAAATGAATGGGAAAAACAGTGTCTTCACCACATTGATGGATTTGATCTGAAACCAACCCTACTGTGGCATTTCCAAGAACTGGAGGGGAGAATGGGACCATGAGTGGTGCTGCTTCCAGTGATCCTGATACACTGCACTGTCACTCATACTGTACCTAATAAGCAGAGGTGTAGGTGTGCACAGTTTAACTAAAAACTGTCAGTTTAGTCATTTCCCACCTTGTTGGCATGACTGATGTTTACATACGGAGCGTGATTTCTGGCCAAAGTTCAGGATTTAGCTCTCACTATCACAACTACTTAGAATGATTCACACAGTTTCAATCTGCTGCAGAAGCTTCCAGGGGAAGATCACTTTCCAATGAATCAAGAAATGATTAAAGTTCAGCAGGGAAGGCAGAAAAAAGGGGGTGGTGAACCAAAAGAAACAATCATCACATGCCTTCTTACACCGGGAACAAACTATTTTGAATGAGCAGATTAAGGTAGATGACTGAGGTGAAAGCCTTATACAGATTTTATATTCAGAAAAATGGAGCACTGGCATCATATCGGCATTGTATTAGCAAATGCCCTGATCCAAGCTATCAGAATAAGGAGGAGATTAACATCAGTCACAGTAAGGCTGTGCTCAAAGCAACTTCAGCCCTTCAGAAAAAAAGCAGCACCTCATTCCGGGTTTTTTTTTTTCCTTCCAGATTTTCCTATGATACTTTCTTTTCTGTAAATTACTTAATTGTATTACTCCTTGTGCCACTAAAGTATTTAAGTAAAACAAAAGCATGTGCATGGTATTAAGATACTGTTTAAGACCAAGAATACCAACTCATGGCAATGACAGTCTTGATGGCAGTGCCACCCAGTGGGACAATGGGCCCCCATCACACTAAAAACTTTGCTCAGGAATGGCATTGAACATGATAAAGAGCTCAAGGTGTTGACCTGGCCTCTAAATTCCCCAGATCCTTATCCAATTGAGCATCTGTGGGACATGCCGCGACAATTCCGATCCATGGATGCCAACTCGACTCACAGCGATTCACCACCAACACCCCAATGCCAGACACCACAGGACACCCCGAGAGGTTCTGTGTCCATGCCTTGACGGGTCAGAGCCTAGTCTGAGGCCTCCTTGGATTGGACTTGTTTAAGCATGTCCCACTCCTGCACCATAACATAACTGCCTCACTGCCTTAAAATCGAATGTCAACATCAATAAGCCTTTTGTGCGTTTTAACTGTGGAAATATAAAATTACATGGAGTTGAAACAAATGTTTATAGAGACAAACAGACCTATTAGTGAGTACTAATCCAACAACCATAACCACTGTTGGCCATCATAGCTAAATTACCTGAACGTGAATTAGCAAGGTGCATATTCAACTAATGTGGATGTCTCTCTTGTGTTACATTAGTCAGAAAGCCCACAAGAAATCTGAGTAAAGTGTCAATCATTCAAATAAAGAGTTCATCCCATATTAGTTAATGATTTTAATGAACTATTTCAGGAAATGACTAATTAAGATCTGCTCATGATTGTTGTTTGATTATTGCTGTTGGTTCACCACCATGTGGCTGTGGGCACAATCCTCACATGAACTTACTGTAAGTTGCTTCAGTTGTCTTCAGTCCATGAGGAAGGGCCACAGACACAGATTGAAACTATATGTTTCAGTGTGTGGGGGTATTCTTACTTCCTCATTCGATGTATATGCATCTTAAGGAAGCAGACATGCACTGCGTCTTTACAACACACTCACGTGGTTTCTGGAGATGTTTAAGCCCTGATGCAGGATGTCTCTACTGTAGAATCGGTCAGTAACCAATCAGTAAGCTCACATATGTACGTCCAAACCCTGTTGGTGGTCAGCAGATGTATGAGATAGGGATGATTTTTCACATCGATATACCTTTATATACAAGGTTACTGTAAGTTATAAAAACTCAGAGAATTACAGTAGACTAGGTCATACTACAGAAAATGATTCGCACCAGAACTGAATGGATCAGTGTGGGCTCAGGACATCTGTCACAGATGTGTGCTGCCATGTGCTGCTGGAACTATGAGCTGTAGAACGAGTCACGCTGTTTCTGATAATAACCCGACGTGGTCGACACACAACGCTTCACGTTTGAACCATAAACGATCGTTTCTGGTCTGCTTGGAAAACTTTCCTGACTAACCGGAGGGACGTCCAGCAGCAGCCCGCTACGGACGTCCCCGCAGCCTGCAGCTATCGGTCGCTTACTGTTCCCCGGCCTGACGACGGCTCGATGGTTTCCCGGCGAGGGTGAAACAATTTCCCGTGTAATCACATGGCTCACGGCTAATACCGAAATGAATGAAGTGGGCACCATGTCGAGACCTCTGCTTGTTTCAAAATCAACGCGAGGCCTCTCCATGCGGTTTCCTAGCGTTACTTTACGAACCTGTCCTCTGAATCCATCCGACTGAGCGGCTCTCCATCCGACGAGGTCAGCTCCACGCTGGCCCGTCTCTTGGTGCCGTGCTCGGCTTTCTCGGCGGTCTTTGTGCGGTGGGTAGGCGGTGAGGAGGACACGTTCTCCCCCTCTCTTTGTTCTTGTTTCAGCACCCGGGAGCCCTCTTGTGCAGAATCAGTGCTACTCGCCAAACTCCCCTGCACGGGACTTTTCCCCGGTTCAGAGACTTTACAGCCGTGTGCCCCATCATCGTTGTCTCTTTTTTCGGTCGGTGACGCTGTTTCTTTGTCAGAGTCGGGAGCAGGAGACGAGTTGTCCCCGGGCTCCACCGCCGCACCACGACCACTGCTCACGTCCATTCCTTCTCTGTTCTCGTTGTTGTCGCCCGGTTCCTGTTTGGGGTCCGGCACGGCCTGTCCCTCCTTGCCGGTTTCTGCCGTTTCACCGGTGCCGTTTTGATCCGGCGTCGGCTGAGAATCTTGTTCGGCCCCTTCGCTCGTTATCTGAGCCATTTTTGAACAACACGATAAGGTATTTAGTGATGTTCTACCCCAAAAGTTGCCCCAGGCTGCCCTTCTTCCTCCACTCACACTCTCCGCTTCAAGCGTAAAACACAGCAGGGGGTTTGCATGACGTCGGGGCTCCGCATGGCCAAAGATGGTCTATTTGAAAAGATATCCCACTTCATACCTAAACCCGTACCAGCTATAACTTTGATAGTTATTCTACCTCTACGTTTTCAGATAAATAAGACATTCTGACACTGACCACCAACAGAAAAACCAGTCAAAAATAGTAAGAAAATAAATAAGGTGAAGTAAATATGACAAATGAGTAATTATAAATTAGTAGATACAGTTAAGTGGAACCCTGGTTGCCTTTTTAGATATGAACTTAACCCATGTAGCCAGTATATACATATATAAGAATATATACACGTGTATATTTATATATACACATACACACATACATACATATATGTTAAAATCTAAAATGCGGGTAAAATATAGCACCGCTACAAAGAGCACACTGGAACTGTTTTTGAAAAACGAGTGTGTTACCTTCGTAAATATACACGATCTTCGGCATTGTGGCCTCTCAGCTCCACGTGTTCCGACAAACAGAAAAATGATCCAACTCAAAAAGTGCTGAAAAGGCACGTTCTTATCTCAGCAAGGTGCAGATTGTTGCAGGCACCAGCGCTCGTTCAGCCCGCTGCAGTCCTTGTTTTCAACCAAACCTCAGGCCATCTGCTCTGGGGCCAGTGCTGGTCTGTGTGGTCGACTTGTTGCATTGTAATGAACGCCTGCCTCTCTCGTTGAGACAGAGAAAAGGTGCCAGCTATATTAGGATACATCTACATATTAATGCCTAATAATAGTCAGTCGAATAATAGTAGAATTATTAATAATACAAAATAACTAATTAGCTCTTTTGCTGGGTGATAATTCTTAAATTTTTGACAAAACAATCTCAGAATGCACTTTGTTGCTGTTTCTGGAGTTTTCAACCACATCACTTGGTCTTCCATCAGCAGATTCAGTTTGCTCGGTTGTCATGGCGATAGCTCTGTTGCACAGGCTACTTTCATACACAAGACATTTAGGATTTTGTGCACATGGTGTTAGCATGAATCTTCATCCTTGCCTCAGTTCACTGCATAGTTGGTGAAACATTCCCAACTGACGGTCCACTACTTAGCTTTTCAAAGAGCTGGAACAATTAGCCAGTTCATTCTCAATCAACAGGAAATGAATCATCAGCCATTTTGGTACGCAGTTCAGTCATTCTCAGTTATCTTAAACCATTTCAAGGTTCATTTAATTGTCATTCTACAACACAGGGTTTTTACAATGACATGCATGTTGTAGTCCCTTTATGCTATTAGAACTATTTTTCATGGTAGAGAGTTGAGGAAGAGTTCAGGAGTCACAGTCAGTGGAATGAAGCTGCTCGGTAGTCTGGTGGTATGGCAGCAGATACCTCTGTATGTGTTGTCAGATGGCAGCAGGGTGAACAGACTGTGCCTGGGTGGGTGTTGTCTTTTAGTATCTTTGGGGTCTGTGCAGACATCTCACTCCACTGATGTCACCGATGCTCTGTTGATGGTACCAGTGATGTTCTGGTGGTTTTGATCACCCGCTGTAGAGCCTTCCTGTCCTGGGCCGTGATGAACAAGTCAGTTTGTGATGTTTCCAGTCAGGATGCTCTCTATGACTCCTCGGTGAAAGCTCTGCCTGTGAGGAAGTCCGATATCCAGTTGCAGAGTGTTGTACTGAAGCCCAGAGTGTTTAGTTTACCAATCAGCTTCATGGGTGAGATTGTGTTGAATGATGAGCTGAAGTCAACAAACAGCATTCTAATGCAGCTGTTCTTATTCTCCAGGTGAGTGAAGACTGAGTGAAGGGCAGTAGATATGGCATCCTCTGTGGATATGTCGGTTCTGGTGAGGGTCCAGGCTGGCAGGGATGTTATCTCTGATGTGCTGGAAAACCAGTTTGTTGAAGCATTTCATCAAGATGGGGGTGAGAGCCACAGGACTGTAGACATTAAAACTATACACAGCAGACTTTTTAGGTACATGGGCGATGTTGGCTATCTTGAGGCAGGAGGGGACAGTCTCCTGTGAGAGTGAGATGTTAAAAATAGTAATAACATCAACTAGCTGACCAGCACATCTTTTTAGTACTCGGCCAGGTGTATGATCTGGACCAGCAGCCTTACTAACATACACTCTCCGCTACTATGTTTTTCACCATCTGTATCATCATTTTTTGGGTATATTCTTTTGATCGGTGTTATGTACCCAATAAGTGAAAGGTACAGACTGCGGTGGTTCTGATCCATTTTACGTAACTTAATCCTGTATCCTGTGTTTAGACATACCATTACCATTATTGTTTCACAACTGGAACCTTTTCATATTTATGCAAACTATGGCCTCATCCTGTGCAGCCTGCATTTGAATTGAGCCCTCAGTATGTCCTGACTTGGCGCAGGTTGTTTTGTCCATTGCTTCCAAACCTCAGGGTCAGCTTCCGAATTAAATCTAAGTGGTCACTGCATTGTCACAGGGTCTAGCTAGCAAGATTAAAAAAAAAATAAAATCTGGTACATAAAATTAATGCTGCATTCAATTGCACTCAGAACTTGGAAAAAAACAATCTCAGACATGGAAAACCGTATGGTCATCCAAGTCGTAATTCCAGGTGACAAACTTGGGCATGATCCACCAAGCCTGACTTCACAGCGCGCACAGTGAACAATCACCTTTCATCACTTTTTACTTTATTCAGTGTTTGGGTTGTGAAATGTGCGTTGAAACTTTGTGGTTGCTATTTTCATTTCCGATTATGCTTGAAAGAGGCCGTGGCGATCATGTGCTGAAGGCCTTCTCCTCCTGTCTATCCTCTTATTCATGTGTTAATGTGTTAAATCAGCTGCTTCAGTAGCTTGCAAAGTTCAAAGACTCAGCCCACCATCTATTTGCCATGTTTTAGCTGAGCAGACACCAGTCTCACACATTACAATTGAAAGTCAGGAATATTTACTCGAAAATGTTGACTTTGAATTTGCAACAGATCGCAGCATAAGATTATATGCTCTGCCTTTGATCTTTTTTTCGTTTAGCTTTTCAGGATTAGAAAACACCCAAATTTGGTCCCGGGGCGACATGTTATGTGGGGTCTCAAATTGTATTAATTTTAAGGAGCCATAAATCAAGACGGTTGATAAAGACTGGCTTGTCAGAGAAATGGACAAGGAAAGCTCAGAGAAGTACGACAGACTGAAAAATCCAGCAACAAACATGTTTTAAGAACATCAACATTTATTTCACATGATATAAAACAGATGGGGTATGAACTTTTTGCATATTGACCCTAATAATATTAATAATAACCTCTTATAGTTATAATATTCACTCTTCTTTGCTGTGTGTACATAAATTATGCTATCTTTTAATTTCATTTTTTACAGTTTATACATCTCGTTTAAATGTCTTTTATATCCTGGAGCGCCAAAGTCCTACTTATTGCTTCGTACATGTGCTATTCTCCGATTCTTCAAATGCAAAGTGTCTATTCTGTGTCACGTTCTCAGCCTCTTCACTGTATATCCTTTCAGTAACGTAAACCAAAGACAGAGAAACGGAAAGAGACGCAACGAAAAAGCAGACTGGAAATGATTCACATACTGTGTGTGTCATCGGCAGACTTCAGGAGAGTCAGACTGCTGCTCTCCATAATAATGACAACTTCTGCAAAATACTTTGCTCTGTCCAAAAAGAGGAAAGAGGAAAAAAACAGCAGCATGAAGTGGCACCTTGTTGAAGTAAAAATCGGCTTTATGTTCATATATATACTTTTTCTGTTTTGTTGCAGGTGCAAAAGATGTGAAAATAGAGCGACAAGGGAGCCTCCGGTGTCAAAACAACAAAAAGAATCAAAATAAAAGCAGGTTAAAATCCAAGAGCATCGGCGGTCACTTTGGGGTTAAAGTAAAGCACTGCATGTGTCGACTTTTGGTGCTTAGCCCATCTGTGGTGAGACTTCTCCAATGCTCTTATTTACAGCTGTACACTCACCTCCAAGCAACTCAGTAACAGCTAACATCCCCTCCTCCAGATCAGTAGAATACTAATAATCATTATGTTAAGATGACTTTAATACTTAGTATGGTATCAAAAGTTCTGTATAGTGATGTGTGTGTGTATGAATTTGGCAACACATTTCTATGGAGATTATTTTTGACTATTTTACCCCCCAAGATAAGGTATACATACAGTCACGATTGTGAAATGGTTTAAATCTTTATATCTATAGCTCTAAAAGTATGAACTACGGGATCAATGGCTCACCCTATGTGTTCCACAGTATTTACCCTGACTTGATGCATAAATACCATTTTTGTCAACATGCAACCCGCAGTTCATATAGCAGTTGGCATTTGGGGTAGCTGGTTACTTCACAGGCAACTCATCAAACAGGCTGCCATGATCAATTCTCTAAACCTGAATCAGCAGTCTGCCTGCTTTATGCCCAAATCTTAAGGCCCAAGTTGACAAATCTCTGTTTCACCCTATTTATTCAGGCCACAGACAATATGTTTTGACCCTGTTTGAATTGTGTCATGTCTCTTTGAGACTTTAAGCCTACAGCCGTGTTGGCTTTGGCGACATTTATAGAGTGAGGCTATGTAGTTTAACAGTTTAAAACGAAACCAGATGGTATTTTACTATCGTCATGACAACCTTGCCTTCTTGACCTGCAAAATTATCTTTTAAATGGACAAAAATTATATGTGTAAATCATGGCACAATTCAAACATCAAAATCAAAAATGTATTTTGTCTCTCTTTATTGACTCTGTAGAATTTCTCCCATATAAAACATGATGCATTCCAGTGCAGTCCCTATTCACTCATTTCAACTGGATTACCCCTGAAGTTGGATTCCCAACTCACCAGCCCTGACCTCAAAATAAAAAAAAACCCAAAACACTGTGATTATCAACAGCTGTGAAAGATATTAGCATTTTTGTCTTATTTGCGTCTCATTAAATCAGTCTGATATGCAGCACGGTCCAATGTCTATTTGTGGACATTTTTCCTGCATAACATACTGTGTAATGCGTTGTTATCAACTGGTACTGCTAACAATGGCTTACAATGGCCAAGCTGGCTGGAAATAGCATTCCAACTTTTATACTGGGAGGCAGTCAACTCAGGTATGACGTCATTCCCAGCCCTGACTTTTGACTTCCAAGGTAAATGGAACGCACCATAAGCTCCCATGGTGCACACAAGAAGACTCTGACCATTTAGCCATTTCGGCATTCTGCTCACATGAGTCTTCTTTGGGGGATGTTTTGCTAATGGCGTACTGGCAGGGGTGGCGTGGTGTGGACACATTTAAAAACAACAGCAAAAAAACACTTAATTTCAGGTAGTAATGTGTTACTGGACACAGTAACTACAAATATTCTGAAAAATCCTCTTTGAAACGCATTTAAAGAGGCGAGCACTGCATATAGTAATATATTACTGTAACGCATTACTTCTGTAGCCTGTCTATGGAGTGATATGCTGCCACATATCTGTCTTTGAGTATGAGTTCGACAGGTGGACAATTCTTAAACATCACACCTTTAAACACCTTTTTAAAAAAGACACCAAACAGACACAATGGTGGCTAAAACAGACGCTGCTCACACAACAACACTCCCTATTAAACCAAGAGCTATTTTTTATGACCATGATATAGTGTTAGAAATCAGCTGACAATTGAGTATGTCATTTTCCTTCAAACTACAGTATAGATCCTGCATGGCTGAAGCCAGAAAAAGGGTTTGTTCTTCCTCTAACTTGAACATGATTCATCTTATATAGATGCAGATGTGTGCAGGTATATTTCAGGCCAAACAGAACTTATTTGTAACTCTTTATGACTAAACCATTTCACAATGTGATCTGTATGCAGACATTGTTTGGGACAAGTATGACTCCATAGAGTTGGTGTTTCGCTCATGGACATATCAGTATGGACAGATCTAACAGGAGCTACAGATAGAGTGCATCTGCCTTCTTCATGTCCCGTCTGTGTCTGCTGCCGTCCTCTCAGTCTCATCGTGGGCATGTAACAGTAGTGTCAAAGTAGTTCTGTTGTAAACGCAGGAAGCCATGGAGCATGCTCATTTGCAGGCTGGCTACATTTGGGCTTTATGGGACGCCAGTTTGGATGTCGAGGCAGGCGTCACTCACGCGTCGCTGCTCACCAAGGTGAACGTCTGCGCTGCAGGGAGGAGAAGAAGAGACGAAGGAGGGAAATCGGAGTGAGTCAGAGGTTACACAGTGATGCGTATAGACACTACTCTTTTAATGGAGCTTTGCACACATGGTTTTACTGTTGTGTGATTTTATGCGAGTCTCATGGGTGTGAATGTTTTTTCCTGTTCGAGGTCATTTCTATCACTATGTGATAGACAAGTTTCTTGAATCTTGTTTTTTTTTTTCTTTTACTTTGTACTTGATTCAGTTGTGGAAGATAATGAACAATTCATTATTAACCAAAATAAATCAAGAAATTTTAATGCTTTACCAGCTTTTCAGTTTTTGGGGCCTGTTTGTGTGCAGACCACTGTTTAATAGACATTTCTTTAGAAGTTTGTCTTTAGAAGGTTTTACTTTGTCATTTAACTGCTGAACTGCTTTGAAGGTGGACATTAGCTGTAGTGCAAAATGTTCATTTACTTCAGTAGCAATACAAAAAAAACTATATTCAAATCTTACAGAAGTTACAAGTATCATAGCATTATGACCATAGTGTACCTAAAGTATGAATAGGCAAAGCACTCAATATATTACAGAATGGCTCCTCTCAGTGTCTGTCTGTCTGTCTGTCTGTCTTTCTGTGGACAGATGTTGTCAGCGTGATAACCAGATGTTCAAAACTTTACAGGTGTGTGTGTGGCTGAGATCAAAATGAACGCTGAGTTGGAAGATGGCTGCAGTCTCATGTAATAATGAGGTGAAGACAACAGAGTGCCCGAGGGTCAGACTGTGATCATGGTGTCACAAGATGGTCTCCAGTTAAGTCTAAAAATCACTGATTGTCTTCCTTGATTCTTTTTTAAAAAAAGTTGCAGTTTCAATATTTACCCACTAGAGTGCGCTGTTTGCTTTGTGAACACTGAACCACCCAGTGGACGCCGCCTGTACTCGACTTTGACATGATAATTTGACATGTTGAGTCATTTCAGTCTGCAGACTTAAGTGAGATCAACCGGGACACAGCACACAGCCTGAAGTAAGCCTGATGTCAGATCAGGTGGAATAAAGGAAGTCTGTGCAATACCTCCTATAGTCATTGTTACAATGTGCTCTTGTGTGTGTGAATGAAAGCCTCAAAGCTTGCTAATGCGACTTCAGCAGTGTCATTATTTAATGATTCAATCATTAGATATTATTGAGGCTTGTCATTCCACACTCACACACAACACAATGTTATATCCCTGTCTGTTTATAGTTGGCAAACACTCCTCTTAGTTTTATAATCTATCTTTATTTTCTTTGCGTATAAAAGCAATTGCTCTCAAATGTCTCTGACAATACATTCTTTCAAATGAAATTGATTTGGATTCTTCTTTTTGTTTCTACCTTTAAAGATATCCAATTTAAAAATGTCTACACATGAAGTGTATTTTTTACTTGAATAGCCAGATAAAAGGACGCTGAGTCTAAAAAATGATGTTATCAACCTTATTAAAGTTCATAATTCTCCCAGCAGAAACCCACCAACCAGCTTAAACCAGCCTGAAGTGTTGAGTGTTTTCCGTCACACTCTAAAATCTCCCCTCATGGAGCCAGTCTTGTGCAGCCATTTAGACTGGGTGCACGCTAATACATAGCAGCTACATTCAAGATTTCAACTAAAAGGGCAAACAGTAAAAAACAATTTTTAATTCAGTTTGTGATCTGTGGGCTTCTGGAGACGAGCTAGGAAGCTACTGATGTTTCTTTGGCTGTTGCTCCATTCTAAATCAAGTCTCCTGCTGCTTCAGCTGTTCAGCAGAATGCTGCAACTCTGTTTTACTGTGAAGCTCCAGAAATGTTCTGTGGACTACGACACTTCGCCTGACTTTATATCAGTATGGAGGGAGGAGATGGTGACTGGACTTCCATTTTTGGGTGAACTTTTACTAAAAAAAACAACATGTGTAAGCAGAGTATTATACAGTAAAAGTGAGGTTGTCAAATTTCACTCCTGGTGAGCAGCTGCAACAGGAGGTATTTTGGTTAACATGAGATGTGGTCTCAGTTTGGACAGACACAGGTGTTCTGACCATGAAGGTCACATGTGCAGCAGTAATGAATGGAGTCTTCTCTTACAAGCCAACATGTTGTTGTTGTTGTTGCTGTGTTTCTTGTCGTCTGCTGTCAGCTGGTTGGAGGAATCCAGATTCTTCTCCAGCTTCTCCTCTCTGGCGGTTTGCTGCTTAACGTCCGATTCCTCCTCTCTCGGCTCTGGGCTCGGCGTCTCGGGCTCAGGAGTCTGGAAGCTACGGTAAGCAGAATGGGTCACACTCCAATTCACAAGCGAAAGAGATGACTATTGATTGGACAAGAGAGACAACTAGGGTCATCTATTTTTATTTTGTGTGTCCTGGAGATCCCTTTCCCTTCCTGTGCCCACGCGCACACACACACACACACACACACACACACACACACACACACACACACACACTGGGACATACCTGTTTTCAGTGGTGGTGTTCGTTGGTGAGCTTGTCAGATCTTGCTCTCTGCTTTCATCATCCTCAAAAGGCCGCAGGTTTACTATCTCCACGCGCTGAGGCGCTGTACCCAGGTCAACGATCACCACCCTCTGGCTTCCACACAGCTGAAACACACAAACACACACCTTCATCAGAACATTTCTCTATGGCCATAATGCGCTGGAAGTTAAAGAGCAGGGCTGGTACAAGGAATTAGTTCAGCCCTATTTTTTTTACAGCACTGTCACTCCATATGTCCAATAGCATACTTATTTATGCTGCAAACAATAAAATATGTGAGTATATCTCATATATATAGGTCAGTTAGGGATTAAATAAATAAATAAAGAACAAAAAAGAAATACATGAGGAAATAAGCCACTCTAAAACACTAAAACACTCAAAGACTGAGAGAAGAAGTATGTTTTCCCGTCTCAGCCGTGGAATGAGGGCTGCTGTGTGTACAGTCTTCAGCTCCATGGAGCTCCGGGTGGCATCCCGCTGGAGAACAGCCCAGACCCAGCGAGAAACCCTAGCTGGATCCATAAAACCCTTAAAGCCAACCTGGCTTCCCCGGAAATCCTCTGTTACTGTCCCAGATTACACTCGGAGATGTTACGGCCACAATGGCTGCTGCGTGGCAGACATGGCTGGGTATTACAGACGGTGAATTTAACAAAGAGAGCCGAGTATAGTGCTACATGTTAGAATTCCTGCGTCTTCTCCACCTGCTGCCCCTGCAGCCTCCAGCAGACCACTCTGTACCAGCTGACCAGTGGCTACCAGACACCTGACCAGTGGCTACCAGGCACCTGACCAGTGGTTACCAGACACCTGACCAGTGGCTACCAGACACCTGCCAGTGGCTACCAGACACCTGACCAGTGGCTACCAGACACCTGCCAGTGGCAGACACCTGACCAGTGGCTACCAGACACCTGCCAGTGGCTACCAGACACCTGACCAGTGGCTACCAGACACCTGCCAGTGGCTACCAGACACCTGACCAGTGGCTACCAGACACCTGCCAGTGGCCACCAGACACCTGCCAGTGGCCACCAGACACCTGACCAGTGGCTACCAGACACCTGACCAGTGGCTACCAGACACCTGCCAGTGGCCACCAGACACCTGACCAGTGGCTACCAGACACCTGACCAGTGGCTACCAGACACCTGCCAGTGGCCACCAGACACCTGACCAGTGAGTACCAGACAGAGTGTGTTGATCTGTGTCAGGCTGCAGCATGTCTGTTGGTCAGATTATTGTTGTGGCTGTATGAGGAGTTTTAGCCGAGAAGGAAAACTCCCCAGCAGCTCATCATCAAATGTATGAAATGTATTCAACATATGTTATTTTTTTGCATTAGAGATGAATATTGAGATGAGGAAAGTATTGGCGATCTTAGATGGTGGTGATGAAGGATGAGCCAGTTCAACATGATCTGTATCTGTTGTTGGACTGGTCTTAACATGAAGTAGGTGTGGCTTGAATCAGAAGTGGGTGGGGTTAGCTGGATGATGTTACTTTAAGCCTGAAATTGACATGGGTTATAAGAGTTGCTTCATGTATCATTTCATTAGAAAAGCTTGACAGAACAGCCTCAAAATTGAGCTTCACACCAATGTTTCAGTTGACAGTCACACCGTTTTTACAAACTTGAATGAATAAACTTCCATAGTTACCCAATAATATCTGCCTTTATCATGAGTACATGATACACGTTTCTCTCTTCATGTTTCACCTTGTGCTGCTGCATCCTTATGTTACTCAGACAGCATCCAGTTCAGTGTTGTGTCGTGGTAAAAGTGATAAAAAAAAATGTTAAGGTCCAACCTAGAGAGATTGCTGTTGTGACTCTTATTAAAAATGGACTGCCATATTCAATGGCCATCAGATTAATGTAAAGAGGTGTGTGCGTCTCAAAGAGGCTTTAGTTTGGCCCTCGATCCCACACACACCTAGTGCTGCTAAAAACTCACTAGAGCACCAAATGGAATATTTCCTCCTGTTTGAGAAATGCTAAAAGGAAAGCAGGCGTTTTTTTTTAAAGCCAGTGGGCTGTGGGCTGAGAGCCACAGACAAGCCTATATGTCCATCCTGGCTGTGCAGACAGTACCTCGGTGTCGATGCTGTTGGACTCAGCCTGCGGCTCCTCCACACTCCGTAGGGTCACCTCCCTTCCCCGCCGCACTTCCTCACACTCGTCATTCTTCACCTCCTCCTCTCGCTGCACCTCCTGGAGACGGAAGCAGAATCATGTCAGGAGCTGCTGGCCGAGTCATCATCAGATATGTGCTTTGCACCTTATGTGTGATGGTGCATCGTGCCCTGCAGTACATAATAAGACTATAACCTGTTTGTATCTTCTCACTGATTGAAACACTGCAAAGAACAGGATTGATTGTGGCTATGATTAAGCAGACAAACAATGTAAATAAACATGTCCCATGAACCTTTGGGGCAGGTTCTGTGTGGGTCCCACCAGCCTCAGCAGCCACCTTCAGCTGCTGCAGAGCTGCCTCCAGCTCCACAGGGTCTGCACAGGCCCCCTCTGCCTGGACCCGAGTCTGCATGTGCACACACAGATTTGAAATGTTACAAAATAAATCACTCTAGTTAAGGTGCGTGTGTGTGTGTGTGATTGTGTGTGTGTTTACCTGTAGGGTAACAAAAGGATTGTCTTTGCTGAAGGAGGGCGAGCGTGACGGGGTTTCTCTCTTCTTCTCTCGGAGCGATGAGGCCTCCTGGTTTCTCCTCATCCTCTCCAGCTGCTCCTCCACGCTCATCCTCGTTCTGCCCACCTCCCGCTCCCCAAATCCCGTCTGATCCACGGCACTCCTGGGACGGTCCTGTACATGACATGACTCTGTGTTTTTTTTTGGCATTAGACAGAAACATTTGAGTCTATATGTGTGCATTACTAGTCTTGAAGCTGTCTAGAAAATGATTCCTGACCGTCCTTGGCATGACAAAGTGTCAGTACGTACAGGCCTTGGACATTCGTTTTGTTTCTAAATTTGTGGTTGAGGGTGGAGGGTCAGAATGTACATCTCATACCTGTGGTGTAGTGGTGCAGTGTAGGTGTAGTGTGGGTGATTGTAGGCATAACAGCCACAAGGGATAGTTACACAAGTTTGAATTAATGAGAGTGATACGTCACTGTAAATGCTGTTAGTGGATCAGATTAAGAATCCTGTCCTTCAGGCTGGCTCTGCCACATTTGCTGAATGGGAAGAAGTACAATTGTCTCTCTTGATGCCCAGGGCAAAACCTACTGATCTGGGTTCAGGCTTCTTGGTCTTCCTCAGGGTAACATAGGAGGCGATGGTGCAGGACTCGGGAGAGGTCATGGGAGATTTGGTCCTGGGAGGAACAATGCCCACCGGGTAGGGGGGAACTGTCAAAGAGATGCCAGGGAACACTGTCACTCACACATCAGCAAACAAACACTGCAGTCAGGCTAATCGCTCATGTTGCGAATGAACATGTAACCATGCTCCATTTCACTAAAGATACACAACATGTACAAGAATGTTCAGAGGAGCAGGAGACTTCCAGTGACAACATCACGGTCCATCAGCAAAGCCCTAATTTTGAAGAACAAGCAGCTGATTGTTGTTTGAGCATTTAAGCAGCATGAATCAACGTGACTGCTGTTGTCCTTTACAAATAATTAACAACACAATATATATACGGTCTCTGTATAAAATAATAAAAGTTGCCATCCACAGAACATGTATATCATGACAGTCTTCTGGCCATATTGCAATTTTGACAGTACACACCAATAGGTCAGCCATACTGTATACATACTGTGAATGTGTCAGTGTGATGTCAGCTCAGATATGCTAAATGTCACATGTGTTTCTACTAGTAGGCTTAGAAAATTCGGTCTGCTCTTCAACAGTGAATTAAAGAGACATGCCATTAATGTCTGGATTATGTGTATTGTGATATAAATGAAGAGATAAACAGAGCCTAAATGAAGTTAAGATCCAGATGGATGAAGAAGTTGGATAAACGAGTAGAAGTACCTTTCAAGGCTGCAGTGTCTTTACTCTCAGGAGAGCTCTCTGTCTTGTCCTTGTCCTCACCATTGGCCTCGTCCACTTCCTCCTTCACCGTGGTCAGCTCAGGCTCGCTCTTATATAGCCGGTAGTCTGGAGCTTGCTGTGAGGGAACGGGGAGAGACGGCTCTGGGTCTGAATACACATCATGTAGCATCACTGTTTCTCAGACGTCCTCTGTTTGCCCTGACAGATTTTTTACCACTGTTCAAAAGTTTGGAATGAGTGAATTACGTAAATGAATGTTTTGTCTTCTTTCCTTCAATAATGACATTTAAACATTCTAAAGTCCTAAATTTCAATTCATCCTGAACTTCCCAGGCCTGAGAGAGAGACTTGGACATTTTGATTGATCGATTTGGACTGGTAGGAAGTGTTGATACAGGCTGGGGAAAGATCTATTTGTAATCTAACCCAATCTATTCAATTACAGTTGTACCTGGCACACATAGAACAACTGCTCTAAAGAACAAAATGGATGCTAATGAGTCTCCTCTTTGTTGTGTGTAAATCTGAGATTGGCTGGTGCTATTGATCCGAGGTATTGATCTATTCATTTTGATGTTCCAATAGAGTTAGATCCTATGTGTCGCCTTCTTGGTCTTCCAGATGGAAATATGAATATCAAACAAGACAATGTTCAACAAGTATTTTGCTTTTGGGACCGAGGGTGTTGTTCTGACAATGAAGTCATGGCACAATCTTATAAAGGAGTTTGTTCATAATGAATACACAACATAATATATAGAAGTATTAAAAATTATGGATAATGGCTAGTTCTACTGCCTAAAAGCAACAAAGACCACTGAAAAATCTGAGTAGTCATCTGACTGTACTGAATTGAGCTTTTGTGGCAGGCGATTCTAAACCTTTGAACAGTATTGTGCACAAAGCTTAACACTGCCTTTGGGTGAAAACCTTGTATATCCCAAATGTAAACTTTTAAGGATCTAAGAACATGCTTCATGAGCTGTAGACTGTTTATCAGCCCACAGGGTACAAATCAGCTCTTCATGAAAAATGTTAAGACTTTGAGAAATAATATGTGATTAAGTCTTAACATTTCTCGATAAAGTTGACATTTGAGCAAAGTCGCATAAAGGGAATCAAACCCCAGTTTAACACACTTTTTTTAAAGGAGCAGTTTTGTTAAAGAAATGTTAATGAGCAATGAGAGATCCTCATTGGCTGATTTTTTGTATCTGCCTACACAAACTAAATAAACAAACTCTCTTTGTTTTCATGACTGAATAAACAAACTGACCTTAAAGGACAACACAATTTGTACTGTTATACTTTGTTAATATATGGCAGACCCTGCCACCTTTTCTAGCTTCAAACAGTGTTCTGGGATCTTATTTTCTTCTGAGAACAGCTTGTTGATTCACTTAAGGATAAACGTTTGTGTTATTACCTCATTAATATTGTAAATATTACAATTCTGCAAAACTACAAAACTACACAGTGCCCTATTAATGTCTACCTTACACTGGCACTCGAACTAATAAGCAAAGCTAACATGAGAAACTGATACTCAGATCCTTTCTACTCTACTGTCCAAGACTTGGAAAAAAGCAAAAATGCATGAGCTGGAGTTGCAGGGTTTTCACCTAACAGCCACACTCACAGTTAATGGCTCTTAGCATCAACAAACACACACACACACACACACACACACACACACACACACACACACACACATACAACACACAGAATGAAACATCAGCCTCATAACAATGAAATTCCACATGAGATCCATGAGTGTGACTGTGACACTACAGGTGAGTGACGGAGCTTGGATTAAAAACAGAGAGACACACTGAAATGAATGACATGTATTAAAATGGGACGTGAGGAATGGATCTCTTCAGCGGTTATGAAATCAGCTTTTAGAATGGAGTTGACAAGTGAAAATGATGTTGTGAGCACACAGAATCTTGTGAAATGACACGTTCAAGTGCAGGGCTCGGTGTGCTCATGGATGGCGCTCACAGATGGAGGGGGCAGACAGGGAGGGGATGACGGCTCTTACGCTGTGGGCTCCGTTCCTGGAGCCGGCCTTGCGGTCCTCGGGGCGGTGCGTGTGGGGGGGCAGGCGGCCGCTGGGGTGTAGGTGGTGGGGGGGCACGTGAGGGGGCCGCTCTGTCGAGTCATAGTACTGGGGAAGGGGTGGGCGAGGGGGCACATTGTCACCCTCCTTGAGAGGACTGAGTGGCAGCAGCGTCACTGCCTGTTGACAGTTAACAGAGCACGTCTCATTCCAAAGAAATCATGTGACATGACGCGACTGTGCACCTCTGCTCACGAGCTGCACCCACGCACACCGACTGTGTGTGAGCAGCCAGTGCACTGTGGCTTTATCACTGAGGACAGCTGTTGGATGCTGCTGGCACTTGTGAAAAGTAATGGAACGTACCTACTGTATGTACATTCACACAAGTACTTTACTTTTTAGGTTAAAGGAGTCATCACCCGGAAACCGCAATTTCTCTTGTTAAAACATGCATATTGGTGTTGGACCTCAGTTGAAACTTGCCTGAAAAGCTGGAGTTTGAAAGTGGCTCAGTTTTTTGGCTTTGGCTCTTTTTCCGAACAGGAATAGCGGTCGGTGCGCATTCCTAAGCACGAGATTTGGACTCTGCTCCTGTGGTGACGTTACCACAGGAGGCTACTAGCATAAGCTCGCATAAGCATCGGCTCACTGCCGTCCTCAGCCAGACTTTCTGAGTGAGTACGCCGAGTCATTTTCACGCCATACATGGTGACCACCAGCATTAAAACTCAGGTCTTACATGTAAAACTCGAGTATGAAAAGTAAGAAGGAAAAAAAAAATAATTTACCATTCAGAGACATCCTGCTGTAAACGTGTCTCCTCCACCGTCTCTACCCGCGCATAATAAAAAGTGTCAGAACAAGCTCTATGTTGGATTTTTTTTAAAACAAAAAAAATTCTAATACGTTTTAAGAATTGATCCAAAGTGATCCAAGGGGGACTGGATACGTAAAAAACCAGGTGATGACTCCTTTAACTTGCACATTTTCATTTTAGTTTCCTCCATTTCTGTCTTCGTACATTGTGGCACACACTCGTGTTTACCGTGTCCTCCATCACATTCAGTTCACTTTGAAGCAGGAAATGTAGAAAGTTATTCAAAGAAGCTTTTTTCACTGTCAGAGCATCAACACAAAGATTTCGTGTGATTATTTCATCACTGGCTGTTTGAAATTGTGGCAAAAAGAGTTTCATTTTTATTGCAAATGAATATCAGTTGCAAATATTAATTTTTCATCTCAATTTCTAATAATTGTATCAGTATCAGCCCTGAAAAAGCCATATTGGTTATTTCTGAAGTCTCACACAAAGAAGTGTCTATGAGACACTTCAAATGTCTATGAGATTTTAACAGCTCCACTAAAAAGTGTCATTTCCCTTGATACATACAAGATGTTTTTATTTACAGGAAAACAACATCAAAAACCTAAAAAGACTTTCAGCTTTAAAACACCCTGTCAGTACAGTCAACAGTATTACAACAGGTACCATTAGGGGCAAGGAAAACTGGAAAGTTGCCTATTTCGGCTCTAACTGACAAATGAATCCAGTTGGTGAGAACACTTGAAGGAACCCGTCCAGATGTTCCTGGTGAATCCTGCAGCCATGTGCTTGATGCTTATTCTCAGATTGTCAAGCTTATGACACTCAGGTGAATCCACTTACTTTTACACACCTGATGGCTATTTGACCAAAATCATAGACTCACGGGGCAAGTGCACAGCAAGTGTCATTGCTAGTTTCAGCCCAAAACAGTTGTCATTTTCATGCCCAGCGTCCAGGTTGTGTAAATAGCAAATGTACCTGCATTGCTATCTTGAGGCAGCAGAAAGTGACAGCACCACAGACCAACATAAAGCTGGTCTAAGGTCAAAGGTGCAGTCTGTTTCCTGATATTTAAAGGATGCATTACATGATCTGACACCGTTCATACACTCTGATTGTATCATTTTAGAGGCTGCTCTCAGTTATTTGAAACATTTCCATGAACATGTCACTGTAACAAATGTTGTGGCAGATCCACACACACACACACACACACACACACACACACACACACACAAGGGACAAAGGGCTCTTCCTCATCCTCAGTGTATTTTTTCATCTTCAGTCAAACAGAGCTGTTGATGGGACAGATGATTGTGAAACGGTGGGGCAGAGGGTCCAGCAGCTGAGGGCCACATCCCTTTCCCTCAGCAAAGACGAGTGCTACTGTTAAATATGTGCAGGCCCCGGTGAATCTGGCTCTTCAATGGAATGGGAGATGATACTTGGATTAGTTTTATGTTCTGCCCAAAACAAACCCATGACGAATTCAGAGTCTAAATAGCACCGTGCACCGCATATTGTGGCCAGATCACCCGCCGTTTAACTGGACAGGTCCTAAAGGCACTAGGGTGCTGCGCCTAAGACACCGTGCTAGAGGCCATCTTAATAGGGCACTCAGTCTTTGAAAGGGATCTTTAATTAATGCAGAGGCTAAATCCCATATGAAACAGCTGAGAGTGTGTGCTGCGATGTGGATGTTAGTATGCCCTGTGTGGGCGGCCTCACCTCGTTTTTCTGTAGACTGGAGAGTGGTTTGGAACCAGGAAAACCTGCCGAACACAGGGGAATATAGAGAGAGGGGAGATGGGACTTAAACATTGTTCCAAAGCAAAAGACCCCAGAGAAAGCATTTGTGGTTGTGTGATTGAACCGGGTTTACTTTGACATCACAGCTAGAATGTTTTTTCATTCGCCAGAATTTCTTTGCGCAATATGGCACCATCCTCAATGTAAATCACGTCAGATAAATGTGAAATGAAAGTCATAACGTGAATGTATTTGGAGACTCTCACTGCTGTCTGTGCTCCGCTGGGGTTTGTTTTTGGCCAGAGCCTCCATCACGTCCTGGATCCTCCACAGCTCCTTCTGGATCTGGATGTGCTGCTGGCTGGGAGGCTCTGTCTGTGAACACAGAGCGCACACACACACACACACACACACAGACATAAATGCTGTTAAAAGCTTGATCACCCCAAGCCTGATGTGTGTGTGTGTGTGTGTGTGTGTGTGTGTGTGTGTGTGTGTGTGTGTGTGTTTGTTGGTGTTACCTGTGGGCTGCCCAGAGCCTCCAGCTGTTCCAGCAGGTTGGACTTGGCCAGAGTGACATCTGCCCCCAACCTGTCGTACTCCCTCCAGGAGCGCTCCAGCTCCTGAAACCAGGACACCAGCCAACAGTCGGGTCATGGCACTGTGTGCGTGTCCAAACTTCCTCACCAACCCATCTTGTATAATTTCATATGAAACTAAATGTTGTGTTTACAGGCAGGGATTTTCAACACATTGCTAATATGTGATTATGTATGGATAGAGGAGACTGTCAGTGTGAGAAAGAAACAAGAAACAGGTTAATGGGACATTGTGAGCCTGTCCTGTCTGTCTTTTTGTCTTACTTTCCATATTGGTGCTTGGACTCTGTGAAAAAAACACATGTTCTATTTCATCCTGTCTCTCCTCACAGGTCAGAAGCTCAGGCTGTTATTCCTGATTCTGACCTTATTTTCCAAAACCATTTAAATAACAAAGATTGCTTTTATACTCTTAACAACAGAGCCAGAGTCCAAGGCTTCATGTCTGAGGCTGATGCAGAACATGCATGTGTCTCTTACTCAACTTGCTCTCAAAGTGCAGCATTCAAAGTACTGCTGAGCACATTATACAGGTGTTTCTGGATCTTTGCATGGCTCGGTCAGGCTCAGAATTGAGTACGACTCTTACTGGCCTGAAGTGGCCAGGCTTGGTTTGCTAAACATATTTTTTGGAAAGGAGATGTTCTGTATGTAACAACAACAATGTGTTGATTGATTTGAGGCTGCAAAACACGTCACCATCTCAGCCATTATTATAAACCCCTGTTCCTACTTAAACCTGCTAAGTTCGACTTTTGTGTGCAATGGGAACAAGTAAACTCTGCATGAGCACGATAAATTCTGCAAATCAACATCCGGTGGCGTTGCACAAATAAAGAAGGAATTTGGGATGCAGTTTATTAAGCCTGACTTATTACTGGACACAGTGTAGGAGGCAGAGCCCCGTTCATTCCTACGAAAACTGCTCAGTGGTGTTATGCGGCCAAAAAAGCCTGACTTCCCAGCTATATGAAAGCACCTGAATCGTCAACTGAGCTGGCTAACTTCCAGTTTAGTGCCCGGCAAACTTGAAGGGGGATCAAATCTTTTTTTAAATTTGTATTTATTTATTCATTTTTTAATTTTTTTTGGCCTTTATATGGCTTTATTTGTAGAACAGCTCAAGAAATGACAGGAAACAGGGTAAGAGAGAGGGGGAGTGACATGCAGCAAAGGGCCCCAGGCCAGGACTCGAACCCAGGTCTGCAGCAGCGAGGACAAAGCCTCTGTACATGGGACGCTGCTCTACCAACTGAGCCGAATGGCGCCCCAGGGATGAAATCATTTAATCATGTGGCTCTTCTAGACTTTCCAAATGTTATTGGACTGAATGGCTCAAATTATGACAGTGAAACAAGTCATAGGGGTGCTGTGTGTGTGTGTGTGTGTGTGTGTGTGTGTGTGTGTGTGTGTGTTGGGGTGTTGGGGTGCTCTCTCACAGTGCTGACTCTGGACAGCTCTCTGCAGGTGCTGAGCAGACCGTTCTGCAGCACGTCTTTCTGCTGGAGCAGGCTCTGAAGGGCTGCAGGGTTGGAGCCACTCTGTTCACTCAGCTCTTGACTGGCAGACAGCAGGGCTGTCTCCAGTGTGTGCTGCCACACACACACACACACACACACACACACACACACACACACACACCTAATGAACATATGAATCCACACAAAGACGCACACATTGATCCACAGCTGACCTTGCTGTACCTTCTCTCTGTGCAGCTGCTGCAGTTTCTCCTCCTGCATCCTCACTGCCTTGTCCTGCTCACACAGTCTGCTCAGCTTGGTCTGACACACAAACACACACACACGTCAACTCAACGTTCTTTGAAAATACTCTCTGTTTCACTCCAAGCTGCGTTCATCTTACATCGATGTCGGCCTCCTCTGTGCGCTGGGTGAAGGAGCTGTCTTTGTAGTCGTCAGGGCTGATCTGAAATGAGGAGGCACAGTCAGAGACAGACAGCAGGGGGCGACAGCAACTCATCTGTTAGGATGGAGAGGCCAGAGCTCCAGCCATGAAGAGTTCTCTTCCAAAATACTTCTTAATGCAATTTGGGGGGGAAAGAATGACCTGACATCTCAATTGTTTCGCTTATTTTTTCCCCAGTCGGCCAAACTGTGGATTTTTCTATTCAGTTACATTTGTGATGTAAATTGTGTTTTATTAGACTAAAAGTCACTTTCCCCCCCACATGCTACAGATTGTAGAGAGAAGCTCTTCATATGCTTTGTGCTATTTATTCCAGAGGCAGGGTATGAGGGGATGAAGGGATCAGTACTCCGTGCATTTTCACTAATCCTGTTTAATTTCCCTTGAAGCTGTTTACCCAGGTATAACCAGGGATATGGAGACTGAAGATTATAATGTCGAGACAGACGGAGGAAGGTGCAGCTGTTAAGAGTCACGTTATATATATTATACATAAACATCAATCAATTGCAAAAGTGTGATTTTACACAAGTAACTTAGAGAAAATATCATAGTTTTATCCCCTCCACTTTTACAGTTTCAGTCTCATTTACTTACTATGATGTCTGTAAGCAGTGTCCTCTGACAGAGGGAACAAATGTTTTGTCTCCAGGCTACCTTCTTCTGGGGAAAAATCATTAAATCTGCTACATCTGAAAAAAAATCATTGCATCTGCTACAATGTGCTATTTTTTCGAACCCAAACAATATGGAGAAGAAAATTCCGATATTGATGTATCGGCCGATATACATACTTTTAACCTAAATGACATCAGTGCACTGAAACAGTAAACTGAGAGTTGAATCTTTTACTATTTGAGCCTCTCAAAAAACATGTGAGTCCCTGAAAACAAACCCACAGACACTCTAGCATTTACATAACCTGCTTCAGGTTATACGGAGGAGAAAACCCCACCTATCTCTGTGTGAACGGTGTGTCAAATATCCATCATTATACACTATGTAGAATGCAAAGACAGAGCCTGTCAATTTAATGATCTCAAAAACTACTCACTGAAAATTCAGTTTTTTAAAGCAACAGTGTTGTGTGACAGAACAGTTTTGTTACGTACAGCATCAACATAACTTACACTGGGGCAACTCATGTGCCCGCCTGCCATTTCCTCCTAAAATAAAGAAAAAAGCAAGGCTGTTGGCTGAGGCAGGAGGTGAGAGATGAGAGCAGGCAGACGCAGATTTTCAGTGGCGTGGACTACAGTGATGAACTCCTCTGACAGTTACCCCCACTGAATTTTACAGTGGACATTATTCTGCTCTGTTCCATGAAATACGGCAGAGAGGAGAGATGGCAGTACAAACCCACACAGAGGGAATTCAGACGTTTCATTAAGGTGAGACCTTCACAAAGCACTGTTTGAAGACCATTCAACCACTGGAAGCTTTTCTACAACTTCTAGTGAGTCATGAATAAATGCATTACAGAGGCCCTGTTACAGGAGTTCAAATTCTCTTTGAATCGTGAGCAAAAATGACAGAAGAGGTTTAATGATGAGCCAGTTACATGTTTTATTTTACTTTGCTGAACAAATGTTAAAATCTTGTTTGAATAGCCTGATCTGATCTCGTCAAATCATCACAGCAGGACCTGGATGCTCCTGACTGACTCCCTGATTGTTAGGCTGAAGTCTGTTCATTCAGACCAGTTTGAGGAGATGGGTTGGTTTGCACCCTGATATGGAAGCGGAGCAAAAATGAGCTTCTGCAGAGGTTGCTTGCAAAGCACTGAGCACATCTGAAAAGATAAATTTTTTTCAACTGGGCTATAGTTCAATCTCAACTTCACCTCATATAAAGGACATTTAGGCAAGCCCATATTAAAATACCCTTTTAAAGGTTGTTCAACATTTTGGGAGATACATTTATTCACTTTCTTTAAGTAGTAGGAAAAGCTTCAGCAGGTAAGTCCCACTTGAACAGAAAACTTATTTTTTATGGACTATCAATCCACTAAGCTGTTACCCTCTTCATGCTAAGCAAGGCTAACCATCCCCAGAACCACCATCCTTCTTAGATAGAAAGAAAATGTGCATTCCACAATGTTTATTCTCCAAAGAACATCTGAAAAAGTGGACCATTAAAACAAACACATCTAAACAGTATAACATTCCAAAGTGATACTGAACAACGGAGAGTGCAAGATAAAGACAGACAGTGAGAGGGGAAATCTATGGCTATGTAGCATTGCACCATAAGCCATTCTCATTTCAGGACACTTCCAACTGCATCAAACAGAAAGCGATGACATGAGATGTGCTGGGTCCAGGACAGCTCCATATACACTTTGAATAATGCTGTGATGACGTGTGGGGAATGGTGGCGGAGTAACGACTGGTCAATGAACGGACGGACTACATCCAAAATGTAAAACAAGAGGTGGATGTTGAAGAGGACGACGTGGAAACACAACCACTGGGCTACCAGGGCAAAGGTCTGGTTTGAGTCTGCTCCACATCACTCAAGTTCAAATTCAAGAGTTCATTTAAAAAAAAAAAAAAGACTTGATAATGAACATCTTTTCAAGACTCTCTTTAAAAATTGTTGAGATGAAAATGTGTCATGATCGCTGTGAGGTTTTGACCCAACAACATGGATATACAGAGTGTGTCAAAAGACAGATGGACTGTCTTGACACTGACTCAAACCAGAGCCTGCCAGATATCTTACTTGCTGGTAGAGTTGCGGCCTTGGTGCCGAGTTCTCGATCATAGTGTGAATCATGAAGATTAGAGGCTCGTTCTCCTTCGTCTAGCGCAGCGCCAGGGAGAAAGAGGATACAGTGGTGTAATGACACAGCAGTACGTGTTGCTTGAAGCATCAGCCACTGTTTAATGGCTGAGATCCATGAGCTGGAATGGGAGCAACCCACCCTCTCTTTAAACAAGCACAAACGGAGGATAAACACCACTGTAATGGACAGTTTAGTGTTCTCCAGCTCAATGATTAACGCTAACCTTACTGACTGAAGAACCCTCTCTGAAGGTAGAACTTTAACAACAATTCCGTTGAAATTCATCTCTGTGGTCGGCAGTAATTGCGGAGGCCAGTTTGTAAAGGCTGCATGTCACTCAAGTGCAGAAGTTTAAATATGCATTTAAGGACCATTCCTGTGTTTCTGTACCAGCTAACACTTCATATTGAGCATTTTCCAAAGCACACCATAGTATTTCTTTGCAGGCAGGGATCGATGTTAGTTCATTTCTGTTCATGATGAACTACTGGCCTTTGCAGATCCACTTGGTCTAGAAAATGAATCATTCAAAGTTCATCCTCAGTCTCAATGGTTTGATTTGAGTCAAAAATTATGAAGCCATCAAAACTTCTACAATTAATGTCAACTTTCTGAGACTTATTAAAACTACTACAGGGAACCTTTAACCAGTTATGAAACAGTCTCAGTTTCATACTGATGCCTCTAATCTATTCTTTCCCATTGCATCTTTTGGCCACCCCGAGTCAAACCGAGCCACAGCAATTTGTATATCCATCACCAGTTTTATGGCACTGCCTTGAGCCAAGACACACCTGCTCCGGAGAAGTGCCAAAGGGCGTTCACACGACCTTGCAGTAATGTCTCAAACTAGCACCATTTCTCCCTAAAATGAGCCTGTGGTGTTTAGACTCTTTTTTTTTTATTTTTTATTTTTTATGTTGTTTATTTCGGGCATGTCAATTCATCATCATCACATTTCATCATTGTTCAAATAATACAATACACATGGCCGAAAGGGAAAAGCGGGAGAAGCCAAAGCTTATCTAGTCCCGCCCCCATTACCCACAGGATAAAGTCTTCATCATAATCTTTTGTTATCTTTTTCATTTTACATTTTTACCTAACAATTACTTTTACTATGACATTTGACAAAACATATTACAGCAGTAGCATACAACTCATGTCTGTGCACGAAACCTGAGAGACAGACTTTTTTTTTTAGTTTATCTCCAGTGTCCCTGTTTGTACTGTTTCACTTTCAGCTGTTTCGGGAGTTGGGTTAAGTTACTGCTGGTGACAACCCAACATTTCACAATAAAAGCTTTTATACAACTTAATAATGGATGGGGCTTTATTGTGAAAAATGCAAAGGAAAGGGAACATGTCTGCTGCCAAGTTAGAGGAACTTTGTTGGCACGTTTTTTCCGATAGTACTGCGGGGAGGAAGCACTGCTCATTTGACCACTACACAAGACAGGCAGGTTGTCAGTTTGCATACATTCAGACCAAATCCATTGTTGCAGCATGTCACTGCAGACTTGTGTAGCGATGTGGCAGTGTCACTCCATGGTCCGTGTATGTGATGTGTTAGAAACCCCCACTGATCAGTTTGCTGAAAGGAGAAGCTGCCATGTCATTTTGCTACTAGCATGCTGGTGCTACTAGTGATCGCCGGATTTAAAAGATCAGCAAACAACCGGGATGAGGCAGATCATCACTGTGTGTTTTGAACTGGGGCACACGACCAAACCAAGTGATCACAAGTGAAACATCAAGCTACACAGAGAAGTGTGATGTTTGTTCCCCCGTAGCATTGAGCCATGCTAAAGAACAAGCCCAGCTACTGACTCTTTCTACCACTCATGTCCACAGGAGCCAGCAGAATCAGCAGAAAATGTTTCTCCTAGCAGGTTTAAGGTGTGGCCGTGCAGTCTAGATGAAAAAATCCTCACTTCCAACTCTATTACCACTCAATGTTAACACAAATATTCCAGGAACAAAAGGACCCGTGACGACTCCCTGACCAATACCAACCAAGCCTCAAGCAAGTCTGAGGCATATTAGAAAGGAAAAAGTATTATCGACACTATTTTTCTTGTGCTGACCATTGGCTGACTATCTGTCTCATATGACTAATCTAATCCCAACAAGTATTTGTTAAGACCTTGGAACAGCATTGCTATAAATAGCTGCTGTGGGCCAACAAGCACATGCAGTCAGATGACCAGGTTAGTCAAAGAGAAAACAAAGTTTAACAGTTGTTACCCAAACTGTCAATACAGTTTGTAGACCCACTTCTGGTTCAGCTTTGACCTACTGTAGTTGTACACTACATGGTTTTCCCATGCAGTGTGCTTAGTTCTGCTTTCACCTGCAGATAAAGACATGCTTACAACCTGTATAATCATCTGGTTGCTTGTGTTTTTTGACATGTCAGATCTATTTTAGTGATGTTGCCAAGGTTTTAATCAAACAGTAGTTTACCTTTAAGTCTCTCCAAGGTGACTGTCAAACCATAAATACATGAGTTTACATGAATGATTGACAATATTCCTTTAAGAATAGGGGTTGGGGAAATTGTAGTTTATTTGATTTGGAATAAAAAGGACATGACTGAGTGTAATAGACTGAACCTTTCGAGGAAACAGCTCCTCAAATAGACTCTGTACTTTGACAATCAAACCATTTGTACATTGTTTTTCAATTAGCATCCAATCTGCTTGGCTTGACACTCGCTCCCACACAGCTTGTCCACGGCTAATCTCTCCCTGAAGCACATGACCTTTTCAGAGTTCAACAGTCACATTCAATAATGCAGGAACTATGGGAAGGCGAGTTCCAACCAACAGGACAAAAATAAACAACACATCAAGACACCTGCAGTGATCAGTGTATGCCTTTGTGAACTGTTGACAGGTTTGGTTTGTCTGGCAATTAGCCTGGTATGCTCCTCTCCTTTGTCTCTCTGTGTAGAACAGATGAAACAGCAGCCCTATCAGCATTGATACTTTCCTTGCTCTGAAGGTAACCATCTGTTTAATGCAACACACAATCATGTCCACTGTTTACTTGTCATAGTGTCCACGCTTCGTCACATCTGTCCTCTGCATTTTGTTGTCATGTCCTGTGAGCAATTGATCTATCATTGTCAAGGCCTCCAAATGAAACAGTCCTTAAATTCTAATCAGCCACACAATGTTGATAATAATCAATCACATTCTGAGATCTGCAACTGATTTAACTCTCTGCTAGTTGGTTCTCATGAAACCAATCACTTTGTTGGTGGGCTTACCTACAAAAGCACTGAGTGCACAGGATGGGAGGTAGAGACTTGGCTTGGGGACCGGAGGGTTCAAGTCCAGCTACGGACCACAATGTGGAAGTTATGGAAGCTACTGCCGAGGTGCCCTTGAGCAAGGCACTGTACCCCCATATGCTCCCCGTGCGCTGTTACAGCAGCCCACTGCTCCTCCTGCTCCTCCTAGGGTGTGTGTATTTGTGTATACTTACAATATGCAGCTAGGATGGGTTAAATGCAGAGAACGTCAGGTGTGTTTGCATGTAATGCAAATGTAATATGTATCTGTATGTATAAAATAATTCCCCCCCGGGGATTAATAGAAGTATAATAAAAAAATAAAAAAATAAATTAAAAAAAGGATACTTGGCAGCAATGTGAAACAAGGGTTCAGTAAATAGCAATATTCTAAGTATGGCCCTCTATCTAAACTAGGAAGGTCAATACAGAGAGCATTTTAGTCCTTGAACTGGGCTGCCACCAACCAAAGAGCTTGACCTGCTGAGTAAAGGGTAAGTTGAGCTGATGCAATTAATAATTCTAATAATGTTAATATCAGTTTGTTCAGATGAACATATTCTGAGGAAACAGGCAGAGGGGAAGAAAACAAGATGAAGGAAGAACAGAGAGAAAAAAACAGAAGGCAGGACCAGAGAGTAGCATTAATGAAACTATAAACACTAGTCAAACCCAGGGAGAAGTGAGGGTTCAAAAGCTCCATTGCCTCATAAACATATTTAGGTAGCAGCTGGAGACAGAAGGGAGTAAACTCAGAGGTTCTCACCTGGCTGTCCAGGTAAATTAGGTTCCTCTGAAGGTGATGGGAAAGAACATCAGTCTGCAGGAGCGGCAGAAGAAGAAAGAGAAAAAGCAGAAGAAGTAAGGCCATGTTTGGTAGAGATGGAGTGAGGCAGGCAGGAGACGGAAGGAAAAACAGAGTCAAGGGCACATTTAAATGGGAATGAAGAAATCATCAGAAGAATAGGAGAAAACGAGATGATAGAGGATACCTTAAAAGGCAGTGCTGCATATTTAATCGTGTCTCATTGCATATTTATTTTTGATTAGAATAAAGCACGTTTCTGCTGCCCAAACTTAAAGCTGCTGTGAGTGTTATTTTCTTATTAAAATAAGTGTTAAATAGCTCTATACTCCAACTGTTATCACTGTTACAGCTCAGTAACATGTCTCTCCTCCCCTCGCTCATTCAGTAAAAGAAAAAGACATTTTCTGAGTTTGCTGATGACTTTATTCAATCAGGACATGGAACTTGGCAAAGAGGCTGTCCTGCCTACTTGGCGAACACACAGAGAGCAGGATTCTCATGATTCTCCTGTCAGAATTCTGATTTCTACTCAGAATTTAGGTAATTCAGGTAAAGTCAGAACTCGAAAAAATTTCACATGTGGCCCTAATCCTCTTCCCTACGTCATAACCCTAATCTTTCCATAAAATTACATGACCACAGTTAGCATGCAGAGAGGGAGTAAGAAAGAACTTTTTGCACTGAGCTGTAAAAACCTTTACTGAATAATAATCTAAAGTTTCACTCTAGATGTGAGATGTGTCTCCAGCATTGCAGCACTATTTGCTGTGACTGATGCCAGAAGAATAGCAGAGGACGAGGGCTCATGCAGCACTGTTGAGAAGATGCACTTAGATTCTCCGTACTTATCGAGGCATTTTGATCAAGTGCATGTACACTACACGGAGGGCTATGGAGCCAGAACAGTGACAGTCAATGTTGTCATTGGAAATTGGACAATGTTTTCATTTGATTTGATATTTCTTTGTATTCTTATCATCAATGAAAATCAGCTTTTTTTCTCTCAATATCATTTTTTTCAGATTTCAAATGTCCCTGCTGACTGCTCTTTACTGGAGCAGTCTAGTAAATCAAGAAAACTGATGACTTTACAATGATGCAGCATTTAAGGCCAAGAGAAGAAAAATACATATTTGTGCATTCACCATGATACCATATCCAAAACCTAAAATAGTACAATATCTCGTCTCATACCAAATATGACCTTATATCTATATATCACATGGCAAGCTCTGAACACATGCAGATTGTTAAGCAGTCACTAGGTAGCACACATATTCTGCAGTATAAATCACAGAAGTTACAGTTTATCAACCCAGAACACATGACAGCATGCTGCATCGCAATACCACTTTGAAAACTGGTGTACAAGACATGCTGCATACCTGCTGTACAAGCATGATCAAACAACTTCCAGTCTTCTGAATGAAGAAGACTGGTTAATGCAAAATGAATCCAAATTAAACACAGCACACTGATGGTTTCAAACCAGCGCTCATGATGTCCACCAAGCTGAAAAGAGGACAACTGAGTCCATGTTGTTTAATGCATCAGCTCTGATGCATCCATGTTACCTGGGCCTTCACCCACACCTCGAGCCAACATGCAAGACACGCACTTAAAGTGTAACTTCACCAACTTTACACAGTCAATTGTGGTCAAAACTGCATGTTTGGAAAAAAATTAAATACTAACCCTAACCCTACATTCAACTTTTTACACTGGTAGCAATGGTGTTTACCACTTAAAATAAGGAGCACCAAATGTACGAGCACCTCTTAAATCATCATGCAACACAATGCATTAATTTTCCCATCTTAATAAATGATAAATGTTCCATTTACAGAAATAACCATTTTATTCATATTAAGGTAGTAAAGAGGTTATTTTTCATGACTTGTTAAAGGGACACTGCAGCATGTCCTAAAACCAGAAATGATAAAAATGACCATCTGATAATAAGTAATTCAAACTGTGTTTAAACTGTGTTAAAACTACAGTGTTTCCTCCTTCCTTACTGGGAGAGTGTGGAATAAGAAGGTGATATCTCTGTTCTTCTGTATCCATTTTGATTTATTTTAAACTGTCCAACGGTGTTATAGGACTGCAAAACTTTTCACCCACAATGCAACTCAGCCACGGAGTGTAATCCCTGGAGGCAGTTTATCAGATTACATGCAGCTTCCTCTGGAGCCACAAAAGGCTTTATGTGACTCTTTTCAAATATACAGTAGTACTCCCCAGGACCTGTCAACACACTCTAGCATGTACAATTGGTGGAGTTACCCTTTAGACACACACATACACAGGTGAAATAGAAAGAGTGTAAATCCACACATCAATCCCAAACATCCCCAACCAAACCATACCTCCACCACCCTGCACATGGGAACAATACTGCAAAATGAAATTGAATATGGGGTGTTCACACAGCCAAAGTGGTGGTTTTGACACTCAAATGACATTGTGATTTGTTCTTCCAACAATCCAACAGAAAACTTTAGACTGCTGAAGCCAGAGTTTGGGTTATTGACACAATTATTGTCACTTTTCTGGTGCGAAAATCCTAAAGTGCCCCCTTCAATAAATCTTTAAAATCTCAAGCTCGTTCACTGATACATGGGAAATTCAACCTGCCTTTAGGATGTCATTAAGATTCATCCTCTGGGCCATGACTGGAAATTTCATGACAATATACATTTCAGTCTCGATCAAAGAAGTGGACCATTTGATGAAGTCACACAGAGAGTCAGAAGACACCAAAAACATTTTCATTTGGAGTAAACCACCAGTGTTACACCACATAAACACACAGAGTACTGTATTGGCTGCTTTGTTTGGGAAAGCACAAATGCGTGCATGCACACACACACACCAACTGAATAGACTCAGAGCTGACCTTAGCGTTGGGCCCTTCCAAACCCAGGGCCATTAGCTGAGCTACTGTGTGTTCCCGCAGGCTGTTGAGCTCCGCCTGCTGCCGGCGGAGCTTGATCAGCAGCAGGGTCAGCTCCTCGGGCTGCACACAGCAACACAGAGGAGAGAAGAGGAGCCACACTGACATCAACACCCCTCCACTGGTGGAAATTCATCATGATGCAGTACCTTTAATTACCTTCAAGAAGAGAGGGACTTCTTCTACAGCTCACTGATTGCCTAGTAAAACAATCCTAATACTATACTCATAGGATGGGTATCACATTTAAACCAACTCCTTTGGTCTCCGTCTGGTGGCAAAAGTATAGGATGTGCACATGACTGTGTTCCTTTCATTTTCACAGTCTTCCGGGCTTCTTTTTCCATGTACTTTAGTATCTTAGTGTTTATTCAGGAATTATCCTTGAGCTCAAGAGCAAAGCGAAACCTCAACATGCGGTGTTGGACAATCCACCCGTACATACACAGGATGGTGTCTTTGTTGTGTTGGAGGGCTGATAAAACACAGCTTTCAGGATAGCCAGGAAGAGGAAATTGGCACTGACAGACTGAACAGAACTGACAGACAGAAAAGACATGTGAGGCTGAATTTGAAATATTCAAGAAAGTGAAAAGAATTTGCCATTGGATTCTCTGATTGGTTGTGTGCCAGCAGAATGGCCGTTCTGATTGGCGGTGTGCTAGCGAATCAGCGCGGTGTGTGGGAGGGCGGAATACTGTGTGCGCTTTGTTTTTCTATGGACTCCGTTCCGTCTTTCCCCGTTTTCAAGCTTTGCAGGCTGTTCTGGCACGAGACTGGCTGTTATTATGTCCGTTCAGGACTAATTAATTTGTGTTCGTTTGGTAATGCCTCGCTGCATGTTTAGTATGTAGCTGTTTTTATCTGAAAGTTAAGTTTCGTTTTGAGCGAAAGTAAAGAGAGCTTAAGCGTGCATAAGCCTCTCGTTTACAACTCACAACACAAGCGCCAGCCGCTTATTGCATCTCGCGCAAGCGCAGAACGTACACACTGCTGTGGAGTAGGCAGCACGTCGAAGTGGTGTGTTTCAATGCAACTTTTGTGCCGAACAGGTCAGACGAGAGGCAACAGAGTGGTCAGAGAGTGGTCGGATAAGGCAGTTGGACATCTGGGCAGTGTGTGGGGGCCTTAATCCAATCCAATCCAATCCACTTTATTTGTATGAAAAAAACTCAAATGACTCATGAGTTAAATGACAAAGACTGACAAATACAGCTTTAAAGCTGCACCTCTCAATGGTTTTATTACCAGTGTTCACATGTCTATGTGGAATGTGAGGACGGTCGCTTGTAGCTGCAAACCAACAGAAAATTATCATCCAACTCTGCAGCTCCACAGTGCTATTCAACCTCCTTATCTGGTTGTGTTGGCTTCGCTGAACACAGATAACTGTTTCAGTTCAGTCTCGCTTTACTCATGTGGAGGATCCAGCCTGATATTTAAATGAGGAGTGGGTGGAGAAGCTAAAAGGAATGTGAATAATGGCTCCTACCATCTTTAGATCTGAACAGCTATGAGACCTTGTCTGCACTTTTACCCTGGACATTTCTGTTACCATCTTTCAGAGCTGAAAGGGTTTGATCCTTTGACACGATCTCTACAAAACCCAATATAATATGTCAATTGTGAAAGAAAATGTGCCTGCCTTTCATTAACATTATGATTTTGCTATACACACGCATGCACACACGCACACACACTCAGTCCAGAGACAGTGGCTTTGTCAATAATTACACTGGTGCTGCAGAGGCAAGTGGAAGAAACAGCACAGAGAGACTGCTGAGAACAAAACATCACTGACATGTGAGTGTGTGTCACTGGGCGTCTGAGAGAGGCTGTCTTTGATTTGTGTAAACTCTATCACACTCTTGAGTGAGCAGGGGACAGTGAGTTGAATGTATTAAGGTATGGAGAGTGTGGGGGGTGGTGAGGGGCTTCACTGTAGCACTCACTGTCTTGCCTTGCAGGGACTGTGCGGTGATGGTCTGAGGAGGGACGCTGCCTGCAATGGATCGTCGGTCAGGTTGGTAGCCGTACTGTGGGGCACAGAGACACACTTCAATTCAAGTCAAATATTAAAGCATGGGTTTCAAATTGCTTGTCACATTTACCCTCACCTAACTGACATGCTCACTGATACCACCCATTACATTTCATATGTCCATTTGATTAAAGAACAAACAAACTGGAATTTTGACTGTGTATGATATAACACTGGATATAATAGTGTGATAAATGTTTTCATAAATGTGAACTGTCAGCCATTTACTGTTACCATCCATCCCTTTTATCTTCCTATTTCAACTGTCTTTCCATGACTTTGAGCTAACCAATCCTTTCTTCTCTACTCTCAATTTTATGCAATAAAGTCACAACTCATGTTGTTCAGGTGGGAAAGGGCAACTTAAAGTATGCATACAGGTCTTGGGGGGTACAACAACATATGTGAAGTATGAAGCCTTTTGAGATGTGACTGTGTAGTTGTTTTAATCACGCACTCTCACGGTCTTATTCCTTATTAGTTTCCTGATAAACTCTCTCAAGGAAAAATTATATTTTGAATCGTGTAATTCATGGAACAATTCCAATGTAATGTGTACATATTTTGCCTAAAATAAGGTCCTATGTGGTCCACCAGAAGGGGAAGCACTTTGGATTTTTAAAACCTGGTGCCAAATTACTCACAATTCAACTTAGCCTCTGAGTCACATCACTAGAATCCATTTGTCAGATTACATGTAGCCTCCTCTTTATCCACAGAAGGCTTTATACTACTTTTTTTATGTGCAGTAGAACTTCCCAGGACCTGTAAACATTCTTTAATGTGTGAAGTTGGTGGAGTTACCCTTTAAAGCTGGCTCAATATAGAGTCATATGTCCAGGATGTCAATCAATGTCCACAAGCTTCATAAGAACCTGATTCCACATTTACACCTGTTTGGAGACGCTGCTATTGAGATCCTGATTAAACTGAACTGAGTGGACATACTGTATACTGTATACACATCATGCATCATACTCCAGTGAATTCCCACAGCGACAAATTGGTACTGAGAGAAAGAAAAAGAAAAAATGAGCGATTTGTACTTAATAAGCTGATGCGAGCTGAAGCATTCATAACGTCCTTTAACAGAATTAATTCACTGGTGTAACCACGAGGAACATGACTGCATCAAAAGAAACATTATTTAAATGAACAATAGGAAACAACGTTGTTGCTTTATCCTGCTATCTATTTATTACCATCTGCTATCTTTGATGAGAACAATGACTGGACTTGTGTAATTACATTCAGCCGCTACAGTGGCCTAAAAGGAAAGTGTGGTAGTGAGGCAGACCATTGTTGAACTAAAAAGACAAAAGTCAAATGAACATCTCTGTACCGGTTCACTGCCAGGTCATTCTTTTGTGGATTGATTATTTGAAAGTGTGCACCACTAAAGCATACCATGAAGTGAAATTGTGAGGGCCTTAAACTCATTTTACTATTCTTACAAAGGTTCATATTCTTCCATAAATTAGAATTTAGACTAATTTGGCTGGACTAGCTGTGGAAGGTGGGGGTCTGGATTTGGACTTGTTTGGAGAGTGACAATTCTGCACTTTAATGAAATAAGATGATCCGTTTTGCCAGAAGATTCAATAATCTCACAATTTAGCAAACTTTTATTCAACTTATGGGTTCAATAATTGTAAAGGCTCTCCTCTGATCTGTCTATTTAACAAAATTGTCTCTCTATAGACTAAACTCAACGTTAAAACACTCCAGGCTCTATCTTGCACTCAGCGCAAGTGACTTTGTACATTGGCGCTTGTGTAATTCCTATTTTGCATTCGGCGCACATTGGAATTTTCCCTCCACAGACGCACGTCCTTAAATTAGGGAATGAACTTGAGGCGATGCGCCTGAGAGGCAGCAGTAACATCGCCACCCGGTCAAGACGGGCATTAATACCTTGCCGCATCCCGGGCAGTGCGGTCCGGTCTGACAATGCTGCCACAGTGTGTAGTGGGTCTGGATCCTCTGCACCTTGGTGTTTGCGCTGCTCCCTCATCAGCTGGCCGTTGCGCACTGCACTCCTCCCACGCCAGTTTAACCAAAGCTAGTTTGGATGGATTTCTCCCATCCCCATACAAGGCCGCTTCTCGGTCTTTTACAGCCCTGACGAGAACGTTGGTCTCCTCGGCTGTGAACCGCTCCTGGCGTGCGCCTGGCAAATTCGCCATTATAATAGCAATCCACCATGGAACAAGCGCGCCTGCTCTTAAAGGGAATGTGAGATGACGCTCTGATTGGTTTATTGCACGTTACGCCCAAACCACACCTATGACTAATGTAGCTACTTCAGACCAACCCATTTTAGATTTGCGTCGGGCGCAAGAGTCATTTATCCCGCCGGCATAATAGCAACAGCGCCTGAGATCTGCCCACAAAGCTACTTGCGCTTTGCGTTTGATAATTGCGTTTCAGATCGTTAAGATAGAGCCCTCCATTTCAACTCACTGCGTCCTAATTTTGGACTTTGGACTTGTGACAGGACATCTGGACTCTTGGAATCCACTGAAGTGAGGCTCATTCACTGACTGCAATTTCAACTCTGTACCCTGTCCATCTCTCTCTGGAGGCACTCCTGGGGAAATCAGAAGGAACATCTGTGGAATCTTGAGTTCCAGGACTTTTTCCATATCTTTTCTGTTATATTTCCTCCTCTGGATAGAAAGATAAATGAATAAACTGTGAAGGGACAGTATCATTTCCAGCTATTTTCTATCCGCGTGAGCTCTTTGATTGTGAGGGTGAATTGATAATTAAAGCTGGGGTTGGTAAGTTGTAAAAACCTCCCCCCAAACCATGAGTGAACGCTGTCCAACTGCCAAATACTGCCGACAGAGTCTGAGTCCAAGTGGGAAGGAGAGTGTATCTGTGCATCGTTTTCATCACAACTTCTAACTACAAGTAGCTACCTCATGTCTCATTCACCTGTAGGTAAACTCCTTAGATCATATTTGAACATATATTGAAGGTAAACAACAAACACAGCATGGATAGTACTGGTATCTGTCAAGCTAGCTTTGTTAGCATTCAGACATTGTTTTGAAAGTATTTTGAGGTTGTAGCTTATTGCTGGTTAGCTAGCAACTGCTGGCTATGATAACGTTAGATATGGCAAATCTAAAACATGAAGATTAGTGGTGGGCCTGCTACATGTTTTCTGTTGTTAACATCAGTGATTCACAGACTAACATGAATATTGTACTGGACTCATGATGATACGATGTTTTGCATGTTAGAGCTTCCATGACATAAAGACAGACAAAGGGCTGGTACGTCAGGTCAAAAGCATGAATAGATAAAATGAAAAGATGTCATTTAAACTGTCTGGGAATCTGTACAGTTCTGTCCAGGAATGTCTGGATGTCATCTTTACCAAACAGAATTAACTGCTTTACAGACATATCTCATGCTGCTGATTTGTATTAAAATTAATCCATAGGAAGATTACATGGAAGCTTTTGTTGTGACCCATTTGTAGGAAATATATTATGCCCTGAATATGTATTAAATGTTGACTTTTAACGTTGACTTCAGACAGACCATATGCTCCTGTGAGACAGGAAGTTAGCTTAAAAACAAACTAGCTAATTGATGAATGTAATAGCTCTAATTGTACATTTTTTCTACATGAGCAGTTTGATGGCATTGGTAGCATGCTAGGTATCTAACATATAGAGTTCATGCATAATGTTGCGGGCTCATTAGTGGTTAAACAACGAAAGAATACATACATACATATATATATATGTATATATATATATATATATATATATATATATATATATATATATATACATAAAAACATATTTATGTATTTTTTATATATATCTTTTGCTCTATAAAAAAGTGTATTATAATTAGTATTTGAGCCAAACTCCAGTGTCAAGCCCTCTACCTTGGCAAGGTGTGCCTTGTGCCGATGGTCCAGTGTCACGTCCCCCCTGAAGACGGGTGAGGACACCTCAGAGTGGGGGCTGTTGGGATTGTGTGGCGCCACCTGCTGGCGGGGAGGAGAGAAGGTGCTATAGAGAGCCAGGGAGCCGTGAGACGGTGAGGTAGGGATGGAGTGCGCCACGGCGTGTTCAGCGATGTTGCCCATGGTCTTTGTGCTGGGGAGGGTGCCGTAATGACTCACAGCTGAAAGACCAACAGGAGGAGAAAAGACAGTCACGGTGGGTTCAGAAAACGTTTTATTCCATAGAGGTCAGGCATTTGAGAAAACACTAAAAATGTCCTTAAAAAGTATATGATATAACATGTTATATAATATGCCAGCCTAAAGCCATGCCCAATAACACTCCTTGAAATGTTTTGAAATGAGAAAGTACTGATAGCAGCAGACATTCTGCAAAATCAATATATACTGAACAAACTAAATATTAGAAACAATATTCTAACTGGACAAAGGGAGCTTCAATACCACATGAGGAAAGTCTATTTTTTCATTTGTACAGTTTATATGGTTTAACATCTGACCCCTAATTAATCCCTTGAATTCTACATAAAACACAATTGAATATTAAACCTTGGGAATGTTGCAACACTGAAAAGGTTCAGATAAGAAGAGGCTCAGCCCAGCGTTCAAAGATGCCACCACCATCTGTCCTATGTCATAAACCCATAGAAAAAAGATGGAGAACAGACGGATGCAAGGTGGTGGTACACTTGTGAGAATCTGTTTTTTGTGATACTTTCATTATAATCAGTTGTTGAAAATACAGAGTTGCATAGCATTACAGGAATGTTAAAAGACTTACCCTGATAACATCAATAACATTAAACCTATGACATATGGATGTAGAGTATTGTATTATATTGATGAAAAAATAACAATAACAAATATACAATATGGATTTTACAGCCCTGAATCTTATTTCCCTTTTGTGTTTAAAAGCTGTCCTCGTTGGTTGTTATACATCCACTGATCCAACTAAAAGAGTGTATAACTTTATTGTGCCTTACTTTATTTAGATGATGTTAGACATACAATGGATTTTAATGGCTTTGGGAAGATGTTACAAAATTAAACCTTAATGGTTTAAAAATACAGAGCGCAACTGACTGTTGAATCTAGTTGCGAGCACGGCTCGGACCACATCGGCTGCTGTTGCTGGTTAGTTCACTGCCAATGTACACAAAGGTGTTGTGGTTGTTCGGGAGAATAAAGCTTTGGTCAAAAATACACAAATGATCACAAATGATTCAGTTCACTTTCTGTGCTAGGACAGTTAGTCTAGCTGGGTAGCTTTAGTTAGCTTTATAGTTTGTAGCTACCTTCATGGTCCAATAACCAGGCTTTACTCAGATATTGATGGCCGGGCCCTCTTCAGAAACCTATGGGTGACATCACGGAGTGTGCGAAAGGGCCTTTAGAAGGTTTATCAGCTGGATGCCTAGCTTTCTGAGCTAACTGCAGGCTAAATTTTCACTTGAAACTACTGAACACTACTGCTCTTACAGAATGATATAATACTACTTCAGTCATGAAGTGGTATGTGTACCTGTGGTATGTGTACCTGTTGGCTGAGCCAGACTTTGCCGGGAGAAGGCCTGCCTCTGCTGCCACTCGTACAGCTGCCACATGGTGTCGTCCCGCATTGACCTCCTCTTCTCGGCAGTGGTGACGGTGGTGGTGGAGGCAGGACGGAGGGCACGATCATACACGGAGCCCGCCACGCTGCAGATGCTGTCGGGCCTCATCATGCTGTTGCGTGGTAACGTGCGATAGCCCTCTGGGTAGCGGGGCACAATCTGAGCACGGTGGCTAGGCATGTTCCTGGGTAAGGTCTGGTAGGATGTAATACTGGGAGTGAAAACAGACAAAGTGATGAGAAATGACTCGCCGCAGATTTCACAGACAAAGTCTAGCACTTGTTTTCATGGGCAATATTGAATAATCTGTTTGAATTGCAGCCAATTACTTGACAGAGCAGAAACATTTAGTTCCTAAATCACAGATACAGAACAAATAATAAGACATAAACAGTCACAGGATCCAGACCACATCCTGTACTGCTCGACAGGTCAGGTACAAAAGTACTGCTGGAAATCAGCTGGGCAGCAGAGATTATGTAAATTGTGTTTAGAAATGCAGGAACACAGCAGCAGAATCAATTGAACTTTGCAAAAGCTAATACATGTGCAGATAACTGCATACATGAATGAATGAGTGATTCTTCCCAGCGGTCAGTGACTTATGAACATTGCAGTGGTGAGACCTCCCTCTGTAGAAGCAGGAGCCGAGCTGAGCAGGAAACATGTCCGCTGAGTTTTTTACGCAAGAAAGAAATTTACTTCCTTTGCACCATTCAAGATATCAACAACAACTTCTGATATTAAACTCATGGGCTCGATTCGTGATTTGCTTGACATTTAGGCCTCACTCGGTTACAGTTAGCACATAAATTTACCTAGTTCAGTGAAGAACACTGGATAGAAACAAGGACTGAATGAATGCATCTCATGTAATACATTCCACATAAACACCTGCACGCACTGTTATTCAGCAGCCAGTGATCAGTGCCTTTAATCAGGGAGTACTGAATAGGAACCAGATTAATTATCTGTATGTATGTGCCTTGACATGTATGCTGTGCTTGACTAGCTTTAATTATCCAACCACTTTCGTGAACAGAACTTTGCTTCACTTTCACTTTGGCTTCGACCTGGGAGCATGAGGTAATGAAGAGGTCGTTATCATTACAGCTATTAGCAGCTAATCATAAAACGGGTGCCTTGATTCAAAATGACTGGCTTTGACCTTACAAGTCCACAGGCAAATGTATTATGGCCGTTGTCACTCTGACTGCCCATCACCATCTGTCACCTGGATGGGTAGAGCAGCACAGCACAGACTTTGTTCATCTTATTTAACCTTTACATTCACCAAAGAGATAAGAAGACTTATCTACTTATCTATCAGAAGACTGCAAAGACTGAGGGACCATATAATGACTGCACATGTTTTAGCTAACTTTGAAAAAAAGTTTCAAAAGGTTAATTTAATAGTCATTTTCAAAACATCAGAAGGAATTATATAGTGTGGCGTCGATCATGAATTGAAGAGTCTCAATCTGGGGAGTGAAGCTGCTCCTCGGTATTCTGGTGGAACTGCAGCAGACACTTCTGTACATCTCACTTCACTGATGTCACTGATGCTCTGTAGATGGTGCCAGCGATGTTCTGGTGGATTTAAACAGCCGCTGTAGAGCCTTCCAGTCCAGGGCCGTGATGAACCAAGTGAGTTTGTGATGTTACCTGTCAGGATGCTTTCTATGGCTCCTCTGTGAAAGTTCCACAATCTCTAGAACTCAGCCTTCTAATATGTCTGTATACAGCAGAGCCTACTCTGAGCTTTTTTCCCCAGGGTGGTGATGTGCGAGGACCAAGATAGGTTCTCACTGGTGTTGATTCCCCGGAAATGAAAAAGCTTTGATCCATTTGTAAAAATAATTTCTAATAATCCTTTGACAATCTAAATGTTTTCTGTGGTGATTTATTTCCAAAGTAAGACAAGATAGACTGATAATGGTATCACAGAAGATGAGAATGAAGGCGAGAATGCAAATATAAAGTGATTGCTTTCTGATCCGTTCTCATATCAAACACAAGTAGCGTGTCACTTTAATCCAAAACACTACATCAGAAAGTATAGTACTGCCAATATCTTGCCCAGGGGAATGGTCCTCCTTTTCAGGCCTTTGAAAGGGACATCAACAATGACTAAAACTGAATGCTCTCCAAATTTTTGGGAACTCTGCAAGCGAGAATATCAGAGTTAGCGAGATTATGAATTGATTTCCAGCATTTATTAATGACTAATTTGGATACACAAGTCCAAGGACTCTGTGTTAGATCACAAAAGATAACTATTGGCACCTCTGCTAACTTAAAATTACATGACTGTTAACAGAAGCAGGACTCTGTGTTAACCACATAACAAACAGTCCTACAACAAAGTTTCTCCATCTCCCTCCTTCGCAGAGAATGCTGATAAAGATGACAAATGTGGCTCGGCAGCCCTCAGCTTGCTCTGTTCTCATTATGGTCTCATTTCTATGACTTATTCATGGCAGCAGAAGGAGAGGAGAAGCGCTGAGAGAAAAGTTAGCATCGCTGCTCTGCACTTCTGTTCCGCTGCGTTCCTCAGCACAGCTGGCTAAACGCCGGCTAAATGCAGGCGCTCCCAAATGAGATACACATCTGTGGTGACACAAAAAGCTTTATGCGCCCTTTGGTTGACAAGGTCCACTATGCAAAGCCAATCTTCTCTCAAAGTCAGAGTGGACACCCTGCTTGGTGTTCTGACAACAACAGCTGATTTGTGACCTTAACCTACAGCACAGTACATTTAGAAGTCAGGGTGCTCATTTTGTCTAGTTTCTGTATCACAGAAGCACATAAAGCTCTCTATACACAGCAACATTCTGCCAACACTGCAAAAGTTTGTTACAAGCTGAATGTAATGGTCTGTCCTTAATTATGAAGTTTATGCATTGCAATGAAGCAATAATCACATAAATAACAAAAATCATATAATTACAACAGGCTACAGACGATCCTCCTGAAACAGGATGCAGTGAACTCTGATCACGTGAAATTATGAGACCTTATTTGCAAAAAGTGTTCGTTTTGACATTCCATAACCCAAATGGTACCAACAAATGACAGTACAATTAGGAAAACACACACACACACACACATACACACACGCACACACACACACACACACACACACACACACACACACAGTCTTACCTTCTGGTGTCATCGTCCAGTCCTCTCCTGTGTGTACGGACCCAGTGCTCTAGCTGCTGGATAGAGTTGGTCCTGGACAGGCCACTCTGGGGCTCCTGGACTGGAACATGGGACTTGGCTGGACCCCCAGCCAGGCTGGCGTCCACCTCCGCTGGGGTGCAGTCCCCGGTTTGCTCCCCTGCCACGGATCCCGAGCAGTTGACCTGCGTGGGCTTTTGGACACTGAGGGTGGCCTGTCCCTGGCGAGATGCAGACACTGCTGCTGCGATGGCGGCCGCTTGAGCTGGCTGCAGTTTGATGCTGCTGATTTTAGTCAGAGTCCGCTCTGCACTCGGCTCTCTCTGGAAGCCATATTTATCCCCACAGCGGACCGTAGCATACTTCTCTACGTCTCTGAGAGAAGCATATTTGTCCCCCTCTCGTAGCGTGCTGTATTTCTTCACTTCCTTCAGAGTGCCGTATTTGTCCACAACTTGTATGGTCCCATATTTATTCTCAGTCTCCCTCATGGTGCTGTATCTCTCTGTCTCCCTTAACGACAGTTGTCTCTTCACCTCCTTCTGGGGAACATACTTCTGTCCATCTTTCTGGAGCATGTGCCTGTCTCCTACTTTCTGCAGTGCATACTTTTCTCCATCCTTTGCAAGCAGGTACTTCTCTCCTTCTTTAGACGGAGCGTATTTGTCCTCTGTCGGCGTCACAGTGTACTTTTCATCCACTTTCTGTACAGCGTACTTCTCCAGATCCCTGTGAATGGCACACACCTCTCCGTCCTTCTGCAGCGAGGATTTCTCCCCGTCTTTCCGCAGCAGGTACTTCTCTCCATCCTTGTGGAGGAGATACCTCTCTCCATCCTTCTGAACCGTGTAGCTCACGCCATCTTTCTTTAGGGAGTACCTCTCCCCGTCTCTCTGTAAGGTGTAGTACTCACGCTCCCTCTGGCCGTTGTGTTTCTCGACCTCTTTTTGCCGTTTGTCATCAACTCGAGATAGGGAGTGTTGCCGCACAGGCTCACGGTTGCGCTCGTTGTTCTGGATCTCGGGCCGGGTTAGGACTCTATGGTTCAGTAAATTGTTCAGCTCCTGAGGTGTCCGCTGGTCCACTTTCAACTTGTCCAGTCTGGGATGAAAGGAAGAAAGGAATTTGACAAAATATGAAGGAAAGAGTTTTCTATGAGAATTCAAAGACACCTTAAGTTTTAGAAGTCCTTGTTTGTTCCGACAGCCCTTCTACCTCTGTCACAGCTCCTTTCTGGCTCCTCACTTCTTACAAGTTTCTGATCTCAGCCAGAAACCCCTGACAGTGCAGGACTGAAGGAAAAGGGCTCAGAGCGTGGGCATCGGGTTAAAGACAGTGACAGATTATGGCCACAAAGGTTCAAGGCACAGGCTGACTACAATGTCATTTGATGTGTTGGTATGTGTTGTGTGACTTCACTACAACAGAGAAACAAGCAGTCAGACGACCAGATTAGTTGTAAACAAATCATTAAGACCGCAGTAATGATAAGCACGCTATTGGTTCTGCTAACAAATGTTGCATTTCACTATTCCCGATCCACAAGAGACCTCTGTGTCTGTCATATGTGCGAGGGTGTGTGTGTCACACAGAGACCCTGCTCTTAGTGACAGTGCCGGAGAGAAATAAACCTCAGAATTATGGTGACACTTCAACTGCTCATAAGTGCAAATAAGGACGGAAATACAAGCACATCTTTCCGTTCTAGTGTCAGTAAACACATACAGGTGGAAAATGCTGTTTTCAGCTCATATTTTCATTTCTCATTGTAACATCCACCTCAGGTATGTTATGTGTACTAGCAGCATGGAGCCCACACTCCATCAGACTTTTGTCTGTTGTTTCATGTTTGTTAAATGAAAATAAATGAAGACTATATACGTATGTTCTGCAAATCGACTGTAGTAGGAGAAAAGAAAGCAGTGTTAATTCATCTCATCTGTTGTACCCACATGGTTGAATGCACTGTGTCATAACTGTGTCACTTAAATAGATATGTTTTAAAATGATGTCCCAGCAGAGGAGGCTGGTTTGCATGTTTCCTCAGCCTGACCAGGACCCGGTCCCTTGTTTCCTTTAACACCTCCATTTTCCAGATACAGAAAAATTATTTAATTGATTTCCCAATTTTAAAAGTCATACATTTGAAAAGGTGTTTTCAGTTTCTGTGTGGGATATGCTAACCCAGAGGCAGGAAGTGAGCGTTCACTTACCACCATCACTCTTCACTAAACAGGTCCCAAGAGGCTTTAGTGGTGTCAATTTCAGAATTCAGAATCAATTCACAATTTTTGATACATGTTTTAAAACTTGCTATGAATTTAAGACAAGAGAAGTTGTTTTATTTCCCCATCCTTGTATTTATTCTCTTAAAGGGATAGTTTGGGTTTTTTGAAGTGGGGTCATATAAAGTACATATCTATAGTCGATCTGTTTCCTACCGTAATCACCCATCAGCGCAGCCTCAGTTTGGAGGAGTGGAGAGCCAAAGCTCCAGCTTTGTACTGCAGTGAACGGGGTCCAGAGAAAAAGCGAAATAAACCACCTAAAACAAGGCTCACCTTAAAAAATCTATAACAATTCAAGTGTACGTTGTAAAAGTAAAATTCACACCGCTTTACATCACCGTCAGACCGCGCTTTCTTTTGGCACTACATTTTCTCAACTGCAGAACCCCCGTATCCCTGTCCTCCTAATGCGGAGGGATACGGAGAGTTAAGTTTTGTTTTTATCGAAAGTAAACCTCTCGTCCAGCAGCTGAGCCTCGCGCTGTATTCTGCCGCTCACAGATCAGCTGTTGCCCAGTTACGCTAGTGCGTAGGGATACGGGGGTTCTGTGGTTGAGAAAATGTAGTGCCAAAAGAAAGCGCGGTCTGACAGCGATGTGAAGCGGTGTGAATTTTACCTAGACAACGTACACTTGAACTGATATAGATTTTTTAAGGTGAGCCTTGTTTTAGGTGGTTTATTTCGCTTTTTCTCTGGACCCTGTTCACTGCAGTACAAAGCTGAGCGTCTGGCTGGAGCGGCTCTCTGCTCCTCCAAACTGAGGCTGCGCTGATCGATCGAGGATTACTGTAGGGAACAGATCGACTATAGATATGTACTTTATATGACCCCACTTCAAAAAACCCGAACTATCCCTTTAATGTGTGATGTGTGGGGCAGGGGCATTGGGGGAAGGCCATTTGCCCCCACCAAAGAGAATCTCTTTTACACAGCCTAATTTGTCTAAGCAGGTATGGATATTGTTATTGACATTGATGCTTATTGTTCATTGACTGGGCTGATAAGTGTGGTCCACCAATCATGTGATGTGCAAACAATCCTTTTGTATGATATGGAGGAGACCATGGTGACTGTGTCTTAGATTTCAATTACACCCCTGGTATCTGCGTGGGTGGGTCCCTTTGAGGAGTACAGACCTTCTGGTTGGTTCAGAGTGTACAAGGGCGGCATCAGTCATGACTTTCATCCAGGACTCCATCTCTTTGGCTGTGTCGGTGCAGAAATAATACGTCCGCATGTTGGGGTGAGTGGCCTGGCAGTGTGAGAGAGAGATACATGGGAGGAGGAGGAGGAGGAGGAGACACAGATGAACAGAGAGGGAGGAGGAGGAGGAGATAAAATAGCGGCGTGAGAAACAGCGCTGGATGGTGACCTTGAGATGGCAGCAGGGAGCCTTTTACATCACTCCTGTTGGCAGAGCAGTGTGTTAGTGTGTACAGTATGAGTGTGTGTGTGTGTGTGTGTGTGCTCCCTGTGTGTGTTTCAGCTCAAGTGTGAAAACACCTACGTGTGAAAGTCTTCAAGGTTCCTCTGTGTGCCTTGGCATCAGCAAAGCAGCATAAATAAAAATGACAGCGATGTGTTCCGCTAACAGCTTGCTCTGTGTGTGCTGTACGTGTTACATTCTGCTGTCTATGAACACCGTGAGGCTCTGTGCAGGAGCTGCAGTCTGCAACTCCTCACTCTGAACTAGACTTCATGTAAACACAGTAAATAGCCACCGCTGAATGTGCATGAACACCATCCCAAAGTTGGATTTGATACGTTCCTGCACAGAGACCAAAATCCAAACCCGTCTTCCCTGACCTACCTGACAACTCTGAGATTCCTCACAAGAGTGAGAGTATTAGGCGAACACAATTCATTGTTTACCCTCATTGTTACAGGTGTCTGCATGGAGCTCGGATAATAAAAGACAACACCCACCTAGCCACAGCCTGTTCACAAAGGACTCAAACATATGGTTCTTTTTCTTAAACCCTTGCATTTTAAAAAAGTGACATTAACTGTACCTTGATACCCCGGTAGCTGATAAAATACCTATATTTATATTCATGTCTGTCAAATGATTTTCTTTTCTGTAGCCCTGTTTTGTTTGGATTAATTCATTGACTGGACATTATCTGTGGTCAAAGTCACAAATTTTTCTGCTTCAAACACATAAGCCCCATTCACACTACCTGTTCAGGGGGGGACTCTCACATCGATATCCCATCAGCCTGTTTATATGAAAGTTACAGAGGCAGAGAGGGGAGACAGTTTCTATCCACCTCTGATCCACCAACATAGGAAGTACCAGAGCTGCAACAGAGGTAAATGAACATCTGTGTGTGAGGGTTAGCCAGCAGAGCGGGACAGGAGTGTGTCGGTCTGATGATGTTCAGTCTGACAGCTAAACAAATCCTTCACTCATCAACTAACAGAAAAATGTCCCACACTTCAGCCCACTAAAGCAACATAGCAGGAAGTGTCTTCAGCATCTTATCTGAGGACAAAATACAGTGGAAGTACACTAAAGTCTGTCTGTCATCCTGTCTGTCATAACAACTCTTCTTCATACTTCCACCTGGAAAACAGCGTCTGTTCTCTTGTGCAGTGATTTTGGGCTAAGCACTTTACCTCACCACTATATGTTGCTTTAGTTACTATCTCTGGCAACTTCAAAAATCACCAGATTTAATGAGGAAAAATCAACACGACGGCCAGTCCTCCCTACAGAGTCTCCGGTTAACTTCCCCCAGAAAACAGCGTTCCTCTCCGGGAGTGAGAGCCAGACAGGGTCCAGTTTACTGATGGAGATTATGTATGTCAATTAGGGCAAAAAACATCTCTTTGTCACTTTCCAGGACAGTGGCGTGCACAGACTTTTTGAAGGGCAGGGGCGAATAGAAGGGCACTTTAGCGCGCATTTTGGCTCCCAAGAGGGCACTTTAGCACGTGTTTTGGCTCCCAAGAGGGTAGTTTATCATGTTTTAACCAGCCAGGGGGGCAGTTTAGTGTGTTCTGCCAAACAAGAGGGCACTTTGGTACACTTTTTTGGTTCCCAGGAGGGCACTTAACCACGCGTTTTTCAACAATTGGGCCCCCCCTTGTGCACATCACTGTTCCAGGATGTACGGTGGGTCAGGACTTCAATCACTTTATAACAGCATTCATATGATTAAAAGCAGCCTCATTTTTAGATTGAACACACAGACGTCATGATAGGTATCAATCATGCCTCTTTTGGTTCCACAATGTCAGTATGTTGTATGAAATGACACATTGGAGCGGCTTATTGCCACCGCTGCTTGGTTCAGTGTGAACAGACAAAGGCACCTTAAAGGCGAGCCTTCGTTGTGGAAATATTGCTGAATCTCTGTGTGAAAAAGGCTGTAGTGTAGGTTTGTGTTTTTTCTTTGCCTCATAGTTTCTGAAATTGCTTCCCGAGACAACATTTTCAGTTTATCTGTGATGTGACACGGTCGACTGGTGTGTTTTGGAGAAGGTGGGGTTTAGACTCTGCAGCTGCTTTATTCTATTGGCCGCTATGAAAGGGGCTGGCTTGTAGAGACTGCAAGGCTGCAGCTGAACCTTTCTCTGTTAGGGGTCCGTGTTTAACCATGACACTCACAGCTGCTTCACTCTCTCAGCTCTATCTTTCCATTATGTTCACAACTATTTCTCTCAATATTCACCAGAACAACCTCTGATACAACTCTCTCCTAGGACAGAATGAATGATTGTTTGTGTAAATGGGGCCGGTCTGTTAAAGCTGCTGCGCCTTTTCTCCAGTCGGGGAGCGGGGTGTAGCCTACTAAATAACTTCCTCCTTCATTTTAGCCCTCCAGTAGACCATTCTTATTCTGAGCTGTTAGTTGGAAAAAATAATCAATAAGAATTAGAGCATTCAGTGGTGTTTTACCTTGAAGGCGTATTTCCTGCTGATGTGGTCATCCACCGACAGCATGGAGATGTGAAAACTGGGCAGCAGGATACTTCCAAGGATGCTGTCCTCCTTCTCATCTGCACCCATAAGAAGCATGAAGAAAAAGCCATATGTCATCAGATTAGAGTGGGACATGCATTCAGAGCCACGACGACCTACACTAAACTAAGTGGAGTCTGAATCTGGCTCAGGTTCAGTGGACAAGGATCAATGAGGATTTATCACGATTACATTAGGTTGCAGATGGATTAAGGGGTTGGACTGCTAACACCTAATGCTAAATATTCATCTTTGGTTTGCTTTAGGTTTGGAGGTAATTGAGGAGATGCCCAAGGTTAAATCACATGTCAAGTAGAAGGTGGAGTCACTTGATATGGAGATGGGCTTGACTGACGAGGCTTCTAGGGATCAGGTTTTTTTCAGGTTCGCAAAATAATGGTAAGTAGTTGCTAATTATCAAGCAATGTCGATAAAATGACTTCCACATTTCCACAATAACAGTACTCCAACATTATTTCATAAGAACATTCAGCTTTTTCCCAATAACCAGCTGCTTATTTCTTTCATACATCACTACTGAGTAATTATCGTCCAGAGAGCGAGAAAGAAAGAAATGATTGGATGTCTGTAAGAGCTCGGTCCACTTTCCGTGTGAACTATGATCTTGTTTCCCTCCCAGTGTGTGGTACACAGCGTGTAGGAAGCACACACACACACACACACACACACACACACACACACACACACACACACACACACACACACACACACACACACACACACACACACACGCACACACACATACACATACACACAGCTGAGGACTGACTCTCAGACTGCAGCAAAGAGAAGCACTGCTTTTTGTGCACGGCTTTATTATGTCTTTCACATTTGAGAGGCGAAACAGCTGGGAAGCACAAAAGATGTGAAATCCAGCCATGAATCATTCTATCACCTCTGTATAGCTCGATTCTGATTTGATGGGAGTGTACAGAATACAAACTAAAGGTAGCACAGAGCAGGCAGAAACACATGTGGTGCACCAGCTGCAGCTAAAACCTACAGAGCCTGCAGCCAGCACTGCTGTTTGGTTTAGCAGAGCCTGCACGGTGAGCCTTGCAGCTCCTCCGGCCTCGTCCCCACCCCTGAATTATTGAGATACAGAACACACACACACGGAGGACATGAGTGAGAAAGAGAGGGAACGAGTAAGCTAGCATGCAGAGAGAGGCTGTAGGTACACACTGCAGCGTGAGTGGGTGTTTTAAGGCTGTTTTACAACGACTGACCTTTCAAGAAGCTTCTCCAGGTTCACTGAGGTTAAAGGAGGCATGTTTGTTCAGATGACTTTGTGACCACAAGCATGTGTCTTCATACCACATACTGTAACTACTTAGATTAACATGAACGTTTGATTAAATGATAACTGTTTGATTACATCCTGATTAAGTACTTATTCTTTTACTTTTCAGGATGTATGGAAAGATCCTTCTTTTCAGCATATGCACACACAAAATATCTGACCCATGGATTCCCCTCAGCATCTGAAGAAAAGATGGCAGAAACTCATCCTGTGGTAGGGATGGCATTCAGGCTGCACTTACAATTATATTATACAATTCTTCTATTTATGCTTTCAATAGCAGCGACTGTATGACTGCATGAACACAAGGACATGACTCCATTCACACAAATGACTTACAAACGCCTAATGTCACCTGGAGCCTTGATCTACATCTCATATAATATCTGTTCTATAATACCAGTGATACTCCAGACATATGAACACTTGCTAACCCTAACCCTAACCCTTACACAGAATGGGACCCAAAGGCAAGACACACAAGCCGGCAGGTGAGGAACTAGTTTGAATGAAGTGTGTTTTGCGATAGGTGAAGGAAGAGTTAAGCTCATCTTAGTTTAGTAAAAGAAAGAATCCACATGGTTGTGTTTTTCTGTATAGTACAAATATCTCCATTCTTGACATTTTTTGAGTTCATTTTGTTGTTCTGCTTTTACTTCTCTCAGCTAAAACTACGGGGGGAATCTTGTATTGCTTAGGCAACATGGACACATGACGATGCAGAGGCTAGTAACTCCTCCAAATTCTGGGAAATGTTTTTTTTTTACCGTATTTTTTCGGCTCTATTGCTGAAACATGTACTACCCATAGCGGAAATACTGTCATCATCACTGGAGAGAATGGGTGTTTTAGAATTAGACAGAGCAGCGGCCTTTGAGACCATCACGACCCACAACATCTTTTGAGCATCCTGACCAGTCTGACCACCCCAGGGATGAAGGAGGTCGGAATAAGAGCCATTCTGATCTGGCTTGGTTTACGGCTGCTCCTGGCTAATGTCCGGTCACAGGAAAGTGCTGCATGTTCATGTCTGTTCGTATATAGATAAATGTATATGTTCTGTAATTTGTTAAGCATTAAAGAGTTGACAAACTTTAATTTCATTATGTAAGCATCATTTATTTGTATCATAACAAATAAATGACCTCGTACCTTGTATCAGACTATCACCTCTTAAGGTACAAATTGGTATTACAAGATAGGACAGGGCGAGGCTAGCTGGTTAGCATGCTAACTCCATAGTAACAGTACACAGACGCCTTTGAAATAATGTCAACACTGTTGTTTCTTCGCACTATGTTGATAATGTAAGTGGAGTTTCTGAGTGTTTTAAATTAAAGTCTAACTATATCTGATAGCTGGCCCCTCTGAAGTGCAAATAGAAGCGACCAGTTTAGTCACCAGACAATTCTCTTGCACTGGGGACAGACATCATTGTATGTGCACTGTACAACTCTTTTAATGTGACATATTTGCACACTATATTTAGTACCCTAAATATGTATATTATAATTATCTGTATCTGTATTAAATATTGTCTGTTCTATAATATATAACAGAAGAACAATATAAGTTTGATGAGAGTGTTGACCTTTACTTTTCTTTTGTTAAATTATCATTATCAACATTTTCACACGTGCAATCTAATGTATGCTTAACTTAGATTTTTTGTTACTTTTTCATTTTACTCATTGAGGATGGTGTTATCATCCCTGTCTGACAAAGTACGACTCCAAGCTCTACAAACAACTCCCAACCTGAGCGACAGAAGGTACTTTCAATAAAGTGATAGAGCAGGCAGGAGAAAAATGGAAAAAGAAGAGGTTATTATCGGAAAGCCAGGCACGTCATTGTCCTTCCTGAGGACGCCTCCTCTCACTCGTCTCTGGCTGACTAAGCCAATAAACATCCAATTTTCCCTTGGGTTTGTCATGAAAGCAGCTGCTGATTGCGCTCTAGGAGCGACTAATTTGTCAATTTATAGAGATGGAAAAATCTCTCTCAAGGGTTTTCGGAGACACGTAGGAGGAACAGATGAGCTTTTGTGAACGTAAGGTTCTAACAAAGTGGTGCTGCACTGTGGGAGTCACAACTGTGGGTGAAGGCAAGGACGACTCCTTTTAACTGGTGAGGACACTTGGACTCCTGACCCCTGATATTACCTGTTACACTGCTCTTGATTAAGTGATGAGGCACCTTTCATTCTATATGTAAATATTCAAAGGACTTTGGGCATCATTTTCTTTTAACTGAGAACTTTGGTAATGTAACACGTAACACGTATTTTTCTTTGAAAAAAGGCATGAAACATGTCGTGACATGCTAAGCCAACGCTGCCTCTGATTGGCTCACCCTGGCAGCACAGAATGGGCGGGTCTTTGTGCCAAGGAAGGCAGTGCTCATATAGCACAAGCATATAATGGACAACCCTCCGCTACCCCCAATGTGCTCCCCAATGTGCTCCCAAACGCGCCAGCCCAACCACGGCCATATTTAAGCATGTACATACAGACGCAACCTACGTGTTCACATGTGAGCCCTGCAAGCCGAAAACAACAATAATTGAGAGGCATATTTCTTCTGGCATGTGAATTTTTTGTAGGCTATTATATTTTGTTTCACATACACCATACATTGATTTATTTAACACTGAGTTAAATGAGTATAATGAGTATAAGTAGTTGCTAAAGCTACTTTTTTTTAGCAGTAGTTTTACAAAATACATTTCTCCAGGTGTAGAAATGTAGTTTGTTCAAACTACTGCCAGGCTGAACTACATGTAGTTTTACAAGCTACGCTTGCAAAGTAGCTTCCCCAACACTGGTTGTCAAAACGTCGGTGAGCGTCTCTGGTCCTAGTTGCCGCAGTGTGTCCCGCACAGTTGGCACTAGTCTGATCTTGTTTGTGGCTATTTGGACAACAGAGCATGTAGTTTCACCAGTGAAGCCCTTCAGCCTGAGAAGTCTCTTTGATTGGCTGTTCAGCTGAGCGAGTCAGTGGATGATCTCACCCATTCAGTTTTTTTATTTAACCTTTATTTAACCAGAAAAAGACTCATTGAGATTAAAAATCTCTTTACAAGAGTGTCCTGGCCAAGACAGGCAGCAACATATTCATACATACACACAAACACAAGGTAGACATGAACATTAAAACACTCAGCATCCAAAACAGCAAGATTAGAATGTCAGCTACAGTTATTACAGCCTCAGGCAAAACATTTACAACCAGATGTTTTTGCCTCCAGGTAGACAGTGCAGTCTGTCCTTATATTTCAACTCTGCCTTTTCACCAGTAACCTTTGTTACTTTTTATCAGACATGCGTGATTGGACTTGGCTAGCTTAGCGAAAGTTGTGTTCATAAGAAGGGTTGGTATCTCTGCATTCCTGAGCCTTCCAACTTCCATTTTTTGAATGATGAATACAGATTACTGCCACCTGGTGGTATGGAGAGTTATTTCCTCTTCCGTATGGGCACAATGTACAAGCCAGTTGGCCATCAGCTTTAGTGTTTTCAACATTCTAGTTTTTAGATGGTTCAAAAACAATTTGAGTGGTATGTTCCTTGACGGTATCAAGTGTCCTTGAACAAAACATGAACTCCTCCTGTGGATTGCTTTCTATTTGACAAGACATTTAATTAAACAGCTTGCATTGTATGTGTGTGTGTGTGTGTGTGTCTGTGCTCACCGCGGTAGTAGAACAGGCACATGTCGGACAGAACAAACCACCTCTTCTTCCACAGCTTCATACCCGTGCTGTCCTGCAGGGGTCAAAGGTCACACACCATCAGTCAGTCATTACAGAGAAAAATACCCCCTCTATGCTGCTCACATGCACGCACGCACACACACACGCACACGCACACACACACACACACACACACACACACACACACACACACACACACACTTCCCTCTCTTTTGATCTCCCCTCTCTTCCCTCCTCTTGACACCCTCGCTGTCTCTCCCTGCGGCTGCTTCTATTAACCAGCTTCTATCTCCTCCTCTGAGACAAATTGCTGTGTTTTATCTCTTCACAACATAGTGACAAATTCGCCTCTATGATGCTTGGGGCGAAGGCCTGTGCTTTGTTCTCTACACTACGGCTCCGGTTCCTTTTTTTCCACCCTCCCCGCTGTTGTAATGACTGCAGCGACAAAAACACATTTTTGCCTCCTCGGATCTATAGCACTGTTTGCGATGTGTCTTGTTTGGCCACAGATCCTGAGGTCAGGAGCTGGGGGTAAACACTGGTGATATTTCTTCTGTTAGAGAGCACCTTGTCTGACAGGTCTCTGGGCAAGTGCAGGTGCGAAGTGAATCGATCCTCGTCTCAACATAAATACAGTGAGTAGTGGCGCAGGAGCGAGGCTGGGGCTGAGAAGGAGGTCACTGACAGTGGCTCTAACCGGGGTCTGAAAGCTGAGCTGAATGGGACTCGACGAGGCTGTCTTCAGGGATGGTCAGAGGTCCTAACAGCAAGTGAAATATTGAGCCACAGCAGATCTCTGTGGGATGGAGAAAAGTGCTCAACTTGCAGCAAGTGGGTGGAAAGATAATAAGAGAATAAGCTGAGCATCAAGCTAGGCTGGCTCACATCTAGTCAAGCCCCGCAGCAGGGTCAGGGTCCTTCCGTCTCCTCAAGTTTGACCAGCTGCAGCAGGATCCAGTGTCTCCAACCCAACAAATAGCTGATGTTGAAACCCAGAGGGCGAGAAGTCTCACTCAGCCTGACACTGTGTCAGCCAGTCTCTGTGTACTAGTAGCAGTTGGTTGGAGTAGAAACCTTCACAACTTTTAATCAAGTTTTAAGAAATATGTCGACTTATGAACTGAGTCACACTGTATTCAACTGTTTTACCTCATTCAATGGCTACTTGCCATCATATTTGTGGCCATATTTATGATCTAGCTAGCTTGTAAGTTATGTATGAGGATTATAATTGCACTAAAGACCTGGATACTGCAAGCCGCTCAGCCCCCTAATTTTGTCCAGTGGCCACTCACAGTGTGGCAGTGAAAAGTTCCCCAGTGGCCCAAAATGCATATTTCCCTAGAGAGCAGCATTATAAAAGAGACGTCCGTTAAACTGTCAAAGGGACACCAAGAACTGCAAACAAGGTCAATAATTACCTTTCTGATTATGAATTTTTGATCCGTGGAGGTTTTATATTCAAACAGCTTCAATTTGGATTGATTTAGAAATCTATGACATCATCACAGTGTAAAGTCTTTGGGCTGAGCAGCAGCAACTATATTTTGCATATTCAGTAGGCTTCATATCCAGGAAGTGAACAGCAAAATGTTTTTGGTTTATGTGCAAGGCTAGCCATTGTTATTGAACTAAATGGCCAACATCTTTTGGTCCACTATCTAGTTCTATTTAAAACCAATTACGAAGATGGTCAGTGCTGACTCTTTTCAGTAAGTAGTTCATTTAAGCAAAACCATGATATGAACCCAAACCAAGAAGTTTTGGTGCATTTACAAAAAAAAACAATGTTCGTCAATAAGCACAGCTATATGATTCAGAGGGAAACTGGCTTTACTTGAAATTAAAGATTGGACTGAGGACTTTTCAGTTCAGTTGAAAAGAAACTGAAGGACCATAGCAGTGTGCACTATTCATTTTTCATTGCTGCCAACCATTTTCCAAGGTTTTTGACTGTGATATGCATGTGTTGCTGTGCAGACTTTTCTAATCAATTTGCATTAGCAATATCATTATCCCACAGGTACAGTAGCTATTAAAATTCTGTGAGCTGATCATCATACTTTAGTAATGGCTCTATGTGGGCACAGTAGAAAAGCACAATTCAAAAGTCTAAAACACTGCAGCTCTGACAAAGGGTTCTCAGAAATGTGATGAATCTGTGATGAGGGGCAATAAGGAGATGCAAAAATACTGCTCTGATGTCTGTTCTGTCTCCAATCTGTCCTCTCTTAGTCTCACACAAACACATCTCATATCATTACATCAATTGGACTTCCTCCAAATCAGTACCTGTTTGTAAAGCCAGTTGCTCTTGACCACGGGGGCATTGGGGTTCCTCTTGATGGAGTTGGACCTCTTTCCAAAGTTGTGAACTTTTTTGGAAGACCTGGAGGGCTGTTAAACACACACAGTGGTGGGAAACATTGAGGTTAAAGGAATATAGAATAAACATTTACATCTGAGGTATTGTATGCACATTTTTGGATTTCTAAGTCAAACAAACAAAGTCTTAAACCTCTATGAAAAATACAGAGTGACCATATGGTGTTTGTGTTTTCATCTCCTGCAGAGAGAACAGGGCAGGGAGAACTGAAGGGATGCAGAGAGAGAAAAAATAAAATATATCAGCTTTTCTCCGCTGATCTCAATTCAACAGTCTGACTGGTTGTAAAAAGGCTTGTATACTGAAACTGCAGCGCTTCCAGCTGCTATAAAAAGCGACAACAGAGGCAGATGTATTCAGCTCATTAAACAAAGCATACTCCACAACCCCCATACATCATCGCTCACTTAGTTGGAAATTCAGCACTGCAGCATGAAAATCTCTTTTATGTCAGTCATTAGAGGAAAGACTCAAAGAGGTCTTAGAGTGTAAATTAAAGACAAATTAGATGATGTTACTATTGAAACACTAACCATAAGTTGTCATATATGAGTGATGTTTCCTACATTTCTTGGCTGCCCTCTGATCATCAGATCTGAATGTCTACTGACAACTTCCTACTGGATTACCGTTTCATTTTTTAAGCACTCAACCTTCCCTCTGAAGCTTTTACTAATGGCTGGATTGGCATGAAATTCACTATAGCTAATTATGGCTCAGGGAGTTACCCCCGAGACGTTTTAAGAGAGGAGACAAACCACTTAAGGTGTTTGGATACAAAGATCTGTAATGCCAGAGATAGTGGGTGTATGACACTTCTATATCTGCCTTACCACAGCTGAACCAGGGAGCATATCGGCCAATCCTGTTGTTGCACTGATGTAAGGGCACAGTTGGGACTCACAGCAGTTTCAACAGATGGAGTGTGTCTTCAGATGGACTTATTATAGGCATCAAAGAGGAGGACATCATGCTAATTCTCAGGAAAGGTATAATAGCTACTGAGAGATTCATATCTAATCTTTGAATAGATTACAGTATAAGATTCTCCTTCACTGGAAGCACCGTCGGGCAGAGCTTGTGTGCATGCTGTCACTGTGTGGAATTTTAAGTAAAGGAAAACATGCACAACTTTGATGTTTACACCGGAAAATGTCCTAAAAATGTTCTCAGCTTCTTCTTGGCTGTTTTGATCTCATTCATAAAATGCATCCTCTTCCTTAGACAGTCTATATGTTGTCCTTTTCTGAATGTTTCTCAGGCAAGGCACGGAGCAGGACCCGTACAGCTCGGTCATAAATAATGACTTCTCATGAATACATGAAGATATGCAGTGTTATACTTTCTTTTGGCCAGTGTAAGCAGAAGTACTAACAGTATGAGCATCACTTATTCATGAAAGCACAGAACTTTTGATTTGATCCAGCCATGCAGATTTATGTTGTGTGTGTTTGTGAGCTTGACTAAGCATTCATAGGGACGCACTGTTCAATCTTACAGTGCAGTGACCCCTGCATTCAAAGCGTGTTTCAATAGAGACTGACCCGTGTAGATGACGTGGAGGTGGTGGTGGTGGTGGCGGTAGTGACGGTGGTGGTTGGGCTGCCAGGGAAGGTGCTGTAGTCGGAGCCACCTGTGTAGTTTGATGCCTCGCTCATGGTGCTCATGGGACGTTCTTTCTTGTCACTACTGCTGCCCTGCTCTGACGAAGCCTGAGGAGCCGGCCTGCCACAGGGCGAGAGACATAGAGAGACAAAGAGAGAGGGAGTCAGTCAGACATTTGACCTTTACATTAAGACAGTGACATATCATGCAATCTAACAATTCAAGTTAGAGCTGGGAGATATGGCCATAATTTCAGCTATTTCATTTCATGATGTTAGCGTTGCATTTTTGTATTAAAATCACTCAACTAATTTCCACCATCGCTGTCGCTATAGATTTTGTGTTTATGATACAGTGTTTTACTTATTAACTGGATGTTATTTTGTTGTTTCGGTATGTGACTCCAGCAGAATCCTGACCCTCCAGCACACTGGTTGTAGCAACAAGTGTGACTGAACTACAAAGGCAGGGGGCGTAACTATGCCTTTGGATTGATTCATTTAGTTGCCATAATTGCTAAGTATGAGCAGGTGGATGTGTTGTTTTGTATCTAATTGTGCAACCAACATGAGGGAGAGAAGTGGCTAATCTCAAAGACACAATCTTTCTCCAGGACAATCCAGTCAGCCAATAAGCCAACCCATCTCATCAAGCAGACCCTATCTTCACTCTCTAGTTAGGGCCATTAAAGAGAGGGAGGAGGAGAACGAGGGGAAGGGTAGAGTGGCTCGAATGAGTGTGAGCAGAGAAAAGCGACAGCGATGAGAGCTGGAGAAACAGAGATAAAGAAAGTAAGAAAGTGTGGGAAGAGAGTTGGTGGCATTAATCGCAGCTATTATTCTCCGGGTGTCACCTCTGATATATGCCTCTACATCCAGCCAATTTAAATGGCCTGCCAACTCGGTCTGACAAATTGAGCTCAGCCCAAAGCTTTTGCTCCTAGTCAAGTGGAAGGACAATGGCTAATGTGAGAAAAAGAAAGTTCAAGGTCACTGTGTCTGATTAAAACTACCACAGTGAGAGCTTTATCGCTGCTCCCAAGGTAAGCAGAATATAAGAAAAGTAGCTCAATGAGTCTCATTGACTATGTTGTTACTATTGTTGATGGCACGCAAAACACAAGGTTTTTTTTTTTTTTTTTAATCACTGGGTTGCGCTGAACAGTCTGTTGGCTGGTGATCTAGTACACAACAACATTTCTATAGAGATCATACTGTACAGTAGATTTCTCAATGGGTTGGGTCATGACAAATTCATGCTGGTGTGTCGGGCTGCGTTGGGTTCGGGCTTAAAGACCCGCCGGCCGGGTCGGGTCGGGTTGTAATTTTCAGGCCCGTTGAGAACTCTACTGTACAGTTCTGGTTATTACTGAAGACAGATGGCAATGTCAGGTAAAACAAACATTTGCTAGTGACCTGAAATTGTAATTTATAGTGCACAGGTATTACTAACCAACAGCTGGCTACAGAAAACAACACAACACTTTAAATCTTAAATAAAAATATTTCTTATCATTACTTACTCCTACCACTTATCCTCATAGCGTACCATACTGTACTAAAAGGTTATACTGTACTATCAAAGGCTTGCCCTTCATAGGGGCAAATGACCAATATTAGTGAAGGAAGCTGCAGTTGCGAATTTAAGTTATGATTAATGATGCATTTTAGAGGACTGTAGAGACTGTAGAGGCACCAGTCTAAACATGACACAGGGATCTCTCTAAGCTGCAGCAAATCTTTTATTCTCATTTAAACTCTGATTGTTTTTTGATTTGAGACTTCACTAAGATGTTGACATCCAACAAGCTGACATCAAACTGAAGGCCAAAAAGAACTACACTCCTCTTGCTCATTTATCTCACATGAAAATACTTAAGACTTAGTGACTACTAATAATCATAACTTAACTTGTATTGTACTTTTTTAAAAACACACAGTTACAAAGTGCTTCACATAAATAAGTTAAAAGCCAGTGTACATCCATCCATCCATCCATCCAACCAACCAATCATCCATCCATCCACCCATCCATGAGCTAAAGTCAAAGTGAGGCAAAGCTGGGGGAATTTATGAGAATGCTAACTTACAGAAATGCATTTTCTGCTGTTGTTTACAACAGACCACAGATTCTGAACATCTGATGGACTGAGAAAGGCCGTTCCAAAGTTTTGGAGCTGCCACCGCAAATGCACAATCACCTCTGCAGGGAACAGGGAACAGATAAAAAGCCCCAATCAAATGACCAGAGAGGATAGCCACTAGAATAAGGGCTCAGTAATTCTGTTATGTATGCAGGTGCCAGACAATGCAGAGCCTAATATGTGATTAAATGTTGAAGTTGATTCTGTGCTTTACTGGAAGCCAGTGAAGGGAGGCAAAAACTGGGACGATATGTGACTGATGAATACGACACTCTCACATCTTTAATGAGCCGATTCAGCCTGCCCATTACACAACCAAATCAGGAGGTCACTATCCCCTGCTAAACGTGAAACAACTGGAATAACTGTGGAAACTACACTATAAAAGAAAAGCCCGCTGATAGAGGAGGCAAAAGAAGCAAAGATCAGTAAGGAACAAACTTCCTACTTTTTTTACTTTTCCCAGCACTGACATCAGGCTTTCTAGCTCAAACTGGGAATCGTGCAGCTGTTTTTTTGCTTTGCACAATAGCCAGGCAGCTAGCGTTAGCCATGTTGCAAATGCTGTGTTTGCAACAGTAGTGCCAGTGACTGACTGCAGAGACACCCACAATATGGAGACACAATCACTCAGAGCAGCCTGCCAGCCTTAATGATTTAACTGGATGAGCTGAAGCAGTCAGAGTCAGAATAGATAGATAGATAGATAGATAGATAGATAGAAATACTTTAATGATCCCAGACTGGGAAATTATTTTGTTATAGCAGTAGTGGGTCCACAAATAAAACACTTCGTACATAACATAAATAGAATCCAATATATACATAGTGAATACATACAGTGCACAGTGTGCTATAAACAATAAACAATAGCAGGGAGGATATTATCAGAGGAGGAATGGGTGATGGTAAATGAAGGACAGTGGAAAACAACATGCTCCCTCTCATGGAGAGAGTATGGCTGGAAGAACATTATAAGGTACTTTATTACACCAGCACAACAGAAATTTCGAGATACACGATGTTGGAGACTTTGTGGGGAGAATAAAGCCAATCATTTTCATATCTTTTGGGGATGCCCCTGTATTCTACCTTATTGGCAGGAGTTACAGAAGAGTATGTAAAACATTTTGAAAGTGCAAATTCCACTTACATTTGAAGTATTATACTTGGGAAAAGAGAACCAGGAGATTACAAGGTCAGGAGAAAAATACTTATTTCGAATAATGCTGGTGGCAGCTAAAAAAGCCATCACCAGGAAATGGTTAAGTATTGATGTACCAAAAATGGAGGATTGGGTAGAGGTAATGCTCATTATTTATAGAATGGAGAAGCTGACTTTCTCAACTAGACTAAAAACAGAGACTTTTAAAAATTACTGGGAAAAGTGGGTTAATTTCGTGTCTCCATTGAGAGCAGATTTTGTGCAGTAAGGACACTATGGTGAAATATGGATCCCCTGGGTTTAGGCTACAAACCTGTTCATTGTTTATATGTTTATTATGTTTATTGTGTGTCTCCAACAGGAGAAAAGGGACAATGGAGGAGAGGTGCGAAAATAAGGACAGTAGTGAATTTTCTTTGAGAATATACGTCTGTCTTTGTCTCTGCTCCCTGGTGGAGAAGTATATGAATGTTTTATACTGCTGGAAAATCGTATATGTAAAATGTAAATTTTTGAATATTGATATGTGGAATTAATAAAAAACGTGAATTAAAAAAAAACAAAACAATAAACAATAATAATATATACAACAAAACAGTAGAGAGAGCAGAGTTCTCTATCAGGCAGAGGTGAGAGAGTTGTTGTATAAAGTGATGGCTTGTGGCAGGAAAGATTTCCTGTATCTGTT
>CAEMYA010000856.1:197052-227572 GCA_903131615.1 Diplodus sargus | reverse complement strand
AGCTGAGTCGTCAGAAAACTTTTGCAGGTGACACGACCTGGTGTTGTACTGAAAGTCAGTGGTGTATAAGGTGAACAGGAAAGGAGACAGTATAGTCCCCTGTGGAGCTCCTGTATCACTAACCACCGCATCAGACAGAACACTGCCCATACGGACAAACTGTGGCCTGCCTGTCAGGTAGTCAGTAATCCACTCATTATGAAATATTTTTCAGCTGAGCTGGCAACATTCACATATATCAGTCTCAATTGTGTGTGTGTGTGTGTGTGTGTGTGTGTGTGTGTGTTCAGTGTCTCCAAGTGAAGACATTTAGCCCTTAGGAAACAGGGAGCTATTGTTGCCAGAGGCGGATGTTCTGAAATTGCTCCAATTTGGTGGTTCTGTTGGTGACACTAAAATTCCGGCCAGCGGACTGTGAGAAAGAGCGGAGGCCTTCGCCCGCCTCTAGAAATAAGAGCCCTACATCCAAATCAGGGTGACTAACACACACACACACACACACACACACACACACACACACACACACACACACACACACACAATCTGTTTTCCCTTCTTTCTGCCTTTCCAATCCTTCCCAGAGTCTCATCTCGTCTGCCTTTTCATCTTTCAGTCACACGGTTGTCTTAGCCTTTATGAACCTTTCCTCCATTGACCCTGTCCTTCAGCTGCTGTTTCTTCTCTCCCCAGCGATGACTCACTGATGAAACTGGTCACATGAGTGCTAGCTTTGCAAGCTGTTACTCAGCCATCTAAGCAGAATCACGAGCTCTGGAATGCAATAAAATCCATGTGTTTGCAGGATGGATTCCTCTGCACTGTGAGCATCAGTGTTTATTTGCTCTCGAGGTGAGTGATAGAACTGATGACTCAGCTCGTCCACTTTTTGTTCTCCCTACTATCTTACTTCTGGTTTCAGTCAAAGCAAATTTCTTATTACGGTGACATCACACCAGTAACTGCAATGCTGTTATAAAATAAATATCACTTTGGAAACAGACGATGGTAATAAAGGCAGCATCTAAGGAGTTGAGCCTTGCATTAAAAAAAAAGCTATATACATAGTACTGAGTATCGAAAACTGTTCAAGCCGCTGTTAACATTATCTGACCTGAGCCAAGTTCATTTACTAACTACAGTGGTGGAATAAAACTAGTAACCCTAGTACAATTTTGTACTTTTCTTGAGTATTTCTGTTTTTTGCTACTGTATACTTCCACTCCACTTTATTTTGGAGCCAAATATTATGCTTTTTATTCCACTGCATTTATTTGTCAACTTTGGTTACAGTTACTTTGCAGAGTGTTGCATCGGAGCCGGAGCAACACATTCTAAAATGAATTTATTTCATTGGCAAAAAATGAATAGCATTATATATAATTTCATTTAATTTTACTAGTACTTTTGATACTGAAGTACATCTAATATCAGATACTTTAGGATTTACTAACTCTGTACTACTCATGGGTGACTTTCACTTTTATCAGAGTAATATTGTAACACAATATCTTTGACTCAAGTATGACACTTGGCTATACTGTTCATGAAACAGTGAGTGGTAAATACTGTATGATGGTGTTGAGATGGAGTTGAATGTGGATGAGGTAGTTTCCACTAAAGACCTGGTATTCAGCAACTCATTCTCAGATGATGGCTGTCTAGAATTCCATTTTTACTGGAAAACATCATAGCATAGCAGGGTTCAGCTACACACTCACAGAGCAGCCAGCTGCAGCTCTCTGCCTCCAGTGCAATTAAACAGCACAATGGTTGATGACACAAAAACTCGATACTAGATAACAGGCTTGAACTCTTCATTTACAAAGAACGTTGTCCTGAGATTTATTAGCCTGACATAAAAGTTCAAACACTCACAGCCGTGTGACTCACACTGAACATCAGAGTCACACACAGGCCAGATAACCCCGATGTGTGACTTAGAGATGGGAGCAGAATGTCTCTGTTTGTGTGTGTTGTAGGGCACAACACACAGCTTCTTGTTGTTATGTCTTCATGTGAGTGTATCTTTGTGTTTATCTGTTCAGTAGTTCATCATGCTGTCCCTGTGACCGCTCATAAAGTGAGCTGGTAAGACTAACTGAGGATAGTAAGGGAATTCCAAAGCCATCAAGGATACCGTTTGTCAAAAATCTGATGATTCAGGAACATGTACTTGCATTGAACTCATCTTCACAATTGCCAATGAGTGGGAGTGACACACAAGCAAAGGGCCCCAGGCCGGGACTCGAACCCGGGGCCGCTGCAGCGAGGACAACGCCTCTGTACATGGGACGCTGATCTACAAACTGAGCTACTGAGTATTCACTGTATTTTTGTCTCCTATGGATCATGTCATCAGCCACATCCTTCCCACTCTGATGTCCCGAGGTCAAATACAAAACAGATAGCAAACCACAAAGGGGCACTGTTGATCATACAGACGCATGTGCAGTGTGTTTTCTCTCAGGACTCCCGAGCTCACAGCCAGCTGCTTTCTGCCCAACAAAACATGCTACGGGGAAACCCTGAGAAAGCTGACGGTGAGAAAATGTTGTGGGTCCCTAGCTAGATCAATGCCACAAAGAAACCAAGATAAGGAGGTAGCAATCAAGTCAGCTCTAATGCTAAATGACTCTGCTACTTGCTTTCATTTCTATGCTGAATCATGTTAACTTTGGCTGTGAGATTGACTTCAGGTATATTTCTCAGAAATGGAATCCTCTTTCTTTAATGTTTCTAGACTGGATCAATGAGGCACAGCTGACTATGACACAGTTGAATGCTTTAGCTGGGAGAAAGAAAATACTGAGCTTCTACTCTACTAAACCCTGTCATTCAATAGAAGAAGAGTGTGTTTTAGTCGCAGTGGCAGCATGACACCAGATTTCATTTCATCATTTCAGAGGTAATACAAACCACTTATGAGGGAAAGGAGGATCTAATTTGATTCCGATGGCGACAAAAAAAGAGCTTGTTTGCATAAATTCAACACGGTTATTATTCAGAGAGGAAACTTTAACTTTCCCTGCTGCTGCTGCTGGAGACACCACTCATGGCATACACATTAATCATCCAGAATATCATTTCTACATTAGAGCTGCACAGCGGCTCATCAGGCAATTCACGCAGAGTCTGACATAAAGTTAGTGTTAGAAGGAGAAACCAGAGGAAGAAAAGGAATTGTCTAACAGGAGTGAAGCCTTGAATCAAAGAGGAATGCAGCTGAAGACAAAGATGGGCGATCAGTGTGTTAGTCACGGCTCGTCGTTGCTAGCATGGTGGGGTTTCACCAGTGAGATTAGACAGAAATTAACAGAACAGCTTGACTGGTTTGCTGTTTTACAGAATCACACGAAGAGATCAATATCATCTCTGGGCATCAAGTACAGAGAAATGTGGGGAACAAATATAACGAGTTTAGCACTAAAATGCAAGCAGGAGGAACTAAGCCCAGCTCCAAGTCCAGCAGAACATTGCGCTGCATGTATCAATGCTGTTCACTTCATCTGTAAATTCTTTTAATGTTGAGGCTGATCTGAATTTCTGTAGATCTGAGTCATTTTGTTTTTGCCTATTACATATTTTTGTCTGTGATTGCTTGTGGTAAAGTGGGGCCCTTTGAATAATTTGGCACTACGTCCCAGCATAACAGCTGCTGCTGAGTCCCAAATGACTGAATGCTACAACATGAAGTGCTGTTCGTTATGAATCAAAATGCACTGTTAGGGGGACAATCTCATATTACACATTAAGAACTTAAGCAAAGCTACTGTCTGTCAGAGAGGGAGCACGTTACTCGACATAATCTGCGACACAAGGGGAGAGTCCTACAAGAGGAGAGGTTTATAGCATGAGGAATTAGTAGTTTCAAAAAGAGCAGTGACTATCCTAAACTTTTCGAGAGTTAGAATCCTGGGTGGTGTACTATGCATTAAAGCCCAGTTGTAGGGGTTTCTGGCACAACATCAGCCAAACTTCATGCATCATTACGAACAACTGTATTGTGAGACTGTTTTGGCTTGTTGTTAAATTACTCTGGGTGGGTTTTGTGAGTGGTTATCAACAGAACCAACAGTGACTGGCTACAGGCTGAACAGAGCAACACCTGCAGCTGGATGAAGGAATGAACAGACGTTGAGGTATATTCCACTAAATCTGCAGCGTCTTGTTTTCACAACCTTATTTCTAACAGATGTTTGCATTGATCTTCTTACTGAACTTGCCAGAAGTGGGAGTGGAGGAGTAGCTGCCTTCGCATGTGAAGCTGTTGTCTGAACTTACCCGCTGCTAATAACACATGCAGCAAGCAAACACTTGCGGTTTTAGTCCCTGTCATTACAGAGGCCAAGCTCCTCCCCTTTCAGAAAACATATGTACAGCAGTCGATGGCGAGAGACAAATCATGTTTTGATCCCATTCGTATTTTGCCATGATTATTTTTTCCACTTGAGAAAGTCTCATTTTGTCAGAAAATTAATCAAGTATGTGAAATGCAGATACATAAAGGCTACACAGCCAACAGTCGCATTAGTGACATGGTCTCGTTTGGCATTCACAATACCCAAAAGACCTTGTAGGGTGGTTCTGTATATGGGCAGCTCACACAACTGACCAATCTACCTTTCACATAACTGCAGTTGTCTATGTGACCAGATCTCTTTAAATGCTATTTTGTGCAAGGTGGCGGCCGTGTTGGTATTGGTGATATGAAGATGATGTAGTTCACTGAGCAAATTGACATAAAAACTAGATGATAATTTACTATCTTTATGACAAACTGTGACTTTCTCATGTTGAAAAATTCTTGCCTCACACCGTTGACACCGCTCTACATATTTTTCCCCAAAATAAGGTCCCATGGGGCACACAGGAAGGGGCGGGACTTAGTGGAATGGGAAATAGTATTATAGTAGCAAGTATCAAGGCTGAAAGTGAAGCTGAAGCCGAAGCAGCTCTTGCGAAGTGAGCGATCATTACCTGGTGAGAGCCTCTAGGGGCTTGTCAGGGTGGACAAGCTTTCCACAATTCACGCTAGAAACAAAGGAGGGAGAGAGAATGACAAAATAATAAGAACTCAAAAAGTGAAATTAAATTCAGTCGTGCCACATGGAATAATAGACAGAAAACATAACATCAAAAATAAGAAAAAATTAAACATGAAACATTACATGAATGAGGGTATTTCTCACGTCACTGGAGGTCAAGTTAGCGACTAAAATATCTTTTTGTTGTATGTGCAAATGAAACATGACGTGACTGAAAACAGGAAGCCTCTGTGGTCAAACTCCAAACTCTTTGTTCTTCTAAACACCAATCTGCCTCCCTCCAGGCAAACGGATTATTAATTTAAAGCCACACTATTCTTCCATCCGCTTTCCCAGACATGTCTTTGATCAACCCATCGGCCCACCATCGTTCAGAGCCTCCCATTAGCTCAACATCACCATATCTGTTTTCTGCCTCTTTGTCGGTCTGTCTTCCAGATTTTCAGTCAGCCTTATGTGTCTGTCTATTATCATTTTCTATTGTTATTCTTCTTATCTTCTTATCTTTCAGTTGTTTGAACAATCTGACATCTGAAGATGTCTGAGAGGAATCTGTTAATAATTAAGTGAGGAGGCAGATGGAGGAAGTGGAAGAGAGAAAGAAAGAGACAGAAGTGTCAGAAAGGGTCAGGACTGAGCCAGATGAGTACGACACACTCCTTTGAAGACTCCTCCTAACTTGTGAGGATGGGGAGAGCAGCATCATAGCAACATCCAGCCCAATAGAACAAGATATTACTGAGTTGACTGTATCACAAAACTAGACAGTCACTAATAAAAGCAATAGCTACAGAGGTGTACTGTTCGGGTGAGAGGAGTAAAACTTCCACCAGGGGATGAAAAGCAACTTGGTGGATGTGGATTTTATGAATCTCTTAATTTAAACTTGACGTGGTTAGCTGGGATAAAACAATGCAACACTTACTGATGTCATATGTAACATTTCTGTTTCAATATGTTCAAAAATGACAAGACTTTGTTACATATTTTGACTTGTGTACTTAAACTATCCTTAATGTTCCTGACAATGCTACAGCCTTGAAAAATCGGAATCTGTTATTTTCTTCAAGGTAATGGTGCATTTCATCTGGTCACCTGCCAGTAGAACTACTGGGAGCAAGTCAGAGCAAGAAAGGAAGTCTGCAAACTAGACTGAATGTAGTGTGAATTCAAATTTTAAATATGGTCTCATCCAAGATCATCTCTGTCTGAGTCACTTCGTCCGAGCTTACAACAATAGCCTACCTGATGAACATTTGTTGAAGAAAACAAGCTTTGGTCCAAACTGTTTAAACCATTACTTCACGACATTCACTAAATTCAATTAAAGAACGGAAAAATACTTATCTACATCTGTTGGTAATGTTGTCAACGTATCATTAACAGCCTGTACAGTAGCTACAAGACTAACTGTGTAAGGAGGGTTTGGTCTGTTCAGTCTCATCAATGAATGCAGTGCACATATGGCCTTTGAATTCCAGAGGGCAGGCCAACTGTTATACCTGACATCGATTTTCTGTCAGGAGTCCAGCTCAGGTAAATGACTGCTGAGGGTAGTGCAACTTGGCTGACTGGTTGGGCTGTTCTGATTGCATATAATAATAATTAGAATTATAATAATGCTTTATTGCAGACACGGGTCCATATCATACAAGGACATACATAGACACATAAAATACATTAAAATTACATATTAGCCTATAAAATATACAATCTAGCACCAATGCCATCTTAGCCTAGAAGTGAATCTGTAGCAGCTTTTCATAGGGCTGACTAGGGCTTCAACTACGTGGTTCTCTGACTTGTCCAGGCGACTCATAAAGCTAAACATTAATTGTCTTAAGAGTGCCTCACATGTAGGCACTCTGGTGGACACAAATAATTCACTGGCACTGTGCCACCTAGGGACACGAAGCAGCAACCTCAATGCATCATTGTATGCTACCATATGCCTCTGCATACTCTTTTTCTTATAGTTACACCACAATTGAGCAGTATACAATGGAGTGATATAGGTTCTAAACAATGAACACTTAACAGAGTCAGAGCGCATGCTTCCTTATAAGCATATTTGCTTGGGCATAAATTTGACAGCGCTGTCTGTAGAGATCTTTGTCATCTGTCCAGTAATCAGATATGACATGACCTAGGTATTTGATCTCCTCACACACACCAAGAGGGCTGTCTGACAAGTAGAAGGTCGGGAAAGATTTCCTCAGCACTTCTGACTATCATTATATGGCTTTTCTTAGCATTATACTATGTGATCGCATCAACACTCTGATAATCTCTAAACATGGGATTTGGGATTTGGATATGATGCAACATGTTTGTACCACCATGAAGGGCAACAGTGCAAAGCCCAGCAGTGTTGCACTTCACTGTCTGGTGTTTGCTTTACGTTTTTCTATGTCTGATTGAAATAAACTGCTCACCTCTACACAAATCCCCCGAAACAATTCCACCATATTTGCTTTAATGTAGTTTCCTTCCAATGACCTCATAGGCCTCAATCAGAAGAATCAGTCTATTAAACACAGAGTTGTGCGGCATTTTATGATGTAATGTTGTGAACCTAATAGGTGCTATGTTGCTATGCTACTAGCATGCCTTCCCTAAAGTGTTTTTCATTGTTGAAATATGAAAAAACACAATTTCAATTAATAACAAGGATAAGAGGCATGTCATTACAGTGTATTCTAAACTGGTACACAAAGACAAAGTGAGTTAACACACATGAAACATAGTGTTTCACTCCTGTGTCCTTTGGTCATTTATGCTGCAGAGCAGTTGGCAGTTTCTCGAGGATCACCTTGGCTGGATTTAATTTGCGAAGCTCTCTTAAGCAGGGAATATACTGCACCTGGAGGAAAAGCTTAGAACTTGAGCTCATTTATTTTCATATTTGTTTAAAGGTTGGAGAGAAGGGGAGATGTGAAGAGACTCGAGGGCTCATGTGGCATTAAGACGCCTTCCACTGACTTGATTGGAGCCAGTTCATTGGTGCAGCACAGGTGAAAATGCAGAGGGCTCCATCAAAACAACGCAAGGTCCCCTGGGGAGAAAAAGGTGAACCAAGCTCGAGTATTTCTGCGATGCTACAATATAGCAAGGTGCTGGACTGGCTAGCCACAAGCACACAATGTAAAGTGAACACTGTGTTTCTACTGTTTGCCACCGTTTGTGAAGACAACAGATAAAAGAGTTGCTGCCATGGCAACTTTTTCCAGAACGCTCAATCCTGGACTTCCTTGTATTTCATCGTATCATTGGTACCTTTAAACCCCTACACCTAGCAGCCACATGTTTTAAGGCAGAACAGATTATATTGAATCCCTGCATAAGTCCAGGAAAAGTGCCTTGTGAAGCAGCATTATACTCAACATCACAAAATCACATGATCTTGTGATCGTGACCATTCAGCTGCACCCCCTTGCCAGACTTTAAGCTAGTGTTCTATGAGGAACAACTTGCTGCTACGGGCTCGGCTCAGATGGGCCGACAGCAAGAAGAAACTGTTGGTAACTGTTGAAAACAACACTGGCTCCTCAAGAGGTCAGTGTAACTGCATTAAAATCAGTTCGATCAGAACTGCAGAGTATTATTATTGAAAGAAGAACAAAGAAGAGACTTTTCTTGGTGGAAAAGATGTTGATGCTCTTCTCTCAACTGACCTCAGTAAGAGTTTGATTTACCATCTGTGTCCACCTTGACAGATCGTTGGTTCGTCCAATCAAGTATAACCCTAACCCAATCTTTCTTCTAATGCTACCACTGGGACAAAAACTTTGAATGATCTGATAATGTTACGTTGTTGTTCCTGGAAAATCATCATTAATGTTGCTCCACATTGTGACCGAACAATCATGTTTTTATAATTTCATGGCCTAATGACTTGGGGGAAATAAACGTATAACACAGTGTGAAAGGGTCTATTTCAACCAATTTTCTCTGAAACCTAACCAAGTATTTAAAGTGCCTAATGCTAATCAAAATAAATGGAAAATACAAAGTGAACTTTTAAGAGTGTAATAGTATATATTAAACTGGATACAAACCCTGGGTTTGTGTCTCCTGAGTGGGAGTCCTATGCTGAATCCACTCAGCCATGACAGTTTCCTCCAGACGTGGACTGTTTTGTAAGTTGAAATGACGGTCCTGGAGCAACACTGATTATGATGAACACCATCACAGCTAAATCACACACACCAAACCTCACATGACGTTTATATAACCGACGACTGTTCCCCAGCGATTGAGACACTTCTGTTTTCAAACCCAGTAAGCCTTCCTTACCCTCCAGGCACACTTCACATGACACCCGTTAAGGCTGGGGAAATAGCGGAATAATGGGTGTGATGATCAATTCTTTGGTTACATTCACGTCACAGGCTGTAGTCAACACTGCAGCCGCAAACATCACGCTTTGTGTCTGCAGGTCAAATCACATTTATCAGTTACCGCAAGTTACTTCAACTGAACTTTAAAGCAAAGATATTCTGCTTTCACCTTTCATTTGCATGCCAGTCAGGGCGGAACGAGGTGAAACTCTCATTAGCGGCATCAGTGCAGTTAAGCACCTTTCATTCCCGAGACTTTCTCACCTCCTCTCTGCTCAACAAGTTTAAAAATACAAACTGCGCACACCTCATTTACATAACCACACACACACACACACACACACACACACACACACACACACACACACACACACAGAGGGCTTGGCACTCCTTAACAGGAGCAGTGTGACAGAAGAGATAATTGTGATGGGAGATGAATGGGGTGAGTGTTAAAGTGAAAGCGTTAAAGAGCAAGTGTGTGAGTGAAAGAGCAAGAGAGGTGCTGCCCAGAGAGTGCAGCTCCACTAAACTTGTTAGCATTAAGACTGTGTGTGTGTGTGTGTGTGTGTGTGTGTGTGGTGGGGGTCGGTGTCTCAGCTGCACAGTTCAGAGACGACAACGGATTGAAATACCATCCTGACGACTCTTTTGGAGGTTGAGTGAGTAATTGCTGCAGTTTATTTGTCTGTTTCAGGGGCTCCGGTCCTAAATTTTATTTCAGCACCGTCACCCTGACTTTTTGTTGTTTTGCAGGAGAAAGTACTTTCTTTTCTAGATTTGTGTGTGTGTGTCATCTGCAGAATTGATCCTGACGGTTAGGGAGCATCCAGCAGTCGGTCATTTGACAAAAACATTCAGAGAGATCTTTCTTGATTTGTGAATATGTAGCATAGCTGCTATTAACAAACCATAGAGAGCTGCATGGATACAGACAGAGGAGGGAAAGAGAGACAGACGGCAGATAATTGAACAAACAAGACGGACGTTATTAAAGTGAAACTCTTTGTGACACCGCGGTGAGGGCTGTCCTGTCTTGGTTTTTTTTGTCTTGTGAATTTCATGTTTTATTTTGAAAAGTAACTCTCCTCTCGTTTCAGGTCACTTGCCCTTCCCCTCGTGTCACCGGTCTGACGTCTCCCCTAATCCCTGATTGTTTTCACCTGTGCTCCCTTCCCTGGTGTATATATTGTCTTTGTCTTCCCTGTCTCGTCGCCAGAGTATTTCGTCCTGTCGTGTACCGCCACCCCCCGTATCACAGCCTTGCCACAGTTTGAGAAGTATTATCTTGCTTGATCTTCTGTTATTTCTTGTATTCCTCTGAAGTTGAGTGATTTTGATTTGTGCTAAAGTTTTGGTCAGCGTGTTCTTTTGTAAATCAGGTTATTTCTTAGTCTTTTGAGTTTTCCTCCGTATGGAGCGTTTGGATTTGTAGTTTAATCAGCTCAGTGTAGCTTAGTTCTGTTTGTAGCCTTTTGCTTTACCCTCCTTGAGAGCGATTTTGGTTGTTTAACTTTTCATAGATTAATTATCGAATTCAGATCAGTGCAGATTTTGCCTTTTGTTTTTCCTCCCTCGGGAGCGATTTTCGGTTTTGTTTGGTGTGATTGTACCTCGTCTTGATTTATTAGCCTCTCGTCTGAGTAGACGAGCGTAGAGTTTATAGCCTGTTTGAGTTGTCACTCTAACGGAAGTCGATACTAAAAGTGTCAGAATAAAAGCTTGCATTTACCGTTCTCCGTCTGCACCTGAGTCCTCATTTTGCCTAGGCCTGACAGAATACTCTGGCCTGACATGGACTCAGCAGAGGCAGAACGGGTGTCGGAGGTCCTGCGGACCCAGGAGGCTCGTCTCGTCCGTCAGGAGGAGTTCCAGACGGCAATGGAGGCACACATGGGCCACCTCTCCACCCAGCTACAAGACCTGCTGGGGCAACTCACTCGGCCGGTTCCAGCAGCCCCGCCTCCGACAACGATCGCTTCACCAGCTCCGCCCACGTCTATCAGCGGAGCCGGTTGTAAGTTGGCACCTCCAGCCCAGTACACTGGAGAACCAGGACTGTGTAAAGTATTTTTGATTGACTGCTCGATTCATTTTGAACTGGCACCCCATGTTTTTCCCATGGACCGGTCCAAGATCGCGTTTATGATTTCGCATCTGGGAGGCAGAGCCAAGGCTTGGTCCTCAGCTGAATGGGGTCTGGGCTCATCCATCTGCAACTCTCTTAGATTTCCAGGGCGCACTCACCATGACATTCGATCCCGTTACCACCAAAGGCTCAAGAATTGAGTAATTTGAGGCAAGGCAGCGGATCGGTGTGTGATTATGCCATCCGGTTTTGCACCCTGGTGGGGGAGAGCGGGTGGAACGACACCGCGCTTTACGACGTGTTCCTGAAGGGGCTGGGAGCCCCTATACAAGATCTACTCGTCCCGCCTTCTGATGTGGATTCCCTCATCGCGCTGGCCACCCGGACAGACAACCGGCTCAGCCAACTCCGACGACAGCGAGGGGGAAGACCGACAGCTACTGAGAGACCTCCTCGCTCACCCACATCGAGCTGGCCAACTCCCCGTCCGCCACCCGAGCTGACGAGAGTCTGATGGACTGGGGGTTAGCTGATAAGCTAGGACTTAAATCTGAGCCGCTTGCTAAACCCATCAGAGCCAGATCACTGAATGGCAAAGAGTTATTTGCCATCACACACATCACTGAGCCCATCCGGATGCACATTGACCATCACCACGAACTCATTCGCTTCTATCTGTTTACCTCCTCTTCCCACTCTCTGATTCTGGGACAACCCTGGCTTTTCCTTCACAACCCACATATTAACTGGAGAACTGGAAAGATCAGAGTGGGGGGAAGGGTGCATCACAAACTGTTTTACCCCGACTATGCAGGAAAAGACTGTCACAGAAATTAAACTGTTCTCTGCAAACCCTGCCACAGACGCCGAGTACCCGGACCTGAACGTGATCCCCTCCTGTTACCATCACCTTCAAAAAGTCTTCAGCAAGACCAAGGCTCTTTCTCTTCCTCCTCATCGTCCATACGACTGCGCCATTGAACTGATCCCAGGCTCCACCATACCTAAGGGCCGGTTGTACTCCGTTTTGGGACCTGAAAAGGAGGCCATGAGGGAGTACATCACGGCGTTGCTAGAGGCGGGTTTGATTCACCCCTCTTATTTCCCAGCAGGGGCGGGGTTCTTCTTCGTGGGGAAGAAAGACGGGTCTCTTAGATCATGCATTGACTATAGCCCATTAAATGATATCACAATAAAAAACCGTTACCCTCTCCCTCTCATGTCCTCTGTTTTCAACCAGCTACAGCAAGCCCAGGTATTCATCAAACTAGACCTTCGAAACGCCTACCATTTGATCCGGATTAAGGAAGGGGATGAGTGGAAGACAGGTTTCAACACATCCAGTTGTCACTACGAATACCGGGTCATGCCGTTTGGTCTCACCAACGCCCCTGCTGTCTTTCAAGCCATGATCAATGATGTACTCAGGGACTTTCTTGACCACTTCGTGTATGTATACTTAGATGATATCCTGATCTACTCATCTGACCTCGACACACACAAAGGTCATGTAAACCAGGTTTTAAAGAGACTGTTAGATAATGACCTGTATGTCAAGGCCGAAAAAAGAGTGTTTCATGCCGACACTGTCTCCTTCCTGGGCTTCCTTGTAGCCCCTGGAAGAGTACAGATGGACCCGGCTAAAGTTAGCGCTGTAACAGATTGGCCTACACCAGACAGCCGCAAGAAGGTTCAGCAATTCTTAGGATTTGCCAACTTTTACAGGCGGTTTGTCAGAGGCTTCAGCGCAATAGCTGCTCCTCTCCATGCTCTTACCTCCACCCAGGTGCAGTTCCGTTGGTCGCCAGAAGCAGAAAAAGCCTTCCAGACTCTCAAACAACGCTTCACCTCGGCTCCCATCCTCACCATGCCGGACCCACAGCGCCAATTCCTGGTGTAGGTCGACGCCTCCAACGAGGGAGTAGGAGCAGTCTTGTCACAGCACTCAGAAAAAGACGGCAAGATGCATCCCTGTGCCTTCCTGTCAAGGCGGCTGTCTAAAGCTGAGAGAAACTATGATGTTGGTAATCGGGAGCTGTTGGCAGTCAAACTAGCCTTGGAGGAGTGGCGGCATTGGCTCGAGGGGGCCGACCAACCATTCATAGTCTGGACTGACCATAAAAATCTGGAATACATCAGAAAAGCTAAAAGATTAAACTCTCGCCAGGCTAGGTGGGCGCTGTTCTTTAACCGCTTTGCCTTTTCCCTTTCTTACAGGCCGGGGTCCCGGAACGTCAAACCGGATGCCCTGTCTCGACTATTTGACCCCGAGCCCAAGGCCAAGGAACCAGAAACCATCCTTCCACTGACCTGTGTGGTGGGAGCGGTGACTTGGCCAATAGAAACAGAGGTAAAGCAGGCTAATGGTGGAGCCCCGTCACCCAGTGGATGTCCTGATAACCGTTTGTTTGTTCCTCCCGAGCTACGTCCACAGGTGATTCACTGGGCTCACACCTCGCTGCTTTCATGTCATCCGGGAGTCAGACGAACGATGTTCATCTTCCGGCGGTTCTGGTGGCCATCCATGGAGCCGGAGGTCCGGGAGTACGTATAGGCATGTTCGGTCTGCGCTCGTAACAAGACGTCTTCCAGGGCCCGCATGGGTCTACTTCAGCCGCTCCCTATCCCCTCCAGACTGTGGTCCGACATCTCCATCGACTTCGTCACGCGGCTCCCGGTCTCTCAAGGTAACACCACTGTGCTCACGGTGGTCGATAGATTTTCTAAAATGGTCAGATTTATCGCCCTGCCCAAGTTACCATCTGCCAAAGAAACTGCGGAGGTCATGATGACCAACATATTTCGAGTCCATGGGTTCCCCAAGGATATCGTTTCTGACCGGGGGCCCCAGTTTGTGTCCCGGTTCTGGAGGGAGTTTTGTCGACTCATCAGAGCAAAGGTCAGCCTGACCTCAGGCTACCACCCGGAAGCTAACGGCCAGACCGAACGCCTCAATCAACAGCTGGAAACCGGCCTCCGGTGCGTGGTCTCACAGAATCCCTCCATATGGAGCAAACACCTGGTCTGGGTAGAGTACGCACACAATTTGTTATCCATATCTGCCACTGGGTTTTCACCATTCAAATGTGCTCTTGGTTATCAGCCTCCTCTCTTCCCAGAAAATGAACTGGAAGTGTTGGTTCCCTCAGCCCATGCCATGGTCCACCGCTACCGCCGCATCTGGGCAGCTGCCCGACAGGTATTAATTCAACAGGGAGATCGCGTCAAGAAAGTGGCGGACCGCAAGAGACGACCTGCTCCTGCCTACCAGCCTGGCCAAAGGGTGTGGCTATCGGCCAAGGATCTGCACCTCAAAGTACCTTCCAGGAAGCTGGCGCCGCGGTTCGTGGGACCGTTTCCAGTCACCAGACTTGTCGGCCCAGCAGCGGTCCGGCTGCGTCTGCCCCAGTCCCTCCGCGTTCATCCTACCTTCCACGTCAGCCAAGTCAAACCATTCAAAGAGAGCCCCATGGTTCCAGCCGCTGCACCTCCCCCTCCAACAGAGGTGATCGATGGAGGCTCCGTGTACAAGGTTAAGCAGCTGTTGGCAGTACGCAACCGGGGCCGGGGCAGACAATTCCTGGTCGACTGGGAAGGCTACGGACCAGAGGAAAGACAATGGGTTCCGTCGCGTCACATCGTTGACCACACTCTCATCGACGACTTCTACCGGGACCACCCCGAACTTTCTGGGTCGTCAAGAGTCAACCCAAGAGGGAGGGGTACTGTCACACTGCGGTGAGGGCTGTCCTGTCTTGGTTTTTTTGTCTTGTGAATTTCATGTTTTATTTTGAAAAGTAACTCTCCTCTCGTTTCAGGTCACTTGCCCTTCCCCTCGTGTCACCGGTCTGACGTCTCCCCTAATCCCTGATTGTTTTCACCTGTGCTCCCTTCCCTGGTGTATATATTGTCTTTGTCTTCCCTGTCTCGTCGCCAGAGTATTTCGTCCTGTCGTGTACCTCCACCCCCCGTATCACAGCCTTGCCACAGTTTGAGAAGTATTATCTTGCTTGATCTTCTGTTATTTCTTGTATTCCTCTGAAGTTGAGTGATTTTGATTTGTGCTAAAGTTTTGGTCAGCGTGTTCTTTTGTAAGTCAGGTTATTTCTTAGTCTTTTGAGTTTTCCTCCGTATGGAGCGTTTGGATTTGTAGTTTAATCTGCTCAGTGTAGCTTAGTTCTGTTTGTAGCCTTTTGCTTTACCCTCCTTGAGAGCGATTTTGGTTGTTTACCTTTTCATAGATTAATTATCGAATTCAGATCAGTGCAGATTTTGCCTTTTGTTTTTCCTCCCTCGGGAGCGATTTTCAGTTTTGTTTGATGTGATTGTACCTCGTCTTGATTTATTAGCCTCTCGTCTGAGTAGACGAGCGTAGAGTTTATAGCCTGTTTGAGTTGTCACTCTAACGGAAGTCGATACTAAAAGTGTCAGAATAAAAGCTTTCATTTACCGTTCTCCATCTGCACCTGAGTCCTCATTTTGCCTAGGCCTGACACTCTTGCCAAAAAGCAACCTAGGCTATGAGTCAAACCTTCATTACGACGAAAGAGGCACTTTTAAGATTTACCGTATTTTCGTTTGCAATAGCATCAAAATTGCTATTTTTTTATGATTTCGTTTACATTTATGTTTCATTGCAATTTTTTTGCAATTGTAGAAAATTCAAAATCAATACATCAGATGGTCTGACAAATAAAACTGCCATCACAGGGTAAAATCTAACCCACTCACTCTTCACTTTGGTCTGATTTTCTACACAGATTAATTGAATTTGCAGCCAGCCACAGCAAACATTTAACATTACACAATTTGATACTACACAGTTTGTTTGATTTAGAAGTTGTTTATTTACTTTGAGCCTTGTATTGTCAGAATGTACACATTTAAGCAATGTAGGGTTCTGTATCATTCTGTTGTATTAATCATTTCTGTCTTTGCCTTGAGTTACCATGGTTGGGGGAGGCCTATTCCTGGTGGAACAAAACGCAAGGCTAAGGGTGGAGCGCTCTTAAATCTTGGGTCAAGCTCGTCAGGCTGGACCACTTCCTGCTGTGCCATGGGTGAGATTTGGGTTTAGTTAGCTTGCTTTGTATTAAGTTGTAGTTTGCGTCCAATGGCAGAGAAAGTGCAGCCAGAATTTCACAGCGCTAACACAGTACTTGCACTTGACTTGCACTACGCAGCACTTGACAGCGGTGAATGCTGCGGTGAACAATAGCCATGTTGGTTGTTGTCTTACGTGTAAGTGAGAAATGAGGTAGCTGGATATGGTTGCCAATGACAACGATGTGCTCAGTCCCAGTACACAGCCTCTGAGCCTGTTGTCCAGCAGCTCACCCAGCAGCACAAAGCACACACTTGCAGTGAAGAGAACCTGTTGTGCCAGGTAGTCTTTTTAGGTTGCGGGAGGTTTAGGACGGCTGTTGTGTTTCTGTTTATATGGTTATGGCATTTTAGCATTTTGAGTGGTTCACCTTTGTTTTCATCAGACTAAAAAAGCATAGAGAGCTAGTTGAACACATTACCTTTATGAGAGTTTGAGGGCAGTCAGTGTCAGTGTAGACAGGCAGGGTGCAAGAAGGTTCCTTTTTCATCTTTGTTCATTATTGGCAAAAACAAATTTTCATGGCGTGTTCAGTTATTCGTTGGAAAAAGAAGCTATTCAAACCCAAACCCAATCTTTCTCTTACTTTTTTTGTTTTAATACATATATACTAAAAACAATAAAGCATTTTTGAGCCTAACTGAATCTTAACCATTAATATGGCAGATCAGTGAATGTGAATAATATGTTTCTGATGGTGTTGGACAATCTAAGATGTCCTTGCATTATGGGGTGTCAGTTGAAAAAACATATAGTATATATGACTCATCTTGGGGGACAGTTACAAATGAAATATTTTCTTCTTTGGTTTGGTCACACAGCACAAAAACAATACAGTTTATATGCACTTATAGAACTGGACACATTTTCGATAAAAGTATTTCCATTAATATGTGGCAAAAACTGACAGTTACGTGGTCAGAAACAGACACAGGGCTGTTGGTCTCTGTGCAGCCATGCTGTGATCATGCAAACTGAAAAAATGATTTATGGCTGATATAACAACCACAATCCCCTGCTTTCTATTCAACCACCGCCTCCAGAAGCTGCAGCTCCTCCCAGCTGCACACTGATGCTCTGTTAAAAATCCTCACAGCTGCGTGGATACACGGCCTCTGATTAGGACGTTTAAAAAAGGACTGCCATCCAACAGTCAGAGCTTTAACATGGCTTACAGATGATGCAGTCATTCCTCCACAACACCAGTCAAATGCTCTCCTACAAAAACAGGCTGTATCTAACCCTAACCACCATCGTTTCTTGAACAAATGCCATCATCACAAATTATAGGTAACAGCCATCATGGCCAGCAGGAACAACTACAGGTCGGCACATTCTTGACACAGCAGAATTGATTGAAAGCTAATTTTCATTGATTTTTTATTTAGAGTTGAAATCATGACACCCCTTCCTCACTGGAAAACGTTCGGGTGGCTGTAATAGTTATTGTGGAAGCAGAGGAGGAAGTGAGGAGATAGGATAAAGTCTCTAAAAGAAGCAACAAACAAGGACAGAACTTCAACCATGGAGACCGCTGTTCATGTCCAGTGTGAAAGCAAAAGTCAATGAGTATTTTAACTAACTGATGCAGTGAACCTCATGTACGTTACAGAACTAAAGTCACACACGTAACAGAGTTAGTTTAACCAAAACCTAACTGACCTGTGAGCAGACGATGAAGGTCAGGATTGTGTGTGGCTCAGATGCTGCAACAGCCATGATGATTAAAGAACGGCGATACATGATGTTTTGGAAATCACTGGCAATCGACCTATAGCTTTCAGTCGTTTGGGTAGGAGGATGTGTTGATGTGATACTAAGCCGAAGCCTGAATTTTGGGCAAAATATGATTTTAAAAGCAGAGGAGCACCTTCTCTTTATTGTTGTCTCCAGAGATTCATGGACGTTTATCTTTCACTGATGCCAGAGAACCTGCCCCGTTGTAAAGAGTGAGTTAGTAGTGTGTATGATGTTTGATTTGGATGAATTATGATCTCAATGCTGTAAAATTATCTCAATCAAGTAACAAGGAAAACAAACAAAATTGAAAGAGCGAAAGAGGCAGCAGAAGTTCTGTTGTTCAGAGTGTGTTACCTGTCTAAACCCTCTTCTGCCAGCAGTGTCTTTGCATTACACAAAGGGAACATCAACTCTGGGAACTCTGGATGCCCAATATGACTCCCCCTACCACTCTACTGTTCTTGGGTCCTGATGTCAAAAGTTTGGACTTTGGAGTGTGGTATAGTGAAGTCCCTCCACATCAACACTCAGTACATCCACACACTGTCACAGCTGCAGAGCACAGCTGCGGCAGCGCTTTGTGTGTCCACTGACCTTTCAAATCAGTGCACAAATCAGAAGCCTACAATGCTGCGCGGGTGTGTCGGAGTGCAGAGAGACTTACTGTTCATTTACAACAAAGATGCAGTTGTCCTGGGAGGGGATGCCTGACACCGGGTGTTTACAGGTCACCTTTCGCTCATTGTGACTGCAGGGATAGACAGAAGGAGAGACAGAGGGAGAGAGAGATTTCGGTCAGTGCAACATCATCACAGCAGTCGAAATGTAATGCAGACGACGAGCTGAAGACAGGGACATAAATACATGACTCTACCATCGGTTGAAAAACGATACCAACCATGCATCATGAACCTTTAACAAACACAGCACAGCTACACTGTAACATACACACACACACAGACACACACACACACACACACACACACACACACACACACACACACACACACACACACACAGACACACACACACACCTGGAGCCCTGGTTGACTCTAAACTTCAGCATAATGTCCTGTTTGAGCCCCTCAGAAAGTAGGAAAGTACACGAGACGGAAACACGGACAATCTCCTTCCAAACACTGCGTCCAGTCCGGTCCACAGCAGAGAGGACAGTGAGAGAGAGAGACTACAGGAGAACAACAGTGAATTGATAGAATCCCCCTCTCTCTCTCTCTCTCTCGCTCGTCCTTAGAGGCACTTCCTGTATCCCCATTTCTCCTCTTTTCCTTCTGTCTTTTTCTCCCATCTCATCGTTCACCTGTGTTCTGTCTTTCAGTCTGATCACTCTTCTCTATTTCGCTCCTCAGTTCATCGCCGCAAGAATAATTGCAGACTTTCTTGTGTTGACATGAATGAAATCACACGTTAACACAATAAATTGCATTCATTCTGCATTGTATTCATTATTCAAACCATTTATTAATTAGATCTGGCTAATACATCCATACATCTCTTCTTTTTGGTCTTTCATTCTTTGCATTCTCACCCTCTACTTTGATCCCTTCATTTCTTGTTCTTGTCTTCATCTCGTTAGAGTACCCTCCCTCAGAGTTCCTCTGATTCTCTATTTTCCTTTCCGCCTCATCCCCCTCCTTCCCCTCCCTCTGCATTTTTCTGCAAACACGATGACACATGTTTGTGACACACACCCACAGGCCTCCTGAAAAGGGCGTGAACTAGTTCTTCTCCTCATCTTCTCCTGATTGTTCAGATAACCTTTACTTAAGGAAAGAGAAACTATCCAAATGTACTGGGCTGTAGAAAAGCACAGCATCATATTTCACACACTCTTTACACAAAAATACCACTTTTTATTCTTATTCTATAAGAAGTATTTGATTATTACTCATTAACACAATAAGTAGAGAACTGTAGCATAGGGAAATACCACTAGAGGTACATGAGAAACATGTTGTACTTTCAGTCAAACTACCTGCTTGATGTGCATGTGTGTGTGTTCATTGGAAGCATTAGCAATAATCACCACAAGGCCAACAAGCACAAGAAAGCAGGAGTTTTTGCCCTCCACCTTAAAATCCCCTGTCATTATAAATCTCACAGTGGCCAGATGCTTCTTTAGATAAGACATAACAAAAATCATAAATATTCACATTCACAAAATAAGAAGGTAAGCAGACTAATTGTTTCCCCCCCAGCTCTGACACCTGAGTGAGAGGCCTTGAATGAACACAGCGAGCTCTCTGGGGGGTCACCATGTGTTGGAAGCAGATGGAGGCTGAGAGTGTACAACGTTTTCACACCTACATCTGGAAATGCCAGATGTGCAGGAGCTGGAGGGAGTCACTGAGGGAGGGGCAGCAGGGGGGCTGCTCCTGGATCTAATCTAGCCCGCTGTGCAGCACTATAGCTGGGAATGCTCCTCTGCTCCAGTCCCTGGAGGACAGCCAGGCCACAGGGCTGCAGAGGCCAGTCAGCAGGGGCAATAATTCGAAGAAAAACCCACCGACTTTGAGATGAGGGAGGCCGACGTGAAAAAAAATACCTTCTTATTTCCAGGTCTTAAGGACTCATTCCTGCAGCACTCTATTTTTGGTTATTGTGAGGCGGCGACCCCTAGTGGCTGTAGTAATTAGAATGGGAGCAAAGGAGGAAGTCAGATACGACAAAGTTGCTTTTTATACTACATACAGTAGGAAGTTTATTGTTTATTGTTTGCACTTTAATAAAACATTAAAACAAGGAGTTTATCACATAAAAGAAAAAAAATATACAATAGATAATATATGATAAACTACAATGCATCAGTGCTGGAGAGGTTTGAAACCCTGGGAGGGCTTATCGGGAACCTCACCATTAAAATAAATAAGTAAAATTAAAAATATGTTATCAAAATAAAATAACAAATGAATTAATGTGAGAAAAAAACACAATTAAAACAATAACCAAAATTAGTAATTAAGCAATGAATCAAGAGATAAATTGAAATGAATCAAGAGAATGAATCAAAAGATAAATTACAATGGCACCTATTGAAAGAAAAAAACAAAAAACAAAAAAACAAAAAAACCAACAACAGAGTATTAAGACAATCCCATAGAGTGCAGATGATCTTTTAATTTCCTTTTATAGACAGGTAGGGAGGGTGAGCTGTCTGTCAGGTGAATATACTTGTTCCATAAAGTTACACCTTTATATTTGATGGAAAACTGTGCTCTAGTGGTACAACAGAGTGGAATATGCAGAAGCTTAGATTGCCGAGTTGTTCTGGAGTGAATGTTTGAGTTATTTTGAAAATATTGTTGGAAATGATGTGGAAGTGTGTGTCCCAGATACTGGACCTTGAAGACAAAAATACATGTTTCCACAGTGTTAATCTTGTAAATGGACAATATCTTTGATTTGGAGAATAAAAGGGCAGATGTGGCTGTAGACTCTTGACTGGCTATTCTGACAAAACGTTTCTGAATTAGATGGAGTATATGTAAGTATGTTGGAAAAGTACATGCCCAAACAATATTACAATAAGATAGGTAAACAAACCCACATACAATGTAAACAAACCAGACCTGTTAAGGTGTTTATGAACTTTCCTGGTAATTCCCACAGATTTGGAATTTTTTTTTGACACATAATCAATATGTTCTTTCCACGAGCATTTTTCATCGACTATTACCCCCAAGAAGCGAGTGGAATAGACTCTCTGGATTTCATTTCCTTCAATATAAACTTGGGCATTATCAAATTTCTTCTTGAAATTAGAAAAAAAAAAAATTACAAATAATTATTATTATACAAAATTATATAATTAGATTTCTTTATGTTTAGCGACAATTTATTTAGCTGAAACCATGTTGAATAAGCTAAGAGTCCAGAGTTAGCTTCAGAAATGAGGGTTTTAAAGTGCTTATGGGAAAAAAAAAGATTTGTGTCGCCTGCAATTAAAGTAGGTGATATAGGACTAGATACAACAGCAAGATCATTTACACACATCAAAAATAATAAGGGACCAAGAACTGAACCTTGTGCCACACCACAGGTCATAACATTTTTGTTGGACATACAGTTACTGAAATAAACAAATTGGCTTCTATTGACAACATAGCTCTTGAACCACTTGTACACATCAGCTTGAAACCCATATCTAGACAGTTTTGACAAAAGGACCTCATGGTTCAACGTATCAAACGCTTTACACAGATCAAGGAAACGGTTAGTGCAAACTCGTTGTTGTCTAGTGCAGAGTAGATTTGGTCGGTGAGATGTAGTAAAGCCATGTATGTAGAATGACTCGGAAGCCATATTGATGATTATACAAAATATTGTTTGAATTCATGTGCTGAAGAGTTCTTCTGTATACAAGTTTTTCAAGGATCTTTGAAAAGCATGGCAATATTGAAATTGGACGATAATTAGAAAAAATACTTTGATCGTCAGCTTTATAAATGGGAATAACTTTGGCTTCCACTTGGGGTAGGAATTTTCCCTCCAATAGTGGGGCCCACGTTCACAAAAAAATCATTAAACCTACATGCAATCTCGTAAGGATTGGTGATAGTTTTCCCTGCTTCAACAAAGTGACTTGGTGGTTCAAATAATGTGTTTTCCTTATTCAAAAGCTGTTTGATAGTTGCCCATGTTTCTTTAATGTTATTGGAGGATTCTTTAAATTTCTCACTATAATATTTTTTCTTTGCTGCTCTAATAATATGATTACATTTATTTTTATATACCTTGTAAGTCATTTGATTCAGGGGGGAGGGGTTTAGCACAAATTTCTTACAGAGATGATTTTTTTTCCTTGGAGATTTTTGAATCCCACTAGTAAACCAAGGCTTAGGCAGATTTTGTTTTCCTGCTTTCTTTGCTGTGATTAATGGAAAACATTGATAAAAAAATGGAATTAAAGGGTTCGATAAAGGCTTTGTATGCACAGTTTACATCAGTTTGGGTATACACATTCTCCCACGATAGAGCATCAATTAGTTTTTTAAATAAAGTTTTTCGTTTTTTTTTATTACATTTCCTGTAAGTAACTTTATCAGGAAATTGTTTTTTTCTTTTTTCCTTGAGAGTGAGAGAGTTGAAAGACAGGGAAGTGGTCTGAGATGTCTACACAGAGTGTACCCGAACTGAACACTTATCTCCTGAGTTGGTCAGGATGTTGTCAATCAATGTAGCAGATTTATCTGTCACTCTAGTGGGTTCGGTGATAATAGGAAAAAAAAATAGTTGGAGTATAAATTATTCAAGAAACCCACTAACCCCCCTAACCAACCCTAACCCTAACACACTTAAGGAGATCTATATTATGATCACCAAGGATATATGCCATTTTACCTTCTTTATTTATTAATTCCAATGTATGGGTCATACTGTCATTGAAATGAGCAATGTCTACATCTGGTGGGCGATAGACACATCCAATTATTATTTTCTTGTCAGTTCTGGACAGAGTTATTTCAATAAATATGGACTCAGTATCATTGTTTCCTGTTTTGAGCTTAAGGTCGTCTCTCTTACTGAGGTGGCTGTCTCTATGCACAAACAGAGAGACACCACCACCTCTCCTGCTCTCCCTATTATAGTGGACTGCAGTGTAATTCGGCAGGTCATATAGAGATTCTACATCATTTGAGAGCCAAGTCTCAGAGAGGGCAATGACCGTAAATTCATGCTTCAAACAGGACAAGTGGTGAGTTAGGAGATCATAGTTCTTTGGCAAGCTACGGATATTCATATGAAAAGTTGAAAATGTCATTGCTGGTAGACTATCACACAATGAGTTAAACTGAATTTCACTGTAAGACATACATTTTTTTGATTCTGCCTTCAATGGACAAAAAATATTTTGATCAGGGTCAAAACAACCATTATACAGAAAGTCAGTTCCATCTTCATTCTCCTCCAAAGCGTTGAAAGCCAAGCGTCCAGGGCTGGTCTCATGGGTGTAGCTACTGGAATTGCAATTAACACCAGCAAGTGATACTGTCTGTATATCAGAATGTGTGTGAAAGTGTGTGAGTGAATTTGAGTGTGAAAGCATGAGTGCTATGAGTGTTCATGTAATGTCAAAAAGTCAGTGCTCAGGGTCATTTGTTGCATGTTTAGACTTCAGCTCAGGTTTCTGAAATGGTGGGTGCACAATGAGTTTATCATACTGGAGATAGGCAATCTTTCCTTCTGCCCGCGCTGTCCTCACCGCTGGAAGATGTTCTTTCCTCTTCTGTCATACAGCCTCAGGAAAATCCTCATTAATGAAGATGTTGGTACCTTTCAGGGCTGTGGCTTTGCTGAAGACCTCCAGTTTGTCCTTATACCGCAGAAACTTAGCGACGATAGGTCTGGGCCTGGTTGAAGGCAGAGATGAAGGTGGCTTTCCAGTCCAATGGGCCCGTTCCAGTTCAATTCTGCGGTGGTCAATTTGTAGCTTCTCAGACAGCGGCTTCTTCACCTTTTCCTCACAATCAGACCATTTTTCACTAGCTGATTTACCAATACCATCAATAATGATATTGTTTCTTCGAGACTGGCCCTCCATGTAGTCGGTTTTGTCGTTCATTGTGATTAGGGTTTTACAGATTGTTTTCATATCACTCTTGGTCTCTTTGCAGGAATCAACCCACAACTTGCTAGAGTTTTTAAAATCTTGAAATTCTTTCTGAGTGAATTCCAGACTAGCTCTGAGGTCAGTGACTTCTCTCAGGAGCTCTCCAACTCTTTTATTTGAGGAATCAACAAGGATTTCAACACAGGATTTGAAGTTATTCGCCTGTTGTTCTAAAAGAGTCTTAAAAAAGTCCTTTTGTTGCTCCAGTAGTTCACGCACCTGAGCCATAGAGATGGCCTCCTCTGAGTTGGAGTGGGAATTTCCTTTAGGTGGCATGGCAAAGCCAGATCCACTGAACCACTAGGCCGGGAATCAGGCCTACAAGGCCTAAACCTTGGGTGTTTGCAATCCCACAAAAGATAATAAATCCAAGAGTTAATTTCTCATCCAGATTAATGATGCAGCAGTAGACTCCTTTACATCTATCAGTTTGGATGAGTAATCTAAAAAAAAAGTCAAGGATTCACTTGATTTAGGATGGATTAAATCCAGTCAGTCTCACAGCAGCCGGGACACGAGCTGCTATGGGACGCTTCAGGTCAGAATGCACAGGTGCCCAAACAACCTTACATTAGCTAAGTATGCAGCTGCACTTGAGTCACTTACGTACTTTTTTTTTTTTATTTATGTAAAAGGTCATGCTGTAAATGTGTGAATGTTTGTGTAAAAAAAAAATCTTCTGAAGGAGCACTCCTTATTTTTTATGTTCTGTGTCTGCTGTGTAAAGTCAAATGCACACACACCTTTTCTTTATTATCAGAGCCAAAAAACATCTGTCACATCTTGTCATACAGGTCTTCTTTAAAAATTAAAAAAAAGAAACAAGGGTAAAGTCAAAGGAGCAGAAACAAGATGGCTCAGCGACGGAGCAGCAAAATTACAAGTTGTGAATAAACCATCGGGCAGATTTCAGCAGGCTTTCAACGTAAAGCAACATTTCAAACCAGGAGCATCATTACACTCAGTCACAGAGACGCAGCGAGGCAAATCACAGCGACGTGTCGGGCCAGGGGACCTGATGTAAACACTGCCTTATCCAATCTTAACTACAGTCACATCAGTGCTGCTCCCCTGCAAGGATTGACATAGCTCAGATGTGACAGAACAGACTGTGTCAGTCACCATGAGTCATCTAAGACACAGGTTGATTTCCTCACAATCCCAAGGCAGATCTTAAACATGAGCAGCACAGGTCAGCACTGACATTAAACACTTTCACTGGTGAAACCAAACTTGGCTTCACAGAGGACAGTCCCTCACAATAATCAAATGCAACATCACGCCTAAAGTTGTTTTTTAACAGCCAGTGAACCTGTCATCTTATTAATGTAGCTTTAATTATGGATGCCTGGATCCTTCATATGAAATGCTACACTGCTTTGGATTGATGAACGATTGTAAAGCATGTTGAGTTCTCCAATAGCAGCATGTTGTGGATCGCTGCTCTACACAGGCTGTACTTAACTGCTGATTAGTTTACCAGAATTTAATTGGAGCTTCTCTCAAAATGTCCTTCGGACAACTTTTCCTCAAACTACCAGGTGGAAAAAACAAACTCAAAGTAGCCCTATGACTGTTCCTATTATTATTTCAGCCTTCTCATTAAGGCACATTTAGTCATCCCTTTTTGTTGTCACAGATCATGTGAACCTTTTTTCTTTTTTCTTTAAATGTACTGTAAGTTTTTCAAATCAAAAGGGGTCTGTAGAGAAGCAGCAGCTGTCCATCAGTGATAGAAAACTAAGGAAAAAACATTGACAATGTTCAGACCGAGTGGACACACTGTCATAAAAGATAGGTTGAGAAATGAGGTATGAAAGAAATGTAGGGATGTAGGGATTCTGACATCAGGATTTGAGAGAAATGTTCTTTGAAAACAAATGAGCAATGTATATCCTGGGTTTATTATACCTGATCCTCGCAAACTGCCCTATGTGTGTGGGGAGAGTCAGTGCGCAGCGTAACTGCAAAATGTGTTGACTCAATGACTAAACTAAGAGACCATTTTGCAATGCACCTGCTAACACATGGAGCACACCCATCTTTGAACTCGTGGGCAGACAGACAGACAGACAGACAGACAGACAGACAACCTGTAAAACTCTTCTGTGTTAGTTCCCTATACAAAAGGTGTCTTCAGGACCACATTTTGCAATGATGACATCCACTGTAGTGGGAACTACCACAGGCTTAAGTGGTACTCATGTAATAATGTGGGCTAGATATGGGTTGATCAGATCTTCAATTATTAATCATTAGGAAACTTTTTACAGAACAGCCTCAGAACTGCCTTTGATCACAGAATAAGACAACTATTTACAGAGCAAGTTCTGTCATAAACGTAAATGAATTAACTGCAGCTAGATACCCAATGTAGATTTTCAAGTTCAAATACTGACTAGGGATGTCCCGATCCGATCTGTAGGATCGGGACTGAGGCCGATCTGGGCATTTTTCCGCTGATCGGGATCAGCAATTTTGAACGTGGACCCACGCCCGATTTTTTTTATTTTTTTTTAAACGTCAGAGCACAATTTGTGGCAGAACTCGGACACACGCGTAGCGTAACTCTGGCAAACTTGTTGACAGAATGTCTGCAGCGTGGAAATAACTTAAATTAGAAAGTGAAAGCAGTCCAACGGCGACATGGAACATCTGCAATACGACCGTTTCGCAGAGCTGCACTTAATTCTACCGGTACTCATTTGATACGGCATATAAAAAACTAATACTCAAAGAATACAACGTGGTCACTCGAGCAGTACAGGCAAGGACACCGAAGCAGCAAACACTCGCGGATACATAGAAATATATCAGAGAAATATCCTGGAGACAGCGACATGGCCACAAATATTACAGTGGAGTTAATTAAATGAATCGCTCTGGATAACCAGCTCATCTCCGTGGTAGAGGATCAGGGTTTTCTTCGTCATCTGGAGTTTTTGAATCCCCGGTGTCCCCTATCATCTCTGCATTACATCACATTGACTCCACTTTAGAGTTACAGCGTGCCAGTATGCACACTGGTTTCGTGGGTCTCATACAGCAGAGCGTGTAAAACTGGCAACCGAGGAGATGCTGAAGGCTGTGAAATAGACAAGAAACGCGTCCACGTCATTTTACATGACAACGTAAGGAATATGTAAAAAGCAGTGGATGATATGGAGGAACCAAGCGTGGGCTGCATCTCACACACTTCAGTGTTTACTCATCACTTCAGAACACAAGCTGCCGTTACAGTGCAGCGTCACAGACTCACCTGCTGACACAAGGAAGGTGGAGGCCAATGTTGGAATAGCATGCAGAATAAGGAAGGGCCATATGAAAGTATTTACTTTGTTTCAACAAAATAAAAAAACTATAAAGGAACAGCTCGGATGCCTGTCTTTTTTTCTTAACGCAGCTGTATTATCCAGGAAAATATTAGTTAAGGCTAAGTATCGGATCGGGACTCAGTATCGGCAGATACTAAATATTAAAGGACTCGGATTGGGCTCGGGGTAAAAAAAACCTGATCATGACATCCCTAATACTGATACATGTTTCCAGGATGATGTGGCCAAACAAAGGAACAACAAAACAAAGGAACCATCAGTCGAGCTTTAAGTTGCAGTGTCTGGAGGAAGGGACTTCTTCTGTTTGAGCCTCTCAGTTATGTTGATGTAAAACACACTTGGCTGTGGACTCTCACACCTGTCTTCCAGCAGCTTCTAATTCTATGCAGACTTGCTTTTTGGTGGTTTTGGTTGACACTTGACCATTTTTTTTTAAAAGATTTTTTTCAGGCATAGACATTTTTGACAGTGGATAGACAGGAAATGGGAGAGAGAGGGGGGTGTGACATGCAGCAAAGTTCCTCCAGCCGGGATTCAAACCGGGGTCCACTGCATATGTGGCATGTGCTCTTAACCACTCGACTATCTGCGCGCCCAACCTTTGACCATCCTGACCAGGTTTCTCTCAGCACCAGGTGATAGTTTGTGTTTTCTGATGGTGTCAGTGACACAACTGTGACATATGTACTTTATACTTACAAACAGCTGTTTGTACAGTTGATCTTGGGACCTGTAACTGCTTTCAAATGGCTTCAAGTGATTATCCTGATGTCATCAAATCTATAAACCATTCTTTCAGATCAATGTTGAGCTCCTTAGACTTTCCCATCGTAGTGTTTGTGGCTGAGTCTAATGGCTTTATCAAACAAGTCCTATTAACATGGACCCAGAGAAGTCAGCAGCTGTTATCAGTCAGAATCACTCAGACGAAGTTAAGAGGCCATGATACGAAGAACATTTGATTGACACAACTTTCTATGATCACCAAAATTGATTGTTAAAATTTGTGTATGTATATTTTTGATCCAGCAGATTTGGTCACATTTTCAGAAGACCAATAATACATTCATTACTGAACCAAACTTCATAAATGTTTTTTTTGACAAAGTCAATTGTGTTCCACTCATTCCATCCCAGTTCTTCACACGTGGATGGAAACTTGGCACTGGATGTAAATTGTGAGCTGCAGATTTGTCCAATATAAACAGAATGCCTTGAGATTGTGGACTTCACCAATGGCACCATCAAGCCAGAAGCTCTTGAATGCATATTCTGAGCAGTAATATCACAAACTGGAGAGGAGACAACAAGCATCCCAGTCTGGGACCAAGTCCACTTGAACACAATGCCAGGGATGCAAACACAACGCTTGAATGGTTTACAGCTGCAGGCTGTATGTGTGTATAGGCGGAATCAAGAGCTCGTTGTTTCATTACACAGTTCTGAACACATTCTGATCTCTAACATCCCGTTATAACTCTGCTGATACTTAAAGCTCCCAGGTTCAGTACCTACACCAGCCAACAATTCCAACTCAGCAAAAAGCCTAAGCCCTCCTTCAGGGTTCGAATTACACAGTGGCTTTCGGGGGAGCCCTATTTTCCAGTGTGCACCGCTACTAAACATGTCACACGCACATACGAAATGCACGGCAACGTGATCAATTGCAGGGTAACTGCGAAAAACATTCTACTGTTACTACTGCAGACAGTTAATACTGTTAATAGCATTTCAGAGATGCTAAATAACAACATTATAGGGCTACTGCTTCAATACATCTTCAATACATTATTAATACATTTAATAATCAAAGCAAAACAAATAATAAATAAATACAAAATCAGCAGGGACACAGTCAAAGTTGTTCTGCTTCTCATACACACAGAATCACATGTGGTAAAACAAAAAATCTGAACATTTGTCAAACATCGTATAGCAAACCCAAGAAACTTTAGAAATAAAGAGACTTCTTGTGCGTGTACTATTATTATTTCCATTGCTGATATCAAAAACGGATGAGTGCAGCTTTAACAATTGTATTTGGAAAACACGAACAGGACACATGCAGAAGCACAATTTCTCACTCAGAACTGAGATCAGAACTGTCGTTTCCTTGCTCTGTGGTTTGGTACAGTGGGTGGGTAAATTGAATTAGGGCTAAAAAGTTCTGTTTACAACCATGCAAAGAAAGCCGGTTCAAACGCACTGAAAGTGATGATCGGCGCGACTCAATTATCGCTTT
>CAEMYA010000856.1:155021-177145 GCA_903131615.1 Diplodus sargus | reverse complement strand
ATATATATATATATATATATATATATATATATATATAACCAGAGAAATCTACAAGTTTATCAATGGTAACAGTGCAACACTACAATTTCCAGGAAAGAGTGACGAAGGAAGTTGCCAAACAAGACTAAAAGTAACGTGAATACAACTTTGAAACATGACCTCGTCTGTCAACATTTGGGCTCATCAGCGTTGGTAGTTGTCTGACGTTGTGTTCACCACCAGCGAGGCCTTACATGCCAGTTTGACTGTGAGATCATTTGTGTTTATCACGTAACTTGCAGGAGTGTTTACTCGCCCCAAATAGCCAGATTACTTGACTGTACATTAGCCAAAAAGCAAGGAATCTCTGTCTGTCTGTGTGTGTGTGTATGTTTCTGTGCCTCAAATATCTCTGCGGATCAGGATCAGAGTGACCTGAGAGTTTCAACATGGCTGCTGCTTGGTTCAAGGGTGTGCCATGCGGATTTGTTTGGACTACAAAAAACTACAAATTCCGCAAGCATTGTCCACCGGAGCCACCACAGTCAGGTGCACACCAGAGCCAATCACTGCACACCGTAGCCACATGCGCACCAGAGCCAATCACTGCAGAGCTCAAGGCCACGACAACAACATACACTCACCGAGGGTGTGTGTGTGTATCTGTGTGTTTGAAATCAGGTCAATCAGTGTAAAGTACATTTCCCCTCCAGCTCCCGTCAGCAGTCAACATTGCAGAACAGAAACACCCGACAATGGAGGTCACTTCCAGATCACTGCTGCAGTCAGGCTGATACACAGGAGTGAAGATAAATCCACTTTTCAACAAAAAGTGAGGTTTCAAGTTTTTGGTCACTGAGTACACAGAGAGATGTTCGAGGAGTCTACTTCTCTGATATGCCAACGGAAGACTTTAAGGAGAACATTTTGAGGTGGCTGCCATCTGTTCCTGTTAATCAAAGAGCTAAATTAGGCAGAGATAAAAGGGACGGTTTACTGATGGATGGTTCAGGACAAATGAGTGTGTTATCTTAACTGAAGAAGGTCATACTTAAAGTTTTAAAGTTTTTGCAAATCACCAGTCCACAGAAGAAAATGCAAGAAGAGGTTTACACTGCACTGTTCAGAGACCAAAATAGTTTGATATTTGGGACAAGTCATGTTGTGTTTTTCTGCTTCCATTTCTTCAAGATGGAAGTGAAAGGCAAGCTCTCGAGAAGCTGCCCCATCGTTGCAAGTTGCACTTGAGGCTCAGAGGTTGGGCTAATGTAATGAGTTTGGGCCCCTGAAAGAGCACTGTGCACTTAGACTACAGTGCCACAGTGGATGGAACACATGTGGTGCATTAAGCAAAAGGGCCAGAGCCACTGTTGAGCAGTGGGAGAAAATGGCAGGTAGGGGGGACACATAGAGAGTGAAAACACATTAACTGAGATATTGATGTTTGAATGTCCATGGAGCGTGTGTTTGTGTTTGACAGATGGGGCACAGAAAGATTCTGGTACACACACATAAAAATACTTGCTATAGGTGCAGCCTGCTAGCAGGGCTTTTATTTTTCATGCGCCTTATTTTTTAGCCAAGAGCTCGTCTTGCAAAGCCATCTAATGGAAAGACTGAATGGGGTCACGGAAATGCTGACCTGAACTGCCACCTCTTGGATCCTCCAAGCTTTGTGGACAGCTAAGATACTGAGTGTTACAGAGAAGAGAAAAACAAAGAAAAGCAGAATGAGCTAATGTTGAGGAAGCTACAACCAGAGACTGTGTGACATTTTTTGCTTTAACTGACCGAATCAATTCTCAACTAACTTTAACACATTTTTCAGTATTAAGTATTAAATTAACTGCAGTATCAGTATAGCTGGATACTTCATTGGATACCTAATACTCTCACTAGTCCTACTGTACATGCACTGTATGTTGATATGGCCCTGCAGTCCTGAGGCACTGCTCTCTGAAGTCCAAAGTGCTTAACTTCCACAATGAAATGGAATGTCATAATTTTTGGGATTCTTTGGATGTGTATTCTAAAGTTCACTAACGGCTTATTTTCAATGGGTCAGGTTGAAATTGAACATCCAAAAGAGCCTACGGGTGATTTGTTTATGTAAATGGTGGTTGCAGAGTATGATAACAATAAATTGATTGATTGATTTTGAATAAATCATTCAAAATCAATCATTTTTCACAAATATTATCATCTTTTAAATGTTTATCTTCATTAGTCTGCAACCGAATGCTGATTCTGTGTAGCATGAATGTAGTTCTGTCATATCTAGAAGTTATTTGGTCTTTCCAAAAACTTCGGTGCCAAAATCAATTCTGTGTAAGTTGACATGGAATGACTTGAACTGCAACACAAAAGATGACTTGTCTGGTTCTGCTGCATTGATTTCGATCCTTTTATTAGGCCCGTCTATCCTGATTCGAACACTGTTACAGGACTGCAGTGCAAAATCAGTCAGGAACTCTTAAGGAGCTCTCAGACTTGAAGAAATGAAGGCAGGCTTTAGAGGCAGAATGTATATGAAGTGAGGTTGTGAACAGACCAGTCCAATGAGACTACAATCAATCTACTATTACAAAAAAGAGAGAAGTCTAGAGAATCCACACTGCACACGTCACTAGCAACAACTATGTTCATACAGTTGCTACATTATGGCAAAAAACACACTAAATTTGTAGAAATAATACAAGGCAAACATGGCTCCACGTGATGGCACTAACAGTTACATACATTGACTAGCAGCCGAGTCCATCTGCAGCTTCATGCTACTGCCATCCTCTGAGGCCTCCCTGACACCCTGAGGAAGAATGCATTCACTTGCCCTGCTTGTGTTTGACATGCTCTTCACACATATGGTGTGTTCACAACAGGTAAAATGTCCTCTATTCCTAACAATGTGCGTCACCGTCTGAAGCTGTGTCAAGATGACTCCAGCTTCCACACTACCTGAGGCTGACCGGTGCCCAGTACACAGCTGTGGCAGTTCAACAAATAAATAAAACTAAAAAATTAAGATCAATAAATAGTTACTGTGACTAGCAAGTAGACAGACACTGAATTAATCTGTTTTATCACATCAGTAAGAACCGAAAACAAAGATTTCTCTGTGATCTGTCTGCAGTAAATGGAACAGAAGGACGCTGAAATAACATGAAAATGCTGTCTTGTAAAAACACATTCAAACAACTTTTAAAATGCTTATTTCCTGAATGGTGTTTGGATCGACTAAAGCTATGCTGTGCTGAGACATATTTCTATGACTTACCACGTAGTCTGACTTCCTTGCTCACTTTCCTCCACACCAGCTCCTTTTTTGTCCTGTCTCGGAACAAGTAGATGTGTTATTGTACATCTCTGGGTGTCCACAAATGGCCATTATTAGTGATTTTTACCCTCTCTTCCATTGCCGCACCTGGACATTAGCAATACTGACATCACAGCTTGACCAGAAATCCTTGCTTGAGTTCAATATTTTCAACTCTTTTCAACTTTGCATGTTCACATCATTCATAATTGGTATGACCATATGACCATGAACATTGTCATGGACGATGACATCAGGAGGGGGGCTTGTTACTATGTGTTTATGAATTCAAGGTGGTGTTCAAGGAAGAGTGTCCGTGAGGTCAGAGTTGGTCTTTACTGTAGCACACCACTGTAGTCATCACTGTTTCCTAATGTCCTACTGTCTTGCCCCGCTAGAAAAATTGCGAATGGGAGTCAGATCAGCTCTCACATGCCTGGCAAGCATCCAACATATATCCCTCATGCCGGGTTCAGTAGAGTCTTTTTCTCTGCAACACATTTCTGTGACTTAGCCGTGTTCAGCCTCAGAAACTTGCAACAAAGTTAGCCAGCTAGCTATACTGAGGAAGCTAAGCTAAGAAACTGTGAATAACAACAGCACGAATGAGAGAAACAAAGTAACAGCAGTTTGCAGAAAAAACAGCACTGCTGCAACCAATGTAATGCCAACAAATTCTGCACTATGGAAACTCAGGGCAGTGTTCTCTGGTGGGGTGCCATTTAAATCACAATGCTACGATAGTACGGGGCTCAACAGTTGATGACTGTCAGCCATCAGTGGCCCAACCCTTGTGGTAGTGTGGGTCACACACAGGAATTCCACCCAGGATACCAGAGTATGAGTCTCATATGTAACCATTTATCAAAGCTGATTTTGTGCAAGTGTGTGGCAGTTCTTACGTACTAATTTTAACCCAAACCATGATCACTTAAACCAACCAAACTGTGACTGTTTCACAACATAAATGGTCCAAAACTCATAATATGTCATGTGTTTGTCAGCAAGCTTTATTTTGGATGTCTATTTTTCTGAAATAGAAAACTTTGTGCAATGGTGTGATGCTCACCACCTCATTTTGAATGTTAAAAAAACTAAAGAGATGGTCTTAGACCCGAGATCAGTAGGGGACCATAGTCCTGTTGTTATACATGACTCACCCATTGAGCAGGTCAGCTCATACAAGTATCTCGGAGTTCACTTAGATGACACTTTTAGTTGGTATGTGCATGTTGAAAGTTTGTGCTCTCGTTTACAGCAGAGACTGCATTTTCTGCGCAGACTGAGAGCGTATGGGGTGGACAAAAGCATCATGTTTTTATTTTACCAGGCAGTACTAGAGAGCTTAGTCAGAGATGGGATGTCATCCTGGTATGGCAACATCACTGCAAAACTAAAAACTAACCTCGCTCGTCTGGTGCACACGGCCATGAAGGTGATTGAAAAAATCAGACCTTGCAGTTTACTTATGAACAAACTGTTCTTAGGCACGCCCAGAGGACAGTGACTGACCCATCCCATATTCTTCATTTAGAATATGACCTCCTACCCTTGGGCAGACGATATAGAGTCCCTCACTGTAAACTCAACCGTTTTAAGAATTCATTTGTTCCAACCTCCATCAAATTCCTAAATAATGCTTTTTGAGGCCGATATTTGTGCAATCATTTTTAGAGTGTTTTGATTATTTATTATGGTGATCTTTTAGCATGTATTACTTATGTATAGTGTATGTATGTGTTATGTTATGGGATATGTGCAATACTGTTATGTATTTGTCAGTGATGGTAAGGCTGATGATGTATTGTTTGTCGTCATTGTGGCTGTCAAGGCATTTATGGTGCAGCTGTTGAGTCCAAGACAAATTTCCCTGAACGGGACAATAAAGTATATCGCATCGTATCGTATCGTATCGTAACCGGAACCTGTCTAACCTGGCAACAGAGCCCTGTCCATGCAAAACTGATGCTAGAGGGGGACCTACAGCATCGTAGTTGGAAGCTTTAGGCCACAAACCAAAGCTGCAGTAATTGACAAGTTGGTAGTGAGAACATGTTGCCATTTCCTCACAAGCAGTAGTTGGGCACCATATACAAATGAACAGATCCTGGCTTGTACTTTACAAAATTCACTTTGAATGGTAACAAATATCTGACTACTTTCTAGGCAGACCAATGCCTGCAAGGACATTTAAACTGCTCAACTGAAGTTAGCATACGATTTCCTAAAAAGTGGACTTTCAGTGCTTATTAGCTGCTGCTTAAATGAATGGCTGCAGCAAATGAGAGCAAAGCATATTCAAAAGAATCAATTTGCCAGTCGGGGAATATGGGAATATTAAAATTGGTTTTGTGCCTGGGAGAGAAGAAAGCAGGGAGTTGTTTTGTGAAGTGAAATTAGAGTTCTGCACTAATGTGTGGAAGGCAGCTGTTCATGGTCCAGTTTTGTGAATGTACACACGCTGGAGAATGAAATCCATCATCTTCCATATCCAGCATGATTGATTTGATTTATTTGTCCCGTAGGGAGATTTGTCTTCACTGACAGTACATTACATATCTAACCCTAACCAACAAACAAAAAGAAAGAGACATACATAGCAACAATAGCAACAAAGACAACTTATATGACAGCACAATAGCGGACAGACAGATCAGCGGGGCCTGCTGTTCAAGGCAGCTATGGCTGCAGGGATCAGGCTTCTCCCCAGCCGGGCCCTCCTGTACTTAGTGGATCTGCACCTGCGCCCTGAGGGTAGAGGGATAACATACTGGTTCAGTGGGTGAGTGATGTCTTTTTTTTTTTTTTGATTTGATTTTGATTTTTTGATATGAGCAGACGCGATGAGCCAATAACTATTTATAATGAAGGTACCTCGATGATAACACCACATCTTAAACAATCGAAACAGGATACACAGGTTTTCAGTCAAAAACCGATCTTATTTGCAAAGGTCTCAACAAGTCACTTATTTGAGAGTTTAACTGAGATTGGTGTCTCTTTAGCAGGGCAGATCATTTTGCGATCTTAAACTAACAGCTACACTTACTTTGTGCTGGTGTGGAGCCAATACGTAATCTGGAACCAGTTATTGACAACTGGCTCTTGGCCACGGTAAGCAGTTCCAGAATGGCACCAACTTTGCTGGTCTAGAGCAAAGAACTGCTTATGTCATGCAGGCTGGGGGCGGAGTTATCATGACCAAGGACCACCAAGGACGTTTACTTATATCTGGACACAACCATGCAGATGGAGCCCCGTTCATTCCTATGATAGCTGCTCAGTGCTCAGAGCTCATTAAGCCAAAATTGCTTGATAAACATACCTAGATCTTCTGTGTTGTGTGGCTAAGCCTGCTAACTACTGGTTTATCGCCCGGCTAACTTGAATGGAGATCAAATGATTTCATCTTGGGGCTCTTCTAGACTTCCCAAATTTTATTGGACCTAATGGTTCAAATTCTGACAGTGAAACCACTGATTTTGTTGGGACCCACTGATGAAGTTGTTCATCGTGGATCTCTAAACGGCTGAACTGAACTCAGTTTCCCAGAATTCTCCAGGCTCACTGAAAAAATTCAAGCCATCCTAGATTTGTGTCAAGAACAGATAGATGATTTGTTTTTGCCTTGTCTCAACCTGAATAGAGCGACGGTGCTTAAATTATTGTCACAATTTAATTTTACAATAATACATGATTCCACCATAATTGCAATTCAGTGTTCAGACTTAAGCTTGGGGAATGGGCAGGGAGGACCTTTCAACATTAGAGTTTAGTTTCTAACACTCCTCTACGCGAAGCCATCTGTGAAAAAGTTGACAAATACCTAAAATTACAGTATCCCTGCAAGGGGTTCACTGTTCAGGTTTATTGTGTTTCAACTGAGGGTAGGGTTAGCTTTAACAGCGGTCAACGCAAACCAAAATCATCAACTCAAAATCACACCTCACAAGTAAAACATTTAATTGTCGCACTCCTGACAATGTCTGGGCATGCTCCTGATGAGTAGGTGAGTGGTATCCTGGGGAATCTTCTCCCAGACCTGGATCACATGCAAACCCATTCCCTCTTTAGGGTTGTCTTGCTTTTGCCTCTCCATTGCACCTGCTGGAACTTAGATTTGCAGCAAAGAAGGTGAAACTGACTCACAGTCACTAGTGCTTCTTAAATGGACAGATTGATATCCCTGAAGTTGAACTGACTTTGAATCAAAGAAAGCATGCTGGTCAGGTACTGACATTTGGCACCGATTGATTTAATGTGCCATTAACAGTGGTGAGTCCAGTTCCCAACTCGAAGTATTAGTATTGCACATTCACAGTTGTTCATTCCATTCCATCTTCCATTAGACCCTATTTGCCCCGAGATACTGCCTCAGTTTTCTGTCATAAATTTGTCTCAAAGTCAAAGCCGAGGTAACTCTGAATGATGTCACTGTGACATTATCAGTCAGAAAAAAAAAATCACACAACTGTTTCCACAGGCTGAGCAGAACTCCTTTTGATGAGTAAGAATTTATAGAACACAGAGACAGACAGACAGACAGACAGACAGTGTGAGACCCAGCTGCTCATCTTTAGCCCCAGGGCCACAGAACAGCTCAATCCAACCCTGTCACAGAGCTGTTACATCACAGCCTGCAGTGTGTGTCTGCAGCTGATGATGGCTAATTGGCAGCCAATAAGTTCACTACAGCTACATACACCTTCACAGCTGTGTGAAAAACCAACCAAACGTCTGACACATCCTTTGTGTTGCTTGGCAACAAAGGCTTGTGTGTACAAAATGATTCATGACTTTTGATGCTTTCCTAAGGATGATGGGAGCTGCAATGAAGAGGAGGTAAAGGAAGAACAGAAAATGAGGTTCACATTCCTGCAATAGTCAGTCTGATAGTGAATCTGCTCATCACTCTGTGTGATGCTCAGAATGCTAGAGGCAGAACATTGTGCTGTGTGCAGAATGAGCCTGCCAGTAAAGACATTCGATCCATTCATGTGTGAGTGTGGATGGAGTTTGTATTTTCATGAGATCAATCCTGGTGAAAATGTCATGTATTTTGTGTCACAAACTAGTTTTTCTGCTATGAAATGCATCCAGAGCCCCAGAAGTACCTTGAGGCATAAGGAGTCACTTTCCGTGCCGTGACATACTGCTCCTGCCATGGAAGGAAGAGAGTGACTTTGGAGTAAACAAAATCAAATTAGAATATCATTACCACATTCATATACCAGCCCAGCCGGCAGAGTAATATGCTGGCAGTTAAAGCAACATTATGTAGAAAATGTCATTTTGTGTGATTTGGCCCCCCCCCCAGGTTCTGAGTGCAACACCACTGTGTGCTGTGCACCACATGTCTACTTTGGTTTTTAGGGTACATTCAGACCAAATCAGGCGGGGCAGTGAAATGCTGCAGGCTTGTGCGATGTTGAGGTAGTCTCCCTCCATGCTCCATGTGTGTGACGTGTAGGGAACCCCCGCTGATCAGTTTGCTGAAAGGAGAAGCTGCTATGTTGTTATGTTACTGGCATTCTAGTCCTGTTAGTGATCACGTGTCCTCATCAACGGATTCAAAATAACAGCCAAGCAACCAGGATGAGGCAGATCATTACAGCATGTCATTAACTGGGATCAAGATCAAACGGAGTGATCACAAGTGAAACATCACGCAACACAGAGAAGTGTCCATTTGTTCCTGCTGTAGCATTGAACCATGCTAAAGAACAAACCCAGCTACTGACCTGTTCTGCTCTGCCTCTGATCTGCTGTCATTCCTCTGCAACAGTAGGTTAAGCATTTCGGTCCTACAATGATCGTCAGCATCCACAGTTGTGTTTTAACTGGTGTATAAATTCAAACTGAGTGATTACACATGACCCATGATATTACACTCCACTGTGGTTTCACTCATTCACGCTGCCAGTCAGATCGCCAGCTAATGTGATTGGCCACAGCAGCATGATGCCGGGCTGAGTCTCTCCCAAACTTTTTCACTGCTGATTTTCACTATAGCCCCCTGCGGCCAGCATTGCCACAGCCAAAACAGAATACCCTCAATAAAATAAATGGGCAGACCTGTGTTTTCACTGCACTGCTGGTTTTGGTCTAAAACTAGAAGCTTCAAGACGTTTACCATCTTCTCTCTTTCCTCTCTCTCTAACTTCCCCTCCTCTCTTTACAGAACATAGAGCGCCAGTTGCTGTAATTGTAACATCAGACTGGCCTTTGTATTTTTCACAGTTGCTCTAAAAAAACACCTTTCTCATTTTGCTCTGTTTATACTATTAAAATGAGCTTTTCCTCATCTCCTCCCTGCTCTTTTGTCCTGCTGTCTTCTCGTCCTATCCTCCTCTCCACAGTGTGTTTACATGTGAGTGTGTGCTCATGTTTGTGCATATTTCCCAGCATGCCTCACACTTCCAGCCTCTGCTCTCCAGTGGCATCCTGGGAGGTTTGCGTTGGAGCCGAGGCAGCAGTATTTTTAAACCCGCCTGCTTACCCAAAGAGGGAGGATCTGAAGCACAAGCTCATCTGCACATGACACGTTTGAGTCCACTGAGGACCTCCCAACACCTCCCACCTCAACAAGCTGCAAATTGAGACATTAATGTAATGCTAATTTTTTAAAATGTTTAAAACGGCTTCTATCAGTCAGAGAAGTCTTTAGTCTCATGGCAGGTTTAGAGCAGAGTGGTGCTGGCTAGTCTCAGCAATTTAGAACACTTTACCTCATTACACACTGTGTGAATTGTGGTTTTTGCTGCACACATTTGCTTCAGAGCCAAATATTCTGTGAATGCCTCTGGGCTTTAAATCACCACGCCACCCTGCTGCCCCACTTTCGAGGAGGAAACTGGTAAAATGAGTTAAAACCAGTGTTAGGTTGATAGAAATTATGTCACCCGCTTGCCATGCACTTGCATTTAACAAACACAGATTTATCTGATGTGATTTTATCTAAATACTGCTTTGACCATTTTACCCAAGTGCATTTTGCATTTCAGTATTACTGGTGATATTTGAGTTTCTTAACCCACACAGGAACATTTTACAATGGTCATTATATAGGGTGGTCTATAGGTCATGCTCTTGTGAAATAGTGTGTAATAGTGTATTAGGATCTTTAGGAGGAGTACATTTCGGTCCCTTACTACAGCATCATTTAGGTGCATGGTTTATCACTAGGGTTAAAACTGTGTTTGTTTACCGTCTAATATATTATTTCTAGTTTTTGTCTAATTACATACAAATCTCCTGTGCTTTACATTCACGTTGGTTGACAGTCTTTTCTGCGTTAGAACTCCCCGTGGTGCTGCACTACAATGCCAATGTTGCTAGCAGTAGAATGCTACGTCTCAGAGATACAAACCTAGTAATGATAATTCTCTCCATCTGGCTTTGACACAAGGTAAGTTTATAATTAAATCATTACACGAGTCATTCATTTTTCTCCAGTCATGCAGTTGTCAACAATATTTGGCTGCACCCACTAAGGTCAGCGCTGATCAGGTCAAAGCTCAACAAATGTGAACATGATACTTACAGGCTAGAGGTAACACTGTAGAAAGTGCATTGGTCAGGTTACCAAGGATGGAAAGCAAACATTTCCAATTAGACTTGTTGCCACGAATAGGCAATGTTTTCCTCTCTGCTGTACTTTATGAGTATATTCTATGAAGAGGTAATTCTCATCAACTCTCTTGTACAGTACCCCAGTGCAGCTGTGCTGCTTCAGCCCATCAGAAGGACTTTCCATCTCAGTTTCTTTGGGATTCAAAGAAGTGGTTATATTCCTGTACTCAAACTCATACTTAAAACAGCAATCACTTCTACCAGTAGACAATGAAAAAGATCCTTAAGCTTGCAAAAATCTTTTTGTATTAAAGCCAAAGCAGTCTCTTTCACATTTTGGTGATTTTATCTGCTAACAGAGAATTGCGTGGGGCTAAGAGAGATCTGCAAACATCTAACTGATCAAGTCAAAGTTCTGATTTCGTACACCAGCATCCTGGCACATCTGAACGGTGTTGTTTACTATATCCCTAATGTGGCATGTGCACTGATGACGTAGCTAACAGGCGCGTTTTTGCTGTGGCTTGAATAAAGAGTAGAGCACTCTAACTGGTATTTGTGAGGCATTTCAACGTGCCTCCCAGGAGGACTGGAAGACATTTCTACACGAGTGAAGAGCTCAGCGGTGATATGCTGTTTTTCATCACAGCCTCCATCAGTCTGTGAGGCCTGCCCCCGTCCACGTCACATGACGCAGACAGTCACAAGTGGGCACACAGCTAACTGCCCTTTGAATGTGAACACAAACACAGAAATACACAAGGACAGACAGGGACGTGGCTGGCGTTCTGTGGCACTGTAATGTAAAATGACACATGGTTAGATGTGGCAGAGTGGAGGGGAAGCCTGTGTCCTCCAGCCTGACATATCGTCTCAGAGCTTCACCTTCCTCTAAGCCAAGCACACCCACGCACCCACATACCCACGCACGGCACAAATCACCCTTACAAGGTCACCAACTCTGAGAAGTGCGCGCAACCACACACACACACACACACACACACACACACACACACACACACACACACACACACACACACACACACACACACACGTCGGGCCAAATGATAAAGCCCGTCCATCATCCTGCTGCCTTTTACAGCTGCTCTCTTGCATCTTACAGGCAGACAATGAAGGTTGAAGACCAATCAGTGGCACTGTATATGGGGTTAAATGCTGAGCTCCATTAGATACAAATGTGCATGTATTTCATATCACCATTACTGTTTTGTCAGTGTTTGGATTGAAGTGTACCTTCGAGGCATACAAAACATACCACGGTCAACGCATTCTCACACATGTGCACACACACAAACACACTCCGGTCGAGGCCTGCAAATGATCCTCCCCCTCGTATCAAAGCTGCGTCGCTGTTTACGACTTCAGCGAGGTGGAACTAGCTATATCTTCTGGTCATGAAAAGGAAAAACATAATAAACGCTTTGATGAACTGAGCTGAGTTTTTTACTCCCTAGCATCTGTCTAGGCCTAAAGAATTCAGTGTTGGTCCGGCTCTAACTTATAGAAATAAGAAATTAATCAAAAGCAGACATCTATAAATAGCATGATACCATGTCATGATTACCTAATGAGGATAATGTAAAATATCACTTTGCTTGTTTCTGGCTTTAAAACGGCCGTCATGCCCCTTGACTCTCTGAATTTTAAACGTGGATGTGAACACACCAACATGCTTGAACTTCTAAATAGGTGTTTGCCTACAGCTGCATTACATAATGTTGAGGGCACATTGACATAAAAGATAAAGGCAAGGAAACGGTAGAGTGACGGATTATGCATCTGAAGCAGAATTCAAATCTCTGCAGGCTGATGTTAGTTAAACCAATGCCATGCAGTTCTCTGCAGGAATGTCAAATGTGCGCATATCATCAGCAACATGTAACAACAACTTACTTGCATAATTACAAAACATGTTGTTAAGAAATGGAAGCCATTGAGCAATAGTTGTTGAGCTGACAAATTAATAACCTAGTTGACTGACAGCAGCGTGGTCTGATCACTGTAATCTGAAACCATCAATTACTCCAAATCATCTGTATAATGACAGCAGCTATCAACTCTCATTAGAAAACTTCTATTAGCATATTATTTAGGGCAAGGACCTTGAATGACAGCATGACAATAATGAAAACATCGTCTAAACCTTATTTTTTTTGGACAAACAGCTGATAACAGTGATGTAGTATTTCTTTACAGTCAGCGTTTTTCGGAGGGCGTCAGCAGGAATCACACTTTTCTTTCTTTAACCTATACAAAGCCCTGGTTCCCTCTGTCTCCCCATCTGTGTACCAGCCAGGGGGCTACTGTTTCTCCTGTCCTTAGGCTAATGACGTAATCATCTTCATTAAACCTCTGTCTAATTGAGGTGGTGAATTAGTGGCTCAGGTTGAAGGGACAAACTGGAGGAGAGGAGAGAGGGATGAGATAATGAAGGTGGGGAAATGATTACCTCCAATGTAAGCAGTGAGTGTGTGCTGACCTCAATCACAAGCTAAAGGAGATAAGGCTGCTGCGCTTTCATGGTGACGATGATGATGCTAGCAGCAACCAGAGTCAGAAAAATGACCAGAATAATACATACATAAATAATCTTTAATGAGAAAAATATTAATGACATTACTAAATCACGATAGATGTGTCTCTCCATTAAGAGGGGCCTATGTGTACAGTTACATGTATGAGGCGTAGCAGCTCCCAACAAGATGAAAGGACTGGTCACGTTCATACAGTAAAGAGCCGATAATTCCTGAACTCCATCAGAGCTGCCTGAAAATATAGATTTTAGAAGCTCAAACTTTGTATTCTGTTTCCTGCGTCCTGTCGAGTTTATAACTAGAGCTCATAGTTTTGATGTGACATTACTGCACGTATGGAAGCATTTAAAATGACGGGCAGCAGACTCTCTAATCATTCAAATGTGTATGCTGGATATGAACCCACCTGTGTAGGCACATCTCATAGCAAACAAAAATACTGACTTCAGATCTGTTTTGTTGTTGGTCTATGGGGCGGGAGCTAAAACCAAGCTGACATTGGACACTGTCCAGTTCATCAAAAGCCAACAAATATATAAAGTATTAATCCATCTCTAGAAACACTCTGTCTTCCTTACTCTGTCTGTAGCTCTCAGCTTCAAGGCTCCTCTGAAGATCCTTAATCCTTAAAGACATCTCACAAACACATTTCCATTTTTAAAAAGGCTCAGTGATTTTGTGAAAAAAAGTTATTTAAAAAACATTACCCAGCAGAAGAAGGAAATAGTGCCTTAGTTGGGGACTATTTTCAGCAGCAGTTTAATCCCCGTTTGTTGCTCCAGTGAGTATTTCAGGCAGCAAGCAAGCAGTGTGTGTGGGATTGAGTCAAAATAAATGTGTGTTTGTGTGTGTGGCTCAGTGATGTGTTTTAATAGCTTCTGACTGACAATCTCAATGGCACAGAGGCCTTAATACACACATACTAGCAGATACATTCAGTGTTGGCTTGACTCTGCACATGGAGTTTGTTGACTGTAAAGCTATTATTGAATATAGAATAATTTTATGTAACAAGTTGAAAGACGATTAGTTTTGGTCTAATTTCAGTATCATCACATCTCTTATTATCACATCCCTAACCCTAACATCCCTGTAATACTGTAAGAGCTCTCACAGACCTGCAATTAATACTACCGGTACTCATTTGATACGGCATATAAAAAAACAACACTCAAAGAATACAACGTGGTCACTCGAGCAGTACAGGCAAGGACACCGAAGCAGCAAACACTCGCGGATACTTTCAAAAGTTCAGAGAAATATCCTGGAGACAGCGACATGGCCACAAATATTACAGTGGAGTTAATTAAATGAATCGCTCTGGATAACCAGCTCATCTCCGTGGTAGAGGATCAGGGTTTTCTTCGTCATCTGGAGTTTTTGAATCCCTGGTGTCCCCTATCATCTCTGCATTACATCACATTGACTCCACTTTAGAGTTACAGCGTGCCAGTATGCGCACTAGTTTCGTGGGTCTCATACAGCAGAGCGTGTAAAACTGGCAACCGAGGAGATGCTGAAGGCTGTGAAATAGACAAGAAACGCGTCCACGTCATTTTACATGACAACGTAAGGAATATGTAAAAAGCAGTGGATGATATGGAGGAACCAAGCGTGGGCTGCATCTCACACACTTCAGTGTTTACTCATCACTTCAGAACACAAGCTGCTGTCACAGTGCAGCGTCACAGACTCACCTGCTGACACAAGGAAGGTGGAGGCCAATGTTGGAATAGCATGCAGAATAAGGAAGAGCCATATGAAAGTATTTACTTTGTTTCAACAAAATAAAAAAACTATAAAGGAACAGCTCGGATGCCTGTCTTTTTTTCTTAATGCAGCTGTATTATCCAGGAAAATATTAGTTAAGGCTAAGTATCGGATCGGGACTCAGTATCGGCAGATACTAAATATTGAAGGACTCGGATCGGGCTCGGGGTAAAAAAAACCTGATCGGGACATCCCACATTATAGTTGAATGTGTGTGCGTGCAGGTCAGTGGCTTCATGGACAAGCAGGAGCAGAGGGGTGGAGAAGAGGATATTTTATGGCTTCAATTGAAGGTGAAGCTGATGGAACTGGAGTGAGCTGAGCTGTGAGCTACCGAGAGTGAGGGAGCTGATCTGGAGTCAGAGGGAGAAGTACACATGATGTAGGAGTAGGCATGGAGATTGCTCAGAAATGTGAGTCACCACTGTAAGGGGAATTTGCCGACATCAGCTGAGCGAGCTTTCATCTCCCATATTCTATACAGTGGGCTCCGTGGTGGCAGTGGAAGGCAGACACACAGACGGGTAACACAGATGCAACGGTGGATTAGAGCTTGGCTCACCTGCCTCTCTGCTGCTCCCTCCAAGCACAGCATGGCGTAGTTATTACAGCCCTGTCACTGGATGTGTGTGTGCTCAGTTGTCAGTTGTCAATGTGAAAATGACGTGGCTGAACCAAACCCCACTGGATCTCCAGCCCCATCCCTTTTCTGGGTCAAGATATGGACAAAATGTCTCCTATCAGCATCAGAGGTAAATTGTGAACAGTCTGCCTCAATGTCTGTCTCCTTCTTATCCAGTCTGCTCAGTGGCTGCATGAAATCTTTCCCTTTATATCTAGGGGTTTTTAGGTCTGGTCTGACCCCTTTCAAGCAGACTGTGTGAATGAAATATAAGAAATAACATTAGATAAAACAACAGCCTCCTAAAAGACCATAGAGTTGATCATGAAAGCATCCTGTCACTAAACAGTAACCGGCATCGTCCGTGGTGGTAACCAGACGCTCATCCTCTTTGTTAGAGTGATTGGTACGACACATCATTCATTCATGAAGATCGAGGTTAGTGTCTTATCCCACGTAGCTAACACTTTTAAAGCCATGAACGTGCTGCTAGTGAATCAGTGTGATACTTTGTTACTTGTACTAGTTCCCCAAGCGACCCCAACGTTTTTGTTATCCTTCCAAAACTCACTCTCATGTTGAGTAATGCAAAGGATATAAACATTGTTTTATCTTCGGTAAAATAAAGTGTTGTTTCACAGTTACCAGCCGGTAGAACACCGGCTCAGGTGTAGAACACCGGCTCAGGTGTAGAGGTGCGAATCCCAAATCATTCGACTGACTTGACTCACCTTCAGTTCAGGTACAAACTGTGCAGCTTTTTCCATTAGTCTTAGCAGTCCTCTACACTGCAGAGCGTTTTGTACATCTGTAAGTGAATGCATCACCACTCAAATGCTCTTCAATATGTACAATAGTAAGCGAATGCATGCATCACTGTTAAAAAGCACTTTAGATGTAGTGCAAGGACTTAAAAACAACCAGTGCTGGGTTAACTAAATGACAGCAATTTGATTGGATAAAACCTCCAGCAAGCTTCCTGAGCTGGAGATGCTGTTTGACCCCAGTAACAACACAACTACTTACTTGGATGGATACGGACGTCTTTACTTCTCTAATCACCTAAAATTCACTTATTTACAATGTAGAAATGATAGTTTAAAGAAATATATACCAAGAATCAATGTTAATTCATTGTTTTACAAAGCAGGTTACTGAACAGAATTTGTTTTAAGATACCTTACACTACATAGGAGAATCAACACGACACAAAACAACTGTACAGAGTGGAGTGTTGAGGATGAGTTCAGGAGCATCACAGTCTGGGGAGTGAAGCTGCTGTGTAGTCTGGTGGCACAGCAGCAGATACTTCTGTATGTGTTGTCACATGGCAGCAGAGTGAACAGACTGTGGCTGGGCGGCTGGTGGATTGTGTGCTCAACAACTAAACTGTCCACATTCTATTGTTAGGGTCCACCTCACAGGGACCGAAAACCCTGCTATGATGCGCTATGATGTCATTTATGCTGGCACTGTGCTAAGACCTGACGAGCTCTTCTGAGAATCCTGTACTGTACGTATGGCTAAGCGCTCAGAATTAGCTTGCACAGATAGTGAACCTGTACAATCTGAGTGGAGCTAAGTGGAACAGAGGATCTCTGAGAAGAGAATTCAGCAAAGTGGCGAGGTTTCAACTAAGCTAGCTCTGGCAAGATGACATGTCGTGCTCCTGTCTGAACACAGAATACATTGTGGCCTTCGTTTGACCTGATAGCAGGAAGAGTAATGGTTAAAAAATAAAAAAAAGCTCCTGCTTATGTCTTGATTCATCACAATCTCAAATCATAGAGACTCTACCTGCAGACAGAACATGTAACGTTCTAATTTTAGGCAGGTAGGCTATATTCTTGACCCTTGTCAGCTGTATATTTAAGAGTTTTGTTTTGGATTATTTTGTGCAGTACTGTGTATTGTATTTCCCTTCTATCCTGAGGCTCACTTGTACATTTACATTTTCTTTAAAATACACAAATCAAACATTAGCTCATGTGCTGAAAGCTTGGGTTGGGACAAGCACAGACCTTGTGAAGCTCCTTGTATTCCAGCAGGTATTATAGTGCCTGGCTGACATTAATGGCACAGTGAAGGTTGTGTGTTTAAATGTTTTAAAAATAACAGCAAAACCCCCCAAAACAATAGTTAAATATCTGCAGTATAGAATATTCATATGGCTGACTTCATGGTTGGTCAGTCACTTACTATAATAAAGTATGGAACATAGTCTACGTACAGTATAAGATAGTGACACAGAGCTGTTTTTCAAAATGGGAGCGCTATCTGGCTTCTCATACAGAGTGCAGCTGAGACGCAGAATCAAAGATAGCAAGCTACATCTCTCCGAGTGGAGCTTATATATAGGCTACTTGAGGAGTGTCAGCTTGATGAATGATATCATTATGTGACTGAGATGAAAGGCACATGGCAGGAGGTCCGTTTGGAGCCATCTCTGGTTCATCAGGGCCTTATTCACCCAGAGGAAATTGATTGCTCTCCTCCAGCTTTCACACCACTGACCTTCCTGCTCAAGTTGCTGTCTTAACCATAATCATTGCTGTGATTGTTTTGAAGTGTTTCTAAAAGGAGAAACATTCTGTCAGTGGGGAAATAATTTCTCTTTTTTTCCAGTTCAGGCTGCCTTCACTGTTAATATAGTGACAGCACCTTTAGGGAAAAATGATTGAAAGGTCTTCACTATCACAGATGTAACAGTCTGCTGGACAGCAAAGCTCACTGGGTTGTTTTACAGTGTCTATCTGATAGTGTCACAGCATTTCTTCCAGCAGTCGGAGAAGGATTCAACAGATCTTTAAAAGGATGATAATAGCGTTTCTAAACTGAGGCTGCTGTCGGTAGGCCGATTCAAATCCCAATGTTTTCTCCTCCTGTAGAGGTAACATTGTTTCACGTAAGGCACATATAAATTGTGTCTCTGAGGCTTACATCTGTGCTTTTGGGTGTTAGCGTTACTAATGTCCTGGACTGCTGCCTCTGCCACAGGCTCAAAAGCAGATAATGAGAATTTAAATAACTAGACACCAATAATACTAAGAAGCTTATTTAGTGTCTCCTGCAGCATGCTGCTCTACCTGAATGTGACTTGAAGTGTAAAGTAAAAACCTCACCACTTCTTACAATTGCATCCTCACACCTACACTACCACTACTTAAATAAGTCAACCGAGCACAGAGAGACAGAAATTATGTAATTATTTAAGAAGCATACTGTTGTCTAACCCAGACTTATTGTCTGGCTGTTCTAGTTTTTATATCCATGTCCTCATTCAATAAAGCCTGCATAGTGAATACTTTTTGAATAGAAAGGTATAAGGTGTAGTTGTTGGTGAAACAGAAGTTCTCCCTGTACTGACATGAATGATTCCAGTGAATCCTTCCCTGTGAGAAACATACGATCTTCACTGAGAGACTGTCTCACTGAGTACAGAGGGCTGATAGAGAGCTTCATCACATGGTGCAACAACAACCACCTGAAGATCAATATGAACAAAACCAATGAGCTGCTGTTGGACTGCTGCTGTATGTCTCTTATTCCTTGTATGTGTTCACAGGTTTGGACTATAAAACTGATTCTGATAGAAAATGAAGAAGCTACAAATTGTAAGACGTGGACACTTCACACACACGTCTTCAACACCGCAGCACACAAGATCTCTACAATCAGCACAGCTTCCAGGTGAGCACCCAGGATTAGTGTCACCGGCTCGGCATCTGACCAAATGTGAAACCTGCTCACAATCGCCCTTCTGTTCTCAGTTATGGTGCTGAATAATGGCCAGGAAAGTGTGCCTGCAGAACATTCTGATGTCACAGTGACGTTGACCTTTGAAATTTGGATATAAAATGTAATCTCAATATTACAAAAGTCATGAACTAAATCTAATAAATGACAATAAGATTACTTTTTAGTGTGTTAGTCTCTTTACATAACCAAAGCTGTTTTCAGCTCCTGTGTCATTCTGGGAAAATCTTTCTAATTTACTGTTCCACAAACCGTTCTCATTCCCTGTCAGTGTGCCTCAGGCTGGATGAACGTGAAACTCGACATACCTAACGGGCAGTCCTGTGCACGGTGCTGGGAGGTATAACCAGGTGTGCTGCATGTTGCACATCAATACACATCCAAGAAAATAACTGTCAATCTCTGAACTGCATCTTGAAAGCTTCAGACAGCAGATACATCCAGCATTTCACTAGTTCCAGCTTGTTTGTTGCAGCTACCAGAGGAGCTGTAGAGGAAAGCAGCTGTCGTACTGTGGATGAATATCAAGCAGGTAACTAGTTAAACAGGAGATTATTAAGTCAGGACGCATCCAGAGCTTACCGTGACCGCAGGGTGTGCTGGGAACACCACACAGAGAGGAGAGAGATGTTTTCATCTGCTGCAGCTCTGTGTATCTACAACTGTCTGGTTGAATTTAATCAGGAGGTGGATGACTGCTATTGGTCTGCTCTGATTGTGTTGCTCTCTCTCTTCCTGTCACACATATAGTACATGCACTCACACACACACACACACACACACACACACACACACACACACACACACACACACACACACACACATACATGACATAGAGAGCAGCAGCAGTGCATTACTTTGTCAAACTGGGTCAGTTTGTAGCTAGTTTCAGGAAGAGGCTGGGGGATGTTCCAACTCAGCAACTGTTGACAACTTGGGGGGAAAAAAAGAAAAGGAAGAAATGCACCCAGGATGCCTCTGCTGCTGCTGCAGGCATCTCTCTGAGGCTGCTGCTCAGGTGCTGTGTGACTGCACACGCAAGTTGTGTGCTGCCTAATGTGCCAGAATGGTGAAAGAATGCACAGGGAGCTTCTATATAGAACAGAACATGAATTTGTAGAATAAGAAGTAGATGAAGATTCTGCCGACCTGCCCATGTAATAGAAGATTGTGATAAATGCACCTGATCTGTGTGGCACACTCAAACATTTTGCACTTTTCTATTTATTTTGGTTTGATCAGTGACACATTTGTTTTTAGAAAACATAGTGCAGACTAGAATCACCGCCTTGTGGTTGTATGCCTCCACACAGCGGTCAGGTTGCCGTTCCTCAGCTGTGACTGAATAATGGCCAGAACATTTTTTGCAGGATACTATGATGTCAAAGTGAAGTTGACCTTTGACCTTTTGGATTTAACATGTCATCACACATTTGATCCCATTCGTGTAAAATGTTGTTGTTGTTTTTTTTAAAATCATATGAATTGTTGACTTACAGCCAAAACTGTGCTCTGTGAGGTCACAATGACCTTGCCCTTTGACTAACAAAACCTAGTCAGAGCTCCCAAAACCCACAAACATGATGCCTGCCAAGTCTACCGCTGACATGTTTGCATAAAGAAAATGACTGTTTCCACCATTTTTTTTTTTTTTCATGAACTGTGGAGAGAAATAGCAACCCAAGTAGCAAGCAGGTGTTGCGACACTGGAGCTGTTATGCTATTCTGCCATTTGTTTTCATGGCTGCTGAGCTTGACCTAGAGCTTTGAGTTCAGTCATTGGCGAAAATGGCCAATATCTACTGTAAAATACCTGACAGAGCTAACCCACACTCGGTGCAACAGTTTGTTATGTTAATGTTGTTATTTAGATTTTTTTACGTGGAAGTGAGGAAGTTTAAAATAGGCCAGAGTCCAAGGCAGACGCATCGTCATCTTGCACATGAGTTGTTAAGTGCTTTCTTTTATGAACAAGTGTCAAGGTTACAGAACTGTACTTGTTTGGATAACATTTTTGAGTAAAACGTTAACATTACCTTGGATCCTAGCTTCACATAAAGGCAGGAAGCAAAGCTAGCCTTTGCTCCACAATACCTCTAACATGTGAAACAGCTCCACAGCTCTCATCCAAATACGGACAATGCTGGTGTCAAGGCTTCCAATGCAGTAGTCCACTATCCAATGAGTGACATCACGGTGGTGTTGGGATCAAATGAAGTGAGCTTACCAAATATCTACTACATTAACCACTACTAGCATAAAACACCCCAATCTCCAACCAGTATGTAGGTGGCCGAGTTGCATTGTGTATGTGTCAGGTTTTGGTCGATTTCTCACCCTTCTTTCAAAACTTCCCATTATGAGTCTGACAAGTTTTAGGAGTGTGATGTTAATTCCGTAGCGTACTCTATCGCACCCATGGAGTCCTGTTACTTTCAACCAAACAGTGCATAATCTTGAAGACTATGTACTGCCACATCTTATGCTTTGATCTGTTTACACCATTTCTATGACAGATTTGTTTTAATTACACAACTTACCTTGCTGCAGGGACGTA
>CAEMYA010000856.1:127521-152521 GCA_903131615.1 Diplodus sargus | reverse complement strand
TGTGCACTGCTCCAAAACTTGAACAATATGTGAGGAGCACTGACATACTGATATACGTAGTGTCACGCAGGAGTGACTGCTCTGCAGATTTGTTTCAGGCAGAAGCCGTCATCGTCATGTGACTAAGAAAACTAATCATCTGTGAGCGCCTGAGTTTTGATTGTTCTGCAAAAGAAATTCTTGCAATAGCCCCCGCCCCTATTTCACTGTCAATATCAATGCAATTATGAAGTGTGTATTATTCATTTTGCATCATAAGTCAATCATTATTACGGTAACCACTTCTGTTACAATATTGGACACAAACATTTTGTCATCAGATCTGGTAGAACCATACAGAGAAACAACACTGTCCTCCAAACAATGATCGTAGACAGCAGCATGAGGGAAAACTGAGGAGGGGGAAATAAGGAATGCTGAGGAGCACTGCCTCATTGGTGAGGCTGTTTGCTGTTTATCTGTTATCTACATGTCCTTTTAATAATGCAACTCAGTTTCTCAGTGGAAGAAAAGAAAGATGACAGCTTTGTCTGGTGCCCAGAGCATAATAAAGACCCTAACAACAGTGAAGGTGAGTGTCTCGCCAAGCAAACTTCACAGTCTACGTTCAGATACTGAGACAAATCTGAAGACATGACATTTGTGACATCAGAAGAAATAAAGAGATGCACAGGGCACCAAGAGACACACATCGCAACCTATGTATAACCCTCGGCACGGTGCATCTAGCGCAGCTGATGGATCTCTGTGCATGTATAGGGATTTTTGAACTATAGACCAAACACCGTCAGCTGGGTCAAGTTCATCACAACCACCATTAAATCCAATATTGAAGGCTGAGTCAGTATGTTGTGTTCACAGTGTTTTTGGTTGTGTTACATTTGTGTGGCCTGTTGTTAGAGGAATAGTCAATGAGGATGTTCAATGTTCAGTTTTGTCTAGCATGCCTTCGTTCATGGCATATCAATGTGACAGGTACAAGGGTAAGGCAGTCAGTAGTACCTGTTGATCTGGACAAGTGAAGTCTACAGTTACTGTACTGATTCTGAGCCTCAGTCCTGTGAGCAGCACTCACACTTGAGGAGCAGTACAGCTTTGCCTCCCTCTTGTGGCCACAGACAAATCTGCTCACCACTGCATTCAGACATCCCAAGCAATTCATTGCACTTATGACCCTCAAAATAGAGACATCACAGTCCAGTGCAGGAGGAGAGTGAAAGCATTCTTTAATTATATTAAAATGAATTAAATAGGTTAACATCCAGATTCATGTAGCTGTTTTTCACCATAGGGGCATTTGGAATCCCCTCTTATTGGTCTCTGGAGTCCAGTTTGGGAAGCTCTAATTCAGGTATGTACTCACTAAGCTTAATGACTATTTAAATGCAGTTTCAGAAGCACTTTAGAAAACAGGAGGGTTTTCAAACACTGAGTAAAGACATGAGGGAACAAAGAACGTGTCAGAGGTAGACAGAGAGATGAGTGTGTGATGTGCTGCTGCAGGAAGGCTGTTCACAGTGATGTCATCTGACATCACAGGGGGCGACTCAGCAAGATCCTCTGATGATGTCATCAGCGTTATCTCAGCTTGGTCTTACAGACTTCAAACTTATCATTGTACTTCCTGGCATTTACAAGGGAGGAGAGAGATGCCACTGTGTTGCATTGTGGGAAATGTCAGAAACAATAAAGTATTTAGAGCTTGATGCTACGGACCAAAAGTCTGATAGTCAGCTGTTAACTCAGTCAGCTGTTAGCTCAGTAAACCATCCCTGCTGGAAAAATCATCATACACCAGAATAGCTGGTGACCAGCAAGAACAGCATATGTTGTGTTTTGGTGCTGGTATGGGATGCTGGTCACCAGCATGGAATGTGTCAACAACTTATTTCATATTACAGCGTATGAGGAGGGGTGAAGTTGGCTGTCAAAGTTAGCTCTGGTTGCTGTTAGCTCAGTCAGCTGTTAGCTCAGTCAGCCGTTAGCTCTGGTTGCTGTTAGCTCGTTAAGCCATTAGTTCTGGTTGCTGTTAGCTCAGTCAGCTGTTAGCTCTGGTTGCTGTTAGCTCAGTCAGCTGTTAGCTCTGGTTGCTGTTAGCTCAGTCAGCCGTTAGCTCTGGTTGCTGTTAGCTCAGTCAGCCTTTAGCTCTGGTTGCTGTTAGCTCAGTCAGCCGTTAGCTCTGGTTGCTGTTAGCTCAGTCAGCCGTTAGCTCTGGTTGCTGTTAGCTCAGTCAGCTCTTAGCTCTGGTTGCTGTTAGCTCAGTCAGCCGTTAGCTCTGGTTGCTGTTAGCTCAGTCAGCCGTTAGCTCTGGTTGCTGTTAGCTCAGTCAGCTGTTAGCTCAGTCAGCCGTTAGCTCTGGTTGCTGTTAGCTCGTTAAGCCATTAGTTCTGGTTGCTGTTAGCTCAGTCAGCTGTTAGCTCTGGTTGCTGTTAGCTCGTTAAACCATTAGTTCTGGTTGCTGTTAGCTCAGTCAGCTGTTAGCTCAGTCAGCTGTTAGCTCAGTCAGCCGTTAGCTCTGGTTGCTGTTAGCTCAGTCAGCTGTTAGCTCTGGTTGCTGTTAGCTCAGTCAGCCGTTAGCTCTGGTTGCTGTTAGCTCAGTCAGCTGTTAGCTCTGGTTGCTGTTAGCTCGTTAAGCCATTAGTTCTGGTTGCTGTTAGCTCAGTCAGCTGTTAGCTCAGTCAGCTGTTAGCTCAGTCAGCCGTTAGCTCTGGTTGCTGTTAGCTCATTAAGCCATTAGTTCTGGTTGCTGTTAGCTCAGTCAGCCGTTAGCTCTGGTTGCTGTTAGCTCAGTCAGCTGTTAGCTCTGGTTGCTGTTAGCTCGTTAAGCCATTAGTTCTGGTTGCTGTTAGCTCAGTCAGCTGTTAGCTCAGTCAGCTGTTAGCTTTCAATGGAGCCCGTCTTCACCTGCTGTCACCGTAGATATCCTTCTCCACAGCGCTGTGTCAGCTCTAGCTATAATCACTGACTGGCCTCTCAATGTGAGACCTAACGTTAAGAGAATTGTTCTATGGTACCGGTCCATCCATCCCCTCAGTCACAAACAGCTTGCTGGCAGACCCTTGCTAGAGAAGAACAAAGAGGACACTGAAAATCCATAGAGATACAGGCAGGAAGACAGTTCGTTAGCTGTTAGATACAGCCAGTGAGCAGACCTGGATGTGGATCCCAGGTCTGAACAGACTCCTAAAAAGACAGTGAGAAAGTGCTCAGCTCAAATTGTTTAAAACGACACGCCATCCAGTAATTAATGACAGCACTGGACCATTCAGCATGTTGGAGTGAGAAAATGGAAATGAAGATCAAATTATGTATCGACTCACTTATGCAAGTCATTTTCTGTCTCACATGATGCTAACGGACAATTCCAATCTACTGTTCTGATCTGGAAAGGAGCACAGGGGCAGACAATGCTTAACGACTGCCATATTCACTAATAAAAAAATAAATATGAGGCCATCCGAGTTTAGAATAATATGAGTCACGTGGAGCTGATGCATGGCCCATTGTGATGATAATTCAGCATATAGAGAGTGACCTTTTTTAATTCTCCCAGGAGCAGGACTCCTGAGGGCTCTCACTCACTCAGCCAGAGTGTAGTTAACACCCAGCTCTCCCCCCTGAGTGATACCCACACTGAGGGGAAGAGACCCGTGCCTTAGAAAGGAACTATTCAACCTCCACAGACAGTGGCTGTGACCAGCTGATCCACGGAAACATCCATGACTGCAGGTCACCGGGTCAGTGGCCTGGCCGGGAAATAGTTGTCACAAGTCAAACACCTGTTTTCACATATCCTTTAAGCTGACTTTTACTATCTATCTATCTATCTATCTATCTATCTATCTATCTATCTATCTATCCACCTTTCATAAGAGGAGAATGGAAAACAAAGTGAGCACAGAGAAAAAGCAAAGGATAGATGAAAGAGAGAAGAAGCACTGAGACATAAAAGTCTCTTAAAAGTGCAAATAGGTACAGGCTAAAGAAAGGGATCCGCAGGACAGAGAGGAGGCTGGTGTAGGGGCAGACAGATGTGATGTGAGGAGGAGATGGAGGGTGGGAACTCCCTCCTCCTCCTCCTCCTCCTCCTCTGAGTGTGTGATGTGCTGCAGCCGAGCGTGCAGCCTTCATTATGGGCCTGTAATTAAAAGAAGACAAGGGTGGAAAAGTGCCTAATACTCCTGACTGCGTCCCGGGAGAGCGCTGGATCAAAGCCCGCCTAGACACACTGCAAGCATTCACCCAGCGCAGGCAGCACCCACGGCAGCCCGCCGCTCCACCCGAGTCGGCCCCGACGGCTGCGATTAGTATGAGGAGGAGGAGAAGCTGTGGGGAGGATGGGAGGAGATGAGAGGAGGGTGAGATAGGGAGAAACATGGAGAGATAAGAGAGAGGAAGGATGTCTCACTGCTTCAGTGTGGAAAATCAGATATTTTTGCTGTGTGGTTTAAGTTAAGACCAACTACACCTAGGGCTGTGATTGGGTTGTGACTTATTGTGATACCACTTCAAGTCTTTTGGTCTTTAAGGCTGCGTTAAATAGTCTTCCCAGTGTCAAGATGTAACCTATCATGAAAAACACAGCTGCTGAATGTCATTCTCTGATAAGTTGTTTTTGTATGTTACACTTATTTGGTCTTAAGAAAAAAAAGATAGAAAGAAAGATATATCTTCCATGAGCCTATGTGAAAACTTATTTTGTGACAAAACCAGTGTCCCACCAAGGGGATGTGGACCAAGAGCACCACAGAAGATCATTCTGATTAAACAGAATGATCTTTTGTGAAATTCAGTACAAATCATTTGCAACAATTGTTCATTTAATACTATTATCTACATTTGAATTTGTTCTACAAGGAAGACGAACTTTCAGGCAGCCCTGAGCTCAGCTGCCGAGAGCCGGTCAGCCCTGGAAGAGCGAGTCAGTGAAGAGCCGGATGATCTGGAGGAATAACCACCTGGAGTCACATCAGACTCTGCTCTGATCTGGAGCCATGTACCGACAGGAGAAGAGTTTTGAGACTACTTTTCAACTTTTGGGATTAAAAAGGTGATTTCTCTTCACTCCTGTTGATGAGCCTGACTGCAGCAGTGATCCAGAAGTGACCTCCGTTGTCAGGTGGACTTCAACAACTTTTTGGTTTTGTAACAATTACTTTTTTTGGCTTTTGTTGATGAAACAGATTGCGTATTGCAGAACTACATTCATCAGCATTGGAGGTGAAGGTGTGGGTTTTGGATTGAGATAATGCATAGACAGATTGTTTTGGATTAAGAGCAGCAGACTTTCATTCATCCACGGACCGTGTTCTGAGCCGACAGGGCACAGGAATACAGCAGGACGAAGAGAGGCTGAGCTAGGTTTAGGTGGCCCTACATCAGGTTCATTGATGCTTGGTGCTTGCACGCAGTCAAAGTTAAAGGCCCCACACACTGCCCAGACTCAAACCAATAGTCAACTGCCTTCATCCCACCGCTCCGTTGCCTCTCCTCTGACCCGTGGTCTGGTACAATGTTATCACAACGGAGAGAAAGGATGACAAAAAATCTACGCGAATACGATCAAAGTTTTAAAAATACAAAAAAAAATCTTTTGAACATAAAATGCATCCATAGTTAATCCTCCAGGCATTATGCAGTCCACTTGTGTACTAGGAACAGTCTTGGATGAAGTCATTTCTTTGAGTTTGACTGATGCGCTGTCTGCTCTGTGGATATGCAGCATAATACTGTCATCGAGACAAATGTCTATGCATTTATTACATCTGGTGAATAAAGTGATTCAGACTAGGACATGTATTTAATCAAATTAATGGCTGAGAGTACTGTTCTCACTAAATAACAAAGGCTATAATGTTGTTCTGTGATGCAGTTTTTTCTGGGAACAGCTCCGGAGGGCAGACAGAGGAGGAAGAGCAGCAAATGAAATGACTCGCTCCAGTGTTCCCACATCCTTCAGCAGCCACATCAGCACAAGGAGGGCAAACACTCCATTACACACCAGCACTTAATATTTCAGATAAACCACTACTCTTAAGTATATGGAGGTTCTGTTGTCTAGCATTCATTTATCCAGAGAAAGTTCCATGCCAGCATTGCTGGAGAGATTTCTTTAACCAAACTGAATTCCTTCAGGTGGTCAGACAGTAGAATGTAAGTAATGAAGATCAACATGTCTGATTCATTTTTTAGAAAAGGGAAAATTGTAGAATCAGCAGTGTTTTGGTGCAAGAATCACAACTCTTAAAGCAACACCATGTCTAACACTATGAAAATGTGCACAGAACATCTGCTGCACTGGTATCAGGGCCAATTCTGACTGTAATGAGCAGAATAGTCAAATCTGACCAATTAACTCTCCGCAATTCAACGTTTCCACCAGGATTTGCATTGGTTAAGTCACAGCGGGCTGCAGAGTCAGTACTTGGTAGAAATTCAATTCATAAAAACTGTGTTGTAAGTTACGTTCAAAGGACAACAGCCAGCCAGCTCAGTCCAACTCCTTCATAGTTTTTTTAAGAGCAACTTAATGACCTATCAAAGCTTGAACATGCTCACCTTAGAAATAAAAATGAAAATGCATCCTGAACCCTGACACCCAGCACCACAGCACTACTAACAGTCTTTAAACATTTTCTGGAGGGCACCTGGACAGCTGCTGCTGAGGGAGCATCTCTCATTCACTTCCCCACAAAGAGTAAACAGCTCATCTGCTGCCTGCTGGGCCTGGCAGCCGTTCTGATTCAGACCCTCAGTAGTACAAGCAGAAAGATTACACTGCTACCTCCCCACAATACATTTCAACAATATGTGTGATAATGGACAATAACACTGGGGCTTACCTGGACTGTTACTGCCTCATGACTATGGCTATGGCTGCTTGGCATCCTGCCTGGCATTGATCCTAAAAACGTGCCTTAACATTTTTAAATATCTTTTTGTTGATATAACCTCTTCAGTCAGTTTGTGAAACAGCTTTTTAGGAGCCCAGAATTCAAATTTAAGCCTTCAGCAAGACCATGAAAACTCCTAGACGACAGTTTAGAGTAGATACAAGGCTCCCCATCTTTAAGGCCAAAACACCAGTGGAGAATTATGTCTGCTGGAGTGTGTGGTCTTACACTCCTGCACAGTTAATAACAGCCTCAGGGCCTCGAGACATTATAATGCTGTATGCCTGTGGTGTGTGGGGGACTAAATTATGTGAAATGCACAAAGCAGAGGGACGAAAACATGCAACAAAAAAGTTTAACTGTAGCTTATATACCCGGTCCGAGAAGAGAAGAGAAGAGAAGAGAAGAGGTTCTGCAGAAGCCAAGGGATGTCAGCTTTAACCAAATTAAAATTTTCTAAAACTGCAGTCTGAACCAAAAGTTGGATCATTAGGCAAACTGTGTGGAAGGTACTGGAGGGTATGGGATCAGGCAACCCTACATATACTTTTAAAAAGAGTACGTGTGTTAGCCAAATCAATATAATAAATAAGGGAAGTTTTTCAGTCAGGAGGAGAGGAGAGCTGTAAACTGATGCCTGCAAAAGTTTGAAAAGAGCTGGCTGGTGGAGGGAAAAGAAGGCAAAGAGAGGGAGAGGAAAAGGAGGAAAGAGGAAAGAAAGGAAAACACACAGATCTGGGCGTGGATTTAGTTGGAAGTAAAATGTCCATAATGGAAGACACATTGGGAGGCCAGTGTGAAGACTCATAAAAACACACAGTTTCCCTGCTGCAAAACAGAGGACTCTTAAGAAAGCAAACTTCTGAAACTGAAAATGCTTGAATTTCAGTTTGTAGTGGAAACTAATGACTCACAGTGAAGCACACAACACATATGGAGACTGTTGTGGCCGACTAAAGGAAACTGGCAGAAGCTCTGAAAACAAAAGTGATCCTTTAAAATGCAATTTCTCCTTGCTCTCTGACATATACAAGTCTGAAATAGGTTAACGCATTATATTATACAAACCGAGTATGATTAGGGTCAGTCAGTACTTCACATTATTTTCCACCAGGGCACATCCAGTGTATGAATGTCACAGGCTCTAACAGCTGTCCAAGCAGGCAGAAAACACACTATCTTCATCCTGTTGTCCTGAGATTTATCAACGCTGACTGCTGCTTGAGCTAATTTTACGCAAGATAATCTTGAGAAATGAGATAAAATGGCAGTGGTGCGGCGAACAAGAAGAGCACAGTGAACTGGTTTAACTTAAAGCCCACAGAGTTAACGAGGCTCTGCAGAGACTATGTTAGAATAATGACTTTCCAGTTTGGAAAATGGCAACTTATAACAAATATGTGTGTGCTAGGTAGAGCTGGTTAAAGCTGACACCAAACCCGAGCTGAAAGGAGTGTGAAAAATTGGACATACATTCATCTGGATGGTAAGAAATATTTTGTCTCGGTGCACTACTACTACTTCAGCTTCTCCAACTGTTTATGTTGTTATGTTGTAAAAAGCCTTTAGTGTCTCCAGAGGGAGCTGTGTGACGTTGGTAAATGTCCTCTAGGGGGTCTGAAGACTGCAAGTTCAAAATGTTTCACCTCTCATCCAAGAGGCTTCTTCAGCACTAACTAACTGGAGGAGTTGCAGGCTTTTAAACTCTGCGTGGGAGTGCCCTTACAGAGCTGTTGACTCAACCGGCCTTCATGTGGGTTGCTGGAGTTCGGTAAGCCCAGGTGTGAATAGTTGAGCTGTCTGGGGAGGGAACTCAGTACAGCATTGTAGGTGGCTGATCAGTAATGTCTTAGGCCACTTCCTCTGTTAAAAGACGGTCATTCCAGTTTGACATAGACGAATTCTTTTACTCTTCTTTCAGGCCATCTGTCTTCTCTGTACAAGATGTTTATATTATTGTCCTCACAGGAATGATTTGTTTCCTTCAGATGTAAGTGGACAGCAGAGTTTTGAACTGAGGAGTTGCTCTCTTGTGTTGTGCCGTTCGTTTATGGAGAGGTTGTTTTGTCTCTCCAATGTACAAATCCTGTACATTGTAGCAGTCCTGCTACATTGAACAACATTAACTACATTACTCTGTTATGCCTGTATGTTTTTCCTTAGCATGGACAAGTTTCTGCCTCAGTGCGTTGGTAGGTTTAAACGTGAACCAGGATATGATGTTTATTACAGACCCTCCTGAGTTTTCAGATGTTCATGCGACATAGGGAATGACGGTGTGGTTACGTTTTCCCATCTCCTCCTCTCTGGATCTGTTAGAGGTATTGACAAAGGTCCAGTTTGGGTAGCAACAGGTTTTAAGTGCTACCCTGATGTGCTTCTGTTCCTTCTCCTTCCCCTCTGACTTAGTGGATGTGGTCTTAGCCCGATGGTTTTAAGGTTTTGATGACCCCCAGCTTGTGCTCCAGTAGGTGATGAGAGTTGAACAGCATGTACTGATCTGTGTGTGTAGGGTTGCTGTACACCGCACAGTCCAAGAAGGGCTGTCTGTCTCCTCTGACTCCCTCCTGCTTTAATTTGACTAGTGCATTGCCCGTAGGAAGCATGTATTCCTATAGAAAAGTGGGAGGTTAAGTAGCTTTTTCATGGATGGCCAAATGAGGTTGTGTTTGAAGGTGGAACATCAGGGATATAATTAGCTGTTTTTGACTACTTTTGATTATACCATTATATTTCACCTTGGAAACTATTTACCTTGCCTTGTTTGGTGTCATTATTTTTAGCACAACCTCACATGTTTGACTGTACAGTTATTTTTTCATTTTGACATACTATATTAACACTGTGGACCTAAAATCACAAAATAACATAAATTCAGAGTAGGAAAAAGTTAGATTTTTTACTATGAAAACCAGAAACAGTTTAATGAACCAGTTGCATTAGTTATAATGCAAATATAAATTGTTGTTTGCTGAATTTGTGCATAAGTTTTTGAAATTTACAAAGTTATATGTAACTATTTACATTAAAATGCAGGCAATGCCTCAGGCTCCTCAGCTCATTCCTGTCAATTCCTGCTCCGCAATTCAGCAGTTGACTCACAACACAAATAAAAACGACTCCACTACACACTAAACACACACACCAAACACTACATTACACACTAACTATACACTCCAAACACGCTAAATGTCACAAATCCCTCAATTCTCAATATCGCTGTCTGTACACCAACCGTCGTTGCCTGTCAATCATCCGCCGACATCCCTCCCACAACTTCCTGTTCCTCAACAACCAAACTTGCTGCTTGGACACTTTAGTGACAAAAGCCCGTTTTTTACCGTTTCTTCTGCACCACACACAAAGCAAACGTGACGGCAATGTTTGCGAAAAAGCGTGGCGGACATTATTTACCCTAAGTCTGGTTTTAGACGTGCTGGTGGGTCCGGTCCATCGACTCGGGGGGTGAAGCCGTGTGGGCTAGCAGCTAGCAGCTAGCTACACACGAACATCCACAGATTCCGATTCCACTTTGTTGTCGGCGCGTCTCCGGATCTCCTCAGACCCAAACAGACTCGGTCTGGACTCGTTTAGTCTCATTAATCCACAACAGTCAGTTTAGATGCACAGAACAGAGTGGGACCGAACCGCCGGCAAAATCCCGGTCCAGCTCGCGCCGCTGCAGGTATTAATCCGCTTGTTTCTTAAGGTATGTCATGGGCTTGAGCTTTGCAGTGATTGGCTCTGGTGCGCACGTGACTGTGGTAGCTCCGGTGGACAATGCTTGCGGAATTTTTAAAGCATTTATGAAATAATTTATTAAAGGTATCATTGTAGTCCAAACAAATCCGCATGGCACACCATTGAACCAAGCAGCAGCTAAAACTATCAGGTCAGTCTGATCCTGATCCTCAGAGATATTTGAGGAACACACACACACACACACACACACACACACACACACACACACACACACACAGACAGACAGATTCCTTGCTTTTATAGAGAGTTTCTATTGTCCACAGCATTTACATGTTCTGTGAACCTTCTTGGATGGGAATGCATGTCAACAGGATAATTATAGAAGTTTAATGCTAAATCTATTGTGTCCTCTCAGATAGTTGCTCTGTGTGTGCTAGGGTTGGGTACTGAACCTGGTTTTACCTGGTTCAGTACCCAACCTGAAACTTTTAAAGGTAGCATTCAAATTATGTTCAATTGCTACCGATACTATGGAGTGCCAATTTACAACAAATCATTAAGTGCCAAATTTCAGTACCTGAGAGCACATCTTTATAGTGATGTTATATAGAGAGAGAGACATAGAGAGACATCTTGCTAAAACTCAGACTTGAAATTCCTTACCATGCTGTTTGGTTACTAAAACAACATGTTTATTAGTATGAGAGAAACCTTGGTTTGAAACTGCAGACTGTCTACCAGGAAATATTACAGCATGCTTTATAGATTCCTGAAACAATTTTCTATAAGAAGCACTCAGCCCACTAGCTCGATGCTAACACATAATGGGGATTCCCATTAACACGCTAACACAGTTTACCTTCGCTACCGTCGTAAATATATTTACTATTCAAACGTTTCATTTCACATACTGAACCTAAAATGATGTGTGCTCGTATTTACAGGCATATACAGTCTTTCATATGTCCTGGAAACCAGTGTTTAAGGCTGCATCCAAATATCCGAACTCTACCACGCTTATGGACTTTGCGTGCACCTTAGTAGAACGGCCGTGAGTCTTGAGGGATGTCCAGACTTCCACAGAAAGTTACTTGAATCATATTGGCCAGAGATAATATTCAACCACATCATGATGCAAACATATGTAGAAGTAAAGGTAATAAAGTAATCAAATTGATTTATCATTGTAGTCTATTATCAGCTTATATTTGCCTTGCGGTCTTATGCACTCACAGACTTGACGTGATGACAGTGATCACTTACAACTGAAGTCTGCAAGAGCTCCAGAGGGTGGAGATTTTGATGCAGCCTTAACTGTGGACTCCTGACTCATGATATATTGTGTCTAGAAGTGGATGAGTTAACTGGCTAGAACTTAAATTACTATTTTTTTTATTATGACAGAGAGAGTAAAGTACAGAAGAAAAAGGTACAACTGGGCACCAGTATTCCAGGTACCGGTATCAGAACTGGTATCTGAACCCAACCCTAGTGTCAGCATTAATAGGCAACTGTGAGCTAACAAGTTACCCATATCGACTTTTAAAGGTGATGTCATGTCAGTGTTCAAGGTTGTTAGCGGGGGACTTTTAATTTGAAAGTAGCGACCATTCCTACTAGCTTGCGCTACAACAACAAGCTAACACAACCAAACAGCTACAGAGACCGAGGAGACGCTGCATCTCCTGGATCTCAGCGGCGGTTCAGTTGTTCATCTTAATGTCCGCGGATGAAATGATTGACTGACTGCTGTGATCAGCTGTTTCCTGTTTTAAAACTCCTCGGTTGTGGGTCGCACAGCAGTGCAGGTCATTGACACCTCCGCCCACCTCACCCACGGGCCGGCACATTTCCGCCTCGGTTTTAGATAGCAGTCAAGGCGGAAATAAGTGTACCCTCCAGGGCGGAAAATCGGCGGACCAAAACAGACCCCCAATTTGCCGGCCTCTGTCTAAAACCGCGGACGGAGCCGCCAAAAGGACGGGCACATTGGCGGCTTGGTGCTCTGTCTAAAAACGGCTGTGTCAACGTGTCTAGCCGGAGGGCGGAGGGACCGCGGTCATGTCTTATGTCCAGTGTCGGGTGTAACGCGTTACAATTACAGAACAGTAATGCCTTACACTGCTCGTTACTAAAAAAAGTAATGTGATTACAGTAACGCGTTACTGTAATCACATTACATAACTATATTTATTATTTTCTTAGTATGCATTATTGATTAAATATCTTGGGTACCAGTCTTGTTCTGGTAACAGTATTACTTTGTGAATGAGAAATGACACGTTATTTTGTAATCTTGTATCTCGTGGCATTGAATAGCTGTATGGATTATGAGGATGTTTCGACAGACATACAGGTTAGGATAATTGCTGAATGGCCTGTAGGTGTGAAAGGGAGTGTGAATGTTTCTCTGTCTGTATATTCTCTGCTCTGTTATTGAATGGTGACTAGCCCAAGGTGTATCCTGCCTTTCCGAGTAAGTCTGCTGAGACATACTCCAGCTCCCCCATAGCCCTAGTGACGAGAAGTGATACTGAAGATAAATGAATGGCTGAGAGTTTAAGATATACATCAATGTTGATGATTTTATTTTACATGTTATTGATGACACATAGATCGGTAAACTAAACCAAACAGCAAAATTGAACAGAGAAGATAAAATAATGAACATAATGCAAATGAAAATAATTATCAACAAAAAACTGGCTCCTGGGCTACAAAGATGTACCTCACATTTTCTGGCCAAAAAGGTTTACAACCAACAATAACAAATGCCGTTTTACAAAAAGTGCAGTGAAAGCTGCTGCAACGCTTGCTGCATCGCTTAAGAGACTGAAGGGGATCCTGCCCTCTCCTCAGTATTGTCTGATGCATCTGTGCAGGTCAAACACACACAAGCACACATTTTCAGCATGAAAAAAAGTTACTATAAGTTCTCATAATACACACACTGAGCACATTTTTGTTTTATTTTATTTTAGTGCTAATCAAGTGCACTGGGAAAGTCTACCATACTAGCTATGTTAGCATGTACTGTAATTACCGAGTGTAATTACCGCCGAATTTACCGCACATTGCAAGATAAACGTTTAAAAATTAACTTAATGCTTATGTCGACATAATGACATATGTCTTGGAAAACATTTTAAACACTTAATAATTATGTTTATGTTACGTTGGGTTACTTACAGCCATTAAGTTGAAGTCCAATCACTTGCTCATAACTCTTCAATCCAGTGACTACTACCACTTGCCTCCACTTGGGGCAGGCTGGCTGTGGAAGTCTATCAACAGGCGGGCCTGCACCGACTAGGGGCGGGGCTGACTCTGGTGCAGCTCCGCCTTTGGTTCTGCAGCGAGCACCCTCTCAAAGATGCACCATGCAGTCCCAGAAGCAATGGCACTTTCTCAGCTTAACTATGGTTGCACTATTTTATAACTAAACACATGAGTACCTTTGTTTACATTTCAATTCAAACTAGAGCTTCCTAGAGGAAAGATTTATCATTGAAGATTACTTTTTTTAAAATTAATTAATGAATTATTTGTTTATTAGCTACTACTTATTACTGAATCGATATCGAAGCATTTAAGTCAATATTGAATCGAATCGATATTGAATCGAATTGCGACCTAAAGAATCGAAATCGAATCGAATCGTGAGGTTCTTAACAATACCCAGCCCTACTACACAGACAGTCTTACTTAAATGAAATGAAGAACACTTCGGACAGCTGTCATGTAAACCTAGGTATGCATAAATAATTACAAAATAATCAAAAGTACTGACATATTTAGCAATATGCAATTCACAGAAGCTGCAGTTTTGGGATAAAAGTGAACTGTGTGTCAAACAACATCATATAAAGTCCTGTAGAGCGGAGATGTCCTGACCTACAAATTTGGTTCCCATCACCTCAATCATCATGATTGATCATCACAGTTTTCAGTGAAATCGTGATGCAAAAATGATATCTCCCACTATTTGTGAATAGCGCTGCAATATCCTTCAAAATGATCTCCATGTGATTTTCAGCGATATCATGCAGTACCTACTTAAACCATCTCATGGTACCATGAAGCCTGCAGCAGGATGTCCTGATAGGTATTAAACCAGTCAATCAATCGTCAACTATTATAGATAGATTGATAGATAGATAGATAGATAGATAGATAGATAGATAGATAGATAGATAGATAGATACTTTATTTATCCTGAGGGAAATTCAAGTGTCCAGCACCATACAAAATACAAAACATACATTAGACATACATTAAACTACAATTAAGAACCCTAACCTTAAGAATAGAATTGAAAATAGAATAAAAGATAAAATATAAAGTATTATATATATATATATATATATATATATATATATATATATATATATATATATATATATATATATACACATTTATTTATATCTTATTTATATATATTTAGGCATATGAACAACTGTGCATGCTTTGTAAACCACAGTTCTCTCTTTGTTTCACAGACAGAGGTTTTTAAAGCTCATGTGAAACAGGTAGGCATAGGGTGGAAAGGCTCCATTTACAAACGGATTCACTTTTTAGGAAGTTCAGAGCTCAACATTAAGGCCCCCACACACCACCTTGATGTCCAACTGCCTTATCCGACCACTCTCCGACCACTCCGTTGCCTCTTGTCTGACCCGTTCGGCAGAAAAGTTGCATTGAAACACACCGCTTCGACGTGCTGCCTACTCCACAGTAGCGTGTACGTTCTGCGCTTGCGCGAGATGCAATAAGCGGCTGGCGCATGTGTGGTGTGAGTTGTAAACGAGAGGCTTATGCACGCAACTCTCTTTACTTTCGATCAAAACTAAACTTAATTATTTCAGATAAAAACAGCTGCATACTAAACATGCAGCGAAGCATTACCAAACGAACACAAACTAATTCGTCCTGAACGGACGTAACAACTAGTCACGTGCCTAGGGATGGGAATCGAGAACCGGTTCTTCTTCAGAACCGGTGCCCAGTGTATGGATTCCTCGGAATCATTAGCATGCCTGCTTAACGAATCCGCTTATCGGTTCCGCTCGTTGCAAATGCGTGATGACGTGACACACATGCTGCGTTGTTTTGGTTCAGAGCGCAGCAAACATGGCGACGCGGCAGAAACGCTCTAAAGTTTGGTTACATTTCTCGCGAAAAGACGACAAGACTGTCACTTGCAACACGTGTAAAACTTTAATTTCATCAAAGGGGGGAACTACCTCCAATATGCATAAACATTTGGCCACACAGCATGCAATTCATTTGCAGGACTGTCGCGTGTTTGATACACTACTTAGCGACGCAAGTCAGTCAAGCAGCAGCGGAGTTAACCGGACGCCATCTGTTAATGAAGGTAACTTTAAACTCTCCAGGCAGGCCCTGTCTTCTTAGTTAATGTGAGCGCCATTTCATTGTGTAGATGTTTACTTTACGAATAATCTCTATTGTTATTGTCCATCAAATTTAGATGATGATGACGGCCAGAGTCTGGCTGGCTCAGAGGCTGGCTCTCACACTAGCTCAGAGGCTGCAGCAAGTTGCTCTCGTGCACCTCCAGCTTACCCGTTCAAAGAGGCAGGGAAGAATAAAATGACCGAGGCGAGGACAAACGAATGTCACCAAGCAGTGACTAAGTTTGTGGTGAAGGGTTTGCACCCGTTTGCCACAGTGGATGCCTCTGAATTTCGGTAGGTTAATTTGCTGTAGTTTGTCCAGCATGTCTTTTCAAATGAAAATAACAAATGCCAAAGTTGCTTGTTTTTATGTCAGTATAGTTCTGTTTCATTCATTCTTAGTCCTACAATATATTTTCCGTAGGGAGATGGTAAAGACTCTCAACCCAAAATACAATGCCCCAAACAGAGACAGTTTAACAAATCATCTGATTCCTGCCTGGTATGGGGTTGAAAAGAGCAATCTGATCACAGACCTGAAACATGTCACGAACGCAGCCATCACAGCAGATGGTTGGACTAGTTTCAGCCAAGACCACTACCTCACCGTAACATTGCACTTTGTCAGGGAAGGTCAGAGTAAAGAAAAAGTCCTCAAAACCCAAGCAGTGTACAAAGCTCAAACAGGGACAGCTGTGGCTGCGGAGATTGAGGGGATCTTGGAGGAGTTTGGAGTGAAAGAGAAGGTGGTGGCAGCAACTGTGGATAACGCGACAAACATGGATGTAGCTGTGAAAACGCTAAACATCATCAAGTTTCCATGTTTTGCGCACACGCTTAACCTTGGAGCTCAGAAGCTGTACAACTGCAATACCATTTCCAACTGGGCAGCAAGGATTCGTTCTGTGATCGTATGGATGAAGAGATCCCACATGGCTAAAGTAGTCCTCAAGGAAAAGCAACAACTCCTCAGTAAATAATAGACCTACTGTTTAAATAATTTAATTGCAAGCTAACGACATACACATTGTAACATGTGAACAGATTAGGATCAATTTCAAAATGATAAAGTAATATATAATAGTAATATATTGTTTAGTGCAATCTCATAATCTTGTGTGTGTGTGTGCCTGCAGAGCTGCCCCAGCACATGCTCCTTTTAGATGTGAGGACGAGATGGAACTCTCTGTATCTGATGATGGAGAGATTTTGTGAACAGTTTCCTGCGATCCAAGCTGCAGCTATAGACCAACGGCTTAGAAAGCCCATGGAGAAAGAGAAGTAATTACTGTTTGAAAAAAAATAAAATGACTTATATAAAACTTGGTTGACTATAGCCATTTAAAGGGTTGTTTGTTGTTAATGCAAAATATATTTTTTGTTTTGGAGAACTCTTGCTGAGAAGTATCTCTGTGTCCAAGCATCTTCCACCCCTTCTGAAAGGGTGTTCTCCACTGCTGGAGACACCCTAAGTCCAGAAAGATCTCGTATCCTTCCTGAGAGGGCAAACATGATCATTTTTCTGCACAAAAATGGTTAATTTGCCAAAGTTGTAGTTGTAGTGGTCTTATCTTTACATAAGACTTTGTTGTATTTTTTATGTCAGTTGAATTTTGTTTCAAGTTGAATGCAGATGAGCACTGTTAATATTCCAAAAGGCACAAGCTCTTCCTTGACTGTTTTCAGTGTGTGTTTTTAGTTTTTATGGCACATAATGGCAGTTGGGCATAAAAAGTCAAACATTTGTGCCAGTACTGCAAATCATGAAAACGGGGAATGACGGAGCGCAGTCCATAGAAAAACAAAGCGCACACAGTATTCCGCCCTCCCACACACCGCGCTGATTCGCTAGCACACTGCCAATCAGAACGGCCATTCAGCTGGCACACAACCAATCAGAGAATCCAATGGCTCAGATGTCCGACAGCCCTCCTCCTCAGACTTTGCATGCTCAATCGGAGCAGACAACGTCCGCGCGGCTCCGAAAGCTTCCGATGCAGCTGAACACACCGAAAATATTTGTTTCCAACCTCGTCTGAGTCTCCCCAAACGCTTCAGACGTCCAACGGTTGGGCCGGTGTGTTCCTGCCTTTAGACCTAGTGCTTGACTCAAACAGGGAAAGTCTTATGCTCATGTTCCACTGGCTCAGTGTAGTATGCTGTAGCTGCAGCATAATCAGACTATACATTTGAACTTGAAGCTCACAGCTTACTCAACGGTAGTAATGGTGCTGACCTAAAGCATTGTGACCTTTCTATGGAGCAGAACTGAACTTTGATGGTCTCCACTCTCAACCGAGCCATGTCATCCCGGTAAAGTGACTGGTTTAACATCTGTGGTCATGGATACAGCACAGCAAAGTGTGGGTGTCCAACTGCAAGGAAATTCACAATAAACATCAAAGCTGTGTCCTGTCACAGTTCAGCGCAGTGCTGAGCAGCCTCGAACACACCGCCTGTCAGCACGCTGCAGCCTGCCTCAGATATTCACACATTTCTTCTGGATTCATTTCATACTCATAGAGGACCATGCCTGATTTATGCAGAAATATGTAAGTTGATGAATTTCCCTGTATAATGACAGTAAGAAAAATCCAACTGTGCCTGTGGGCAATCTTATTATAGCCTAGGGCATCTTTATGTAGAGCAACACTTCTCCTTTCTATATAGATATACAGTGCTCAGTGTAAATGAGTACACCTCCTTCAAAAAGTAATATTTTAAACAATATCTCAATGCACACAAAAACAATTTCCAAAATGTTGACAAGACTAAGTTTTATATAACATCTGTTTAACTTATAACATGAAAGTAAGGTTAATACTATAACTTAGAGAACAAAGTGTTCAGTTTTACTCAAATTAGGGTGATGCAAAGATGAGTACATCCCACTGAATGTCTCTGGAGCAAGGCTAAATTTTAAACTACAAATGTCTAATTTAACAATAATCAACCACAGGTGAGCCTAAATATTCATTACACAGGTGTCCAGCAGACAGTTGACTACAAAAGGGTGTAGAAAACCCCTTCCCATTTCATATTGTTAGCAATGGCACCACATGGAAGAGAAATGTCCCAAAACCTGAGAAAGAAAATAATTTATTTACACCGCAAAGGTGGAGGCTACAAGAAGATCAGCAAAGCTTTACTTATCAGTCAGAATACTGTAGCAAAAGTGGTACAAAAACTTAAAAAAGATGGAACTGCAACCATCTCACAGAGACGGCCAGGTCGTCCATGGAAGTTAATACCTCGACAGGAGCATCTTCTGATGAGAAGGTCGAAGAAAATCGGCATGCAAGTTCACTGAATTTATCCAAGGAAGTAGAAAGCCAAACTGGGGTGACTATTTCCAGTGACACAATGTGGCATACACTGTAGAAGAATTGCATGCATGGGTGCCATACCCGACGGAAACCTCTCCTAAAGCCCAGGCACAGAAAAGCCCGCCTAGAGTTTGCCAGGGCCCATGCTGACAAAGATGAAGACTACTGGGACTCGATACTTTGGAGTGATGAGACCAAGACAAATGTTTTTGGAACTGATGGCTTCAAAACTGTATGGCGTCGCAACGGTGAGGAATACAAAGAAAAATGCATGGTGCCTACAGTGAAACATGGTGGTGGCAGTGTCCTTATGTGGGGTCACAGATGTATTGCTCTATACTGAAAGAAAAGATGCTACCATCACTCCGTGCCCTTGGTCATCGAGCACTTTTCCAACATGACAATGATCCTAAACACACATCTAAGGCCACTGTTGGATTTCTGAAGAAGAACAGGGTGAAAGTGATTCAGTGGCCAAGTATGTCTCCTGATCTGAACCCAATTGAACACCTATGGGGAATTCTGAAGAGACAACTTGAGCATCACTCTCCCTCCAGCATCCAGTCTCTAAAAGAGATAATTCTTGAAGAATGGAAAAAGATTGATGTAGCAACATGTTTCCAACTTGTTCATTCCATGCCTAAAAGACTTGGTGCTGTCATTAACAATCAAGGAGGCCATACAAAGTACTAGATTTAGTAGTTTTTGCATCGCCCTTATTTGAGTAAAACTGAAAAATGTGTAATCTAAGTTATGTTATTGACCTTACTTTCATGTTATATGTTAAACAGATGTTATATTAAACTTATATATATTCAACATTTTGGAAATTGTTTTTGTGTTCATTAAGAATTTTGTTTAAAATGGTACTTTTCAAATGGGGCGTACTAATTTACACTGAGCACTGTAATAAAAATATTTGTGGAAATGTGAGGGGTGTACTCACTTTTGTGAGATACTGTATAAGCTTATATGTAATATATGTAATAAAGACTTTGAAGGAATTGAATAGAAAGGTATAAGGTGTAGTTGTTGGTGAAACAGAAGTTCTCCCTGTACTGACATGAATGATTCCAGTGAATCCTTCCCTGTGAGAAACATACGATCTTCACTGAGAGACTGTTTCACTGAAGAGTACAGAGGGCTGATAGAGAGCTTCATCACATGGTGCAACAACAACCACCTGAAGATCAATATGAACAAAACCAATGAGCTGCTGTTGGACTGCTGCTGTATGTCTCTTATTCCTTGTATGTGTTCACAGGTTTGGACTATAAAACTGATTCTGATAGAAAATGAAGAAGCTACAAATTGTAAGACGTGGACACAAGTCTCTACAATCAGCACAGCTTCCAGGTGAGCACCCAGGATTAGTGTCACCGGCTCGGCATCTGACCAAATGTGAAACCTGCTCACAATCGCCCTTCTGTTCTCAGTTATGGTGCTGAATAATGGCCAGGAAAGTGTGCCTGCAGAACATTCTGATGTTGATTTGGAAATAACATTTCTTCACTACATCATTTTATATTGATAGATCTTTCTGTGAAATTCTTCAGTGAAGGCCAAAAACATGTTTTGTGAGGTCACAGTGACATTTCACTGCCAAATTGTATGAAGTTCATCTTTGAGTCAGAGTGGACAATTGTGCCAATTGTGAAAAAATCCCCACATTGATATCACATTTACAAAAACTGGATGGATAACCCCAAAACAGAATTGAAAAACTGAACTGAAAAAGACACAATAGCAGCCACGATGTTCAGACGAGGGCTTAAAAAATTGTTAATAGTTTTTCATAATGATAATGTTATGGTGATCACGTCTTTTAATTTCATTGCAGATGAGTAGGAGCTTTCTTAAAGCTCTCAGGTTGCTCAAATGTGTTCTATCTGGTTATATGGACTTTCACATGAGTAGTTAGTGTAGGAACAAAGAGGAAACATGGCAGACAGTGACAGCTCTGAGTGATGTTCTCCACAGAATTAAAATGCTGCTATCAGTCGCTGCCCGCAGACAATTATGTTGTGGTCCAATGTGTCCTGCTAATGTCTGTCATTGGCAGCCTGACCTCACTCTAATGAGGACTTTTTGCACATTCATGTGAGGTCCGACAGCAGACCATTAGAGGTTATTCAGTGTACACAGTAATGGCCCTGCTCCTCTCACCGCTGGCTGCCTGTAATCATCATCTAGGTATTGGCATTGTTATTAGGTCACTCTGCCATAGGACCCATGACGCTCAACAACTTGTGAAAACATATCTGCTCTAAATCACAAAAAGGGCGACAGCTGTCCATCATGTCCGACTGCTTGATGACACATTTTTACAGAATTAACTTCAAGTGTCAGGTATTCACAGGCAAATCAATCTTGAGCCTCTCATCAGTGACAGAGCACTCCATCCAGAGAAGCTGAAATCAGCAGCATTTTATTCCTCTATCATCTATTTGATTTACTTTGCGTGAAAGATTACAGACTGTAACCATAGCTGCTGGGTCTGAGCCAAGTGTGTTGTATACAGATTTGGATCCATATCTGGAGACGAAGTCACACACTTTATGTTCATGTCACAATTCTGAGCATGATGGGACATTTTGAGCACCCCAAATTATTTTTTACACACACATAAATTATACATTTTGAATAACAAATTCTGATTGGGATTCGGGACAGATCATTCTTGAAGCCTTTGAACTAGAGACCAAACAGCAATCTGAAACCAGCCACTCCTATTGTCTGATTGGATATAATCATGGCACATTGAAACACTTTGTCAGGTTGAATTAGTTTGCAAGAAGACTTGAGAGCACACAGACCAGGACCATTGAGAGGACACTGAGTAAAAGAGGTCATCTTTGTTCACTCATACAAATAAATGCTGCTCAAATTAAATGACACTGTGTGCTAGGATTCTGCCTATAAAATATAACTTCCTTGCATGCAAAATGTACCATCATGCACTCAGATTGAGATACTTGGGCTATAATTCTTCTTCTTGAAGAACTGACACTCAAAAAATAAGATACCACAGAAAATATTCTTCCAAATTCTTCAAACTCTTAAAAAAAAATACTCAACAGTTCCTGTTATTTTCTCTTCTCAGTCAAAGTGCATATTCAAGCAACTACTTGCATGTCAGCTGTGATTGATGCTGAAATGCTCACAACGGAATGTAGGCTAGACTTGCTGGGCGATATGGCCCTTAAAATACAAAGTGCAATAAATTGAGCTATTTCGCAATACACAATATTTATCTCAATATTTCTAAATTTCCCCAAGGTACTTGATAGATACTAGGACTGGGTGACGAAATCAAATGCTAAGGTCAAAACGATTTCTGGTTAATAATCATCAGTAATATGAATATAATGACAAAGTGGGTAAAGACAAGTATTAGAAGAACAAGTTCAGAAAAGATCTGTTTACTGTCACTATAATATGTGTATGTGTATGTGTAATATGTATGTAAAATGGTTCTGTGTGGTTAAAAAGAGAACATCAGTAAATAGATGCTTTTCATTTTTTTCAAAGGAAGTTAAGTAAGCTTTTCTCCGCTGCTGTCCAGAAGTATGTCAACAGCAATATTTGTTTCTTGCTAAATGTATTCAAAATCCCTACACAGTGTTACCAGTGTACACCAGAGGATTGAGATGTTTTGGTTCAGAATGAAATGTTTTTTACTGGATAGTATTTTGTAGGGATATGTATGGTCTCAAGATGATCTATCATTATGACTTGGGTGATCCCAAATGCAATCCCATCAGCCTCAGCTTGCTAAATGGTGAAGATATTAAACATTATACTTGCAAAGCATTAGCAATATACAAGTATTCCTTAAATACTTACTCCTATTCCAGCAAGACGATGACCTGAAGTATACAGGGAAAGCTACACAAAAATGGTTTAAAAATTAGGTGAATGAGTGGCCGAGTCAAAGCCCAGACCTCAGTCCAATAGAGAAAAGGGGTGTTCATGTTCCATCCCCATGCAACCTGACAGAGCATGAGAGGTTTTGCAAAGAATGGAGTAAAACTGCAGTGTCCAGATGTGAAGGCCTGATTGAGACCTATCCACACAGACTCAGTTGATTGAGGCCAAAGGTGCATCTACAAATTACTGACTTGAAGGAAGTGAATACTACGTATATCAATTATTTTACATGATATATTTTGTACTAATTGACATTACTTTGTAGAAATCTGTTTTCACTTTTCAGTTGTCTTTTTGTAATTTTTCTCAGAAAAGTCCAATTATATTGACCATAATTCAATTTATAAGAGCAATAACAGGGGGCAACATCAAAGGGAGTGAATCTTTTTTAAAGGCACTGTAGCTTTCAGCAAGAAATGGCCCAGCCCTGAGTACTAGAGCCGGAGAAAACCTGTGGTTGTCTTGAAACTTTATGACAAGTATTAGCTTGAAAAGACAGGCTTCAGAAAAGGTTGGCAGCTGTTGCTGGTTTAAAATGAGATTTAGTTCTGTAGCTTAATTCTTTCACATGAGCTCAAGGAGGCTGCTGCACCAGCACCATCCTTTTCCTCTGCTAACCAAAGAGCTACACGCGCATTCACGCCCGCACACAACAGGGGATGAACTGTGGTGTTGTTTGTCAAAGTGTGTGTTTGAGACATGCCTAGCATTCATCACCAGGGTGGCAGCCTCCAGTTTTAACCCCACACTGACAGGTCTTGTTTGTTTTCCTAAAAAAGAAGTTAGGAGGATGGTGAGGAGGAGGAGGTGAGTGGATGCATGATGGATGCATGGAGTGATGATTGATAGGTGCATTCAAAAAGGAGTCTGGGATATTTCTACAACTCTTCAGAATTGGTAAACATCATCATATCACCTAGGTATGATAGATAGAGGAACTCCACCAACTTACACCTGAAGTTCAAAGTACTACTATTGGAGAATGATGTAAAAATAAGTGTGTGAAGCCTACTCCTTTGTGAGTGAATCAATAGAGGTGGGAAATGGCATAGGTCAAAGGTCCATGGCTGGACTGGAACCAGCCAAGTTGTGACTGATGCCTAAAAGGTTCATATCACATGATTTGATTGTGATTCGTGCTAACCATTCGTCAGCTGAAAATATGTCGACTTCTGCAGCTCCAATAAGGATTTATTTATATTTCTTGTATAACAAATGAATGTGCAATACTAAATCACTGGAGTACATGGCTATCTTACAGTGTGATGAAAAACTCCTCGAACACATACCATGTTGATGGGGAATATTCACATTTTAAATAAACTTTATCAGTATCCAAACTAATCAAAAAATGTCTGATAGATGCAGTCTCAGCTGGGATCACATCATCTAAGCCCCAAGCATCAGCTGAGCACACTGTGTTTGCTGAAAAAAAGTGTCTTTTCCCTCTTTCCCATCTTATGACTTCTCACATGTACCTCACCCCTTGGGGGGATCCATCCCCCAGGTTGGGAATCACAGAGGGAAGTGATACAGTGTTTTCTTCTAATTTAGGTGAAGACACTCTTTCATCGTGGGTCTGTTGTTTAATGTGCAGCCAGATGAGAAAATGGTAAGAGAGATTACAAGAGAGGCCGAGCATGTTGCTGCCTTCATATTACCCTCCACACTGTGTGGTTTGTCCTTCCCCTGCAAGTAAACAAGGGGAAACGTGCAAGCACACACACACACA
>CAEMYA010000856.1:114068-127448 GCA_903131615.1 Diplodus sargus | reverse complement strand
CCCATCTCCCGATTGTTGCGCAATACCGATCTAAATTTTCTCAGTATGCAGTAGGCATATAACATTACAATATTTCATGGATGCAAGCCACGACAATCAGTCTATAGCCTACATGACAACACACAGACACTTAACAATGTTTGATAACCCGATATGCTATAGCAGTGTTTCCCCTAGATCTTTTTGTAGCAGCAGTGCTCTGAGTCGGTAACCAAGCAACACTAGGGGTGTCCGGGGGCATGGCCCCCCGTAAGAACATTTTTAAAAATTACCCTTAAATGGTAACTACTGGTGAGATTTTGGGGAAAAAAATCATTTTCAGAATTTCAGAATCAGAATCTAAGACACGAGACAAAATAGTGTAGAAGTTGACATTGCTGCTTGAAAATATGTTAACCTCTTCAGCATTAGAGAACTTTTTGACCATTATTCTCTTTATTATTATATATTTTTAATGGAAACAGAATCTGTTTTAGTTTTCAGTGGGTCACATGACATGGAAGCTGTTGAGAAAAAAATCATAATTTCTGCATATTAATAGTCATATAAAATAGAGGAAGCACTAAAATACGATAAAAAGAGCTGTGTCTTATTCATCCAGTTTACTAATACAGTCTGCTGCTGGCTTGGAGTCACTCGGCCACATGACATGGAAGATATTGAAAGAACTGCAATTATTTTGTATTAATATATTTATGCTAAGTAATTTAATGACTAAACACTTTGCAGCAATTCAGCGCGAGATTCTGTGAGTTGAGCTAACCGTCCTCCTGCTGCTGACACTGGGAGAACCTCTTTCCATTCGCCCACCTGCTTCGTTGTCCAACCAGCGGACAAGTCACTTGTGCTAGCAGCAGTAGCAGCTAACGTTACCTCAGCACCTGCTGCGTTTTCGGAGCACTCGGCCTCAACTTCACGTTGTTCTTCCAGGCAGTCAGTGGGTGGGAGAGGATCCTCTGTTCTGGTACAGAGCAGGTCCACCAGCATCGTCTTTCGGTGCCTCTTCCTCTTCATCTCTGAGTGCCACCTTTTTGGATATGAGCCCAAAGTGTGTGAGTGATACACTCTGGTTTAGCTTTCGCTTGCTAGCCATTTTTAGTATGACTTCTCAAAGTTACTCTTTCTCATGTTTGGTGCACATGGCTAATTTGCATACATGCACAGGGCTGGCTGCTCCTTGGCAAAAAATAGAACATATTTGTGAATAAATGTTTTGTATTCTGAATACTAGACATGGTGAGCTTAAAAGCATTTTAGTGACTATTAGTGACAATAAAATGTTTGATTTTTATTTTTTTGAGAAAAATTTGAGACCCCCTTCAAATTTTGCTTTTGAGGCTTTCAGGGGGGCTCATGGGTTAAACGAGAGGGGCCTCAGACAGACTCCACTATTTTTTTATACAGAGTAAAGTCTCTCATCCAATTTATCTTGCCAATTTTAAGTTAGTTATGACACTAATTACTAAGAAATATAAAAAATAAAATAAAACAACATTTTTATTTCAGGCCTTTCGAGGGCCCCCTCCCCCATTAGGGTCCTGAGTAATTAGTCCCACTTTCCCCCCAGTTCCATGCCCCTGACTGTAATTATGAGCTGACCACTTTTTTCAGTAACGACTAGTCTAACGCGTTAATATTACCAAACAAGTAATCAGATTAAGGTACTTATTCAAGTCACTGTGCGTTACTATTATTTTTGTCATTTTCCTTAGTAAAAATATATATTTTTGCTTTCTTCTTGCGTCTCAGGGAGTGATTTCACGTGTGCAGCAGGTCACGTTTTCAGCATGAGGACAACTCACTCACGTGTTAGACCATGCAGCGACTCAAACAACATGGAGGGAGGAGAGAGATGCGCGTTTTGTAGATGGAAATACAATCATTATTTATGCAGAGTAATTAAATAGCATGCTAGCATCAAGTAACTCAAAGGAAGTTATCAGGTATTTTTCCACCAAGTAACTTTCCGTGATCAACGATGTCGGTAAATGGATGGGTTCCTACAGCAGTAGTGCGTGGTGGTGTTTAACGCGAGTGGCGTGCGGGCCCTTTAAATTTAGAAGCAAGGACACAGGGTGACTTATGGTGGAGTGGACAAGGCAGACAAGGCGGATTTTCCTCTGTGTGCGCTTTCGGTCTGAACGCACAGTAATACCTTTCTTTGGGAAAAACTGAGTCACGCGTTTTTGGTAACCGGACTTCATAGTTCAGTTCACCTCACCACCACCATCTGTCCTGCTGAGCGACTTCTCCTGTGTACACCTGCAGGCAGCGGTAGCGCTCACGTTAGAACAGCTGATCATTCTCTGAGCATACACATTTCACATGTCCTGCTCTGCCAGAATCAGACTGTACCAAAAAGAGAGAGGGGTAAATGACAACATGATAAAGAATTCGAGAAAAATGTTATAGAAAACGACAGCCATGTTCAATTTGCTTATTTTAACAGACGAAATTATACATTTTATCTCAAAAGCCTAAACAGGGCAACATTATTATAATAATATTATTAGCCCCTCAAAGGGCCCCTCGTCAGTGCCGGGCCCTTGGAATCCTAACCTTTCCCCCCCTGGCGTTGCCCCTGGTTCTGCTGGTGATAGCCCAGAGAACCTATAATGTGAGCCCTACAGCACTGAGGGAACACACTCACACAAACACACATGCATGTGCACACTGAGTAAACAGACAGCGTTGAGACGCCACAGCAACATAACAGCAACACACTTCCTGTGATGTTGTACTGTATGTCTGATTTGTAAGCAAGTTAAAATATTCAGTCTTGTAAAGCTGCATCTGTCAGCGACCTCCAAGCTCAACAAACCAGTCTCTTATCAGCCGGCCTCCGAAGATGGAACAGTTTGACCAGATTCAGCTTTCCTATGATAAGAGCTCCACGCAGAGCCCTGCCACCACTCCACAGGCTCCTCCACTCAATCTAATCTATTAAAGATACAAACAGCATCTGTGGCAGATTGGCTCACCATGCTCTCAGACATTTCTGCAATCACTAACAGCCTGTAGTTCTTCTGCATCCAAGCTTTGTAATTTTCATCGTTTCACCATTGTTTGTGTCTTGCCTGCATGGTCACGTCTTTCTGTTTTTTTTCTGTGTTCATTATTTGTAACCAGAGTGGGATGAAATTCATGGAGCAAATGTCAAACTAAACAGCACTGGCTTGTTTTTAACATCATTAATTTTCTATAAATAAACAGCTGTTTTATTACTGCTGATGTTGTCAGCAATATTAATGATCTACTTGGCATAATTCGAACTAAATCTACATTTGCTTCTCTTGGGTAAATCTCGCACATGCGCATACATGATCATGTACTGGTTGAGAAAATTGTACAACATTGTAACCATGGAAACCTCTCACAACAAACTAAATCCTATAGTTAGGGCTATCTTTGCCTTCAGTCATGACAAAGGTTAATGGCACACAAAGATGCTCACAAGTCTTTTTTTTTTGTAATGAGCATTCTATCGCTTGCTGTATGTCATCCGGTCTGCCTAGAACACTGCACAAGTATATCTGAGGAATTGAAAAAGCTAAATAATCATCAGTAATGTGGGTATAATGAGTGAGTGGGTAAAGACATGTATTAGAACAATTAGAACATCACTGTAATGTAGCCTTTCAAACCTGGAAAAGACAACACTTAATACACATATCACTGTATAATGTTAACTAACATCTGAGACCATACACAGCCCCATATATGGATAACAATATACTGTCTTAAATATATGGCCTAGCCTTACAATATATTTAAAAAATACTGCAAACACACTGCTTTCCTGACACCATACTGTCACTTGCTGCTGCTGCTGTTTATATGCATTTCAAAAAGCCATGACTCCACCCAGCATCCACCTGTGGGCTGTGACTCTACCTTCCCCTTCAAAAGAAGTTATTACCATCACTTCCCAAACCTGTCGCGCTGAGCCTGGTGTCTCCTTGTGGGAGAGGGATGAGGTCAGAGCCTCCACACTACATATCAATGCTGTACATCTTCCATATTAACACAATAATCCATTCCACATGAGCTGACTCACTAAACAACAGTCCAGCTAGAGGGAATGTGACACATACTTACAGTACAACACAGTCTTTTTCCTGACAATGTCAACAATTTTGGAAAAGCAGAATCCAGTGTGTTTTCATATTTTGACAGTACTTGTAGAGAACCTCCACCTGCTGAAACAAGACAGTGGATGTTTTGTGCTGTAAACCATTTCAGCAATTTCCCTTCTGAAGCCACTCAGACACACAGTGAAAAATAACAGTGTAGTCCCTGTAACTCATCCCACCCAAACACAGCTGCAGACATGGGGTCAAAGGTCACAGACAACCAGCTCCCCCTTCTGACTGCTTCAGCTGGATAATGTGACACAGCACTTTTTACAGCCTCAGCTGGTGTGTGTGTTGGTCTGAATTGGCTCCACTGGCTGGCCTAGTTGTGTGCGTGTGTGTGATAGAGAGAGAGAGAGAGAGAGAGAGAGAGAGAGAGAGAGAGTATGACAAATGACTGAGTACCTTTCAGAGGTTTCAATTAGGAAACAGACTGTCAGCCTACACTCTCTCTCTCTCTCTCTTCCACGCATGCACGCACGCACGCGCACACACCAAAAATGGCAATAGTGCTTGCTCAAGTACTAAATCTTAACACCAGCCAGACCAGTCAGTGTTTTTGGCCATGCCTCACTTCCACAGCAGATCCTCAGCTCATTCTGCTCCGTTCTCCACCTCTCAGACTGCTGTAGAATAGCAAACAGCACCCTGCTGCTGCTGATCTGCTGCTGACGTCAAACAGTGAGAGAGTGAATGAAGTATAGCACTGACAGCTGCCATTTCACACAGCTACCATACTCTCAATATTCCAACAGTCAAAAAAGGAGGAAGCCGGAAAAGACGTCTGCAAACGTAGACACAGAAAGGTCACCACAGGTCACTTTCCTGGTGGAGAGCGGTACTGTAACGGCTGAGACTGAGATGGGTTTTGAACATTAGGAATTACGCTGTCAGTGAAGATTTGGAAGGGGGAGCTTATGTTTTTACCCCTGTCTGCTTGTTTGTTGTTTGGCCGGTTTGTCAGCAGGATTACACAAGACTACTGAACAGTTTTCTGTGAAACTTGGATGGAGGATGGGTCTCAGCCCAGAAGAGACCCCATATTAACTTTTGGTGAGGATCAAGATAAACACGTTTTAACATTACACTGTCATCATTACATGAAAACGTCTTACCATTGCAAACCTATAATGCATATCAATAAAGTTAATAATCTTATGAATGTAAGTCTTGAATTATTGTCATTTCCGTGTGTGTGTATGTGTGTGTGCACAGCTCTGTGCAGCTGCCTCTCTGAAGCTCATGTAGAAGAGTTGAGCTGCAGAACTAAATCTCATTTGAAACAGGCAACAGCTTCCTGCCCATAATATCTGACCTTTCTCTCTCCTCATCACTTTCTCTCTCTGTATCACAATCCCATCTCTGAGTGGCTCTTCTTGAGGTTGGGAACCAAAAGACAAACAGAAATCATCCAAAAAGGAGAGAGGACCAGTTCTCCTGTTACACCTTTGACCTGCAGCGACCCAGATGGAGGTAAGGATAAATACACATATCGTCAAACGGAAAGACATTTTCTGTGAGGCTGACATCACTGAGTTAATATGACGACGCTCCAGGATGACACACTCAGAGCTCTGCATTCAGGGTCATATGGACCACTGTGTGTTTGGAGGAAAATATCTGAGAGCTTCCAGAAATGTTTTGGAATGGAAGATGAGCCCGTCGTCCAGCTGCCAGCAAGAGAGATGATACTAACCCAACCAGCCGCAGATGGAAAAGTCAATATTGAGGTTTCCCGTGTTTATTTTTTCTGCTGATAGAGTACTATCTGTGAGGTCGCTGTGGTCAGGCCATCTATGCTAAGTAGGAGAAAAACACTGACAAACAGACTGGAGTCTCAGCCCTCCATAAACAACATAGGGGCAGAGTTAATCTTCTCAAACTCTGATATGTTACGAAGAGGCCTGCAGATGTTTGGTTTTAGTCCCTCACATCTTATCTTTTCCCATCCTCGTCTCTGAGATCAGGCGCCAAAACTCCAGTGTGCCCCAAGGAAAGCGAGGGACTAGACAGCACCTGGCCTTCACTTAAGATACTTTATATTCGGAGGCAGAGTGTACAGATGATATGTAGAGTTCAAGGCTGACAAGCAGGCAGCAGCAGAGACAAAACACCGCAATCAGTTGTCTGTGCTCCTTTTACTCAGAAACCTAAACACACTATACGCCTTCTCTTATGATATATCTAACTGACACCACAATCTCAACGGGTGAAGCGCTTCTAGCCAACTTGGGCAATTAGTAAAAAAAAAAAGAAAAGTTAGTTATTATGTTCTTGGTCAGAACAGGGAGAAAGGCAGAAGTCGGGTGATGCTATCATCCAGAGAGAAAGTCTGCATAGGTACAAAACATGAAACTTTAAAGGTGCACTGTTTAATTGTTGGAGAAGACATTCAAAATCAGAAAGTAGGTAGTAATACAATCTCAGATATATATTCACTTGTTTTCCATAAGTGAATAAACAAGCTGCTCTCAGAGGAAAATAAGGTCCTAGAACACTGTTTAAAGCTAGAAAAGTGGCAGGGTCCGCCACATATTAAGCAGAACCATTTAAGTAAAACAGTACAGAATTGTGCTGTCCTTTATTCAGTCATGAAAACAACGAGTTTGTTTATTTAGTTTGAAGATCTTTCACTGCTCATTAACATTTCTTTAACAAACCTGCAGACTGCTCCTTTAACACAGGAGGCCACTCTTTGTTTACTTGCTTTTTTAGCATGACCATGATGGTGACATAAAATCAACCACATGGTTACTACGGTGGCCATTCTAAAGGTCTCCTAACCTTAACTGAATACCTATTTAAACCCTTAACCTAACCAAAAGGTTAACCATGGCAGTATATCCCACACATAGACTTCACTTGGTTGGGCTGCCCAAGTATGTAAATGACCACTCAAGTATGTTTGTGAGCCCATTTCAGCATTTTTGACTCTTATTCTTGTATCCATCCAAGAGAACGAAGCCATCCGTATCAATTAACCAGTGGACAATCTGTCCTTGCTCTACCCCTCCGTCTACTGACATTCGCACATGCTCTTTTGAAAACCTAGAGAGAGACGTCCTATGACATCCTACCTGTAAATGCATTGTGATGTGACCTGTTCTATTTAATGCAGGCCTACCTATGGTGTTGCTTGAGTGCACCTGGTTGAAGCTGGTTTTGATAGGCTACATAATTAATGACATGCTTCTTTCACGCGCAACTTACCTGATGTTGTGAAAACAGAAGCAGGGGTCAAATAAAATGACACAAGGTGACGTGGTTTTTGGGAGGCAACCAGTGTGCATGCATTTAAGGGGCTCTGTGGAACCTCTGTGTTCGAAGATAGTTGTTAGTTCATGTTATTGGACTCCATTTCGAAAACTAACATTCGCTACTTTATCTCTCTGCTAGCAGAGTGGAGAGAGGCACTGGGACAAGGCACTCCCAAACATGCATTAAGTGAGTACATCATCAAATGTCACGGAAAAAATTGACCTGAGTCCTTCACAAGAAATCCACAGTCCAGCAGCATTAAACAGCTTCAACAGAACATCCACAGGCTGGAAGGGTCTCATTTTTCAAGTCAAGTTGCATTCCTCTCACTTATGGCCAATAAAAGAGTGATTAATGCATGTACATTTCTGATTGTGTTACATAGAGCCCCTTTAGGGTGGTGAATTGAAGCAAACTTTTAAAGCGATTCAGAAAAAGATAGCTGAACTGGAGTCTCATTCTCAAGTTGTCAGACACCAGCGCGTCACAGGTACATGGCCATTCTGTGGGAAACACTGGATAGAGTTCTCACATGACCACTAGAGGTCCTTATCTGTTTAACATAAACACCAGCAGTATTAAGTGGCCATTCACATAATTGATGTTCTGCAGAAGAAGTCTAATAAATACTCAAACAGAAGTATTGACGGTGATGTTATAGCAGCCTTGTATATCTATGTATCTTTGATTGTAGATAATTGAACTGGCACAACCAAAAAGCCATTTGCTTAGAACAGATAGAAGTTTCAACATTAACAATAAAAACATCCCAAAACTTAAAACATCTAACAAATCTACACTGATGTTTTCAGAGAACAAATTCAGAAAAGGAAAAAAAGAATGGGCCTTCTTAGGACAGAAATTATTTTATGACGTATGGATGCTGACTGGCTTAAGACTGGTTTCAGATCAAGTGGGACAAAGATTTCCCATTCATTTGAATGAAGGTAGTCTGTTTTGGCAGCGGGAGTGCTGGCAACAGGGGGCTTGGAAAAATAGGCAGCCAGCTATGGTGAAAAAGGTTGAAACCAACTCAAACCCAGCCCAACATCACGTTGCTGTAGCCAATCACATAAGCTGCCAATCAGGCTGGCAGTGTGAATGAGTGAAACCAGAGTGTAATAACGTGGGTCATGTGTATTCACTCAGTTTGACTTTATACAGTACACCAGTTAAAACACATCTGTGGATGCTGACGATTACTGTAGGAACAAACAGCGCCAATTTAGAGGCAGAGCAGAACAGGTCAGTAGCTGGGTTTGTTCTTTAGCATGGTTCAATGCTACAGCAGGAACAAATGGACACTTCTCTGTGTAGCGTGATGTTTCACTTCTGATCACTCGGTTTGATCTTGATCCCAGTTAATGACATGCTGTAATGATCTGCCTCATCCTGGTTGTTTAGCTGTTATTTTTAATCCGTCGTTGAAGACAAGCATTCACTAATAGGACCAGCATGCTAGTAGCAAAATGACATGGCAGCTTCTCCTTTCAGCAAATTGATCAGCGGGGTTTTCCATCACACACTAGGACCATGACACTGCCACATCGCCACCACAAGCCTGCAGCATTTCACCGCACCGCCAGATTTGGTCTGAATGTACCATAACCAAGTCAAGCCAAGTGTCAAAAGCTGGTAGCTCACAATCAAAATGCTTTAACTGACACGGACCCAAGGGTAAGGCTTATATTATACCGAAAGTACTTATAAGAGAGCTAGTGAATATGAGTTTACAGCAGCAGTGAAAATAAATCCAAAACTTTTTTTAAATGTACAATATGTCAGAATAGATATGATGTTAGAGTTGCATCTGCTCTCCCACCGGGATCAATCAAGTATTCCCGATTTGGATCTGATGAGCCGCTGGCACCTTGCATGGTAGCCTCTGCCACCAGTGTATGAATATGTGTGTGAATGGCTGAATGTTGACTGTTGTACAGAACCCTGAGTGGTCGGTAGGGCTAGCGAAGCGCTGTATAAATACATTCCATTTATCATTTGGAATGTCTTTTCAAATAAATCTTTTTTTTCTGACCAGAAAAAATAACTACATTTATATCTTCCAAGTTGCAGTAGCAGCAGGCTGAGCAAGGTACCTAACCATTCCTCTCCCATGGCGGTCCCAAACGAGATGGCATACGTCATACTTCCAGGGTGCTCTAGGTCGGCCTGAAGGTCTGGGTTGGATGTACACAGAATTGGAACCCATGTCCACGCTCCTCACTCTGGAGCATGCATGAATGTGCTTCATACAGTCTTAGTAAAACCTTATCCATGAACACATACTTCGTATTCATTTCAAGCTAAAAAAAACAGTGAACAATGGCTGTAACACCACAACAAACACGAGTCCTGACTGACTTTGTGCAAGGCCAGCATGTAGCAAGGGCACGTGGTCAGAGATAACTGAGCTATTCTGTTTCTTTCCTTGTCTGTCCTCTGAAGGAGAGCTGGCATCTCACACACAATAAACAAAATGCAGATACAACTCTCCTGTCCATGGAGGCTGTGTTTGTGTTCCTGCTATATTCATAGTTCATCCCACTGAAAGACTCAACACAATACTTGGGAGATCCATTTCATAAAAAGAGGATATAATTCAGAGTAATTATTCAAAGACACAAGAAGGGCATGTGCTGCTCACTCTTTCTGCTCTTATCCATCACACACAAAATAATATCTTCCTGCTAAAGGCTCTCTGCATTAGGAAGAGGCTAAACAACTGAGAAAACACAAAGGAACACATTTTCTGTGTGAACAGGTTTATCATTTCAACCCCAAACACTTCACTGTCACCTCTCACTCTGTGCCGAGTGGGAGGATGAAGCCAGTCTTCCAGGTTTAACATCAGCACTGACAAATCAAAAAGCCATCAAACAAACACACACACACTCAGGCACACACAATACCCTGAAGCAGATCCATGAGGAGCCCCTGCAGCTTGCCTTGCTTTCTAGCAAACATTCTTTCTTCTCATTTTGACATGATGATGACTGCTGTTCTCTTACCTGAGGAATGCTCATAGACTTTTTGTGATATGAATAAAAAACAGAGATTAGCTAATTACTCTAAATATGAAAATTTGGCTCACTCACTACTGCCATGTGTAGTTGGGTCTGAGTCTTTAATACTGGACATTTGTCTATACCAAGTTCAACCGGATGCTTATTTTTACCTACATGCCAATTAAATATATATCTGACCCAATAAAATAATCAGGATTAATTTATCCTGATTATTTTATTGGGTCAGATATATATTAAGTTAGCCCCCTTAAGTTAGTCACACAAGTAGGGTTGTCACAAGAACCGATACTTCGTTACCAATTCGATGCCGACACGGAAAAAATAATTCGATACTTGCTTTTTTCTGGTACCGTCAGAACCGAATATACAACTTTTCACTCGGCGAGCCGTGTCGATTCTTAGCGTAACTGACGGGGGCAGTATACGCATGTGAGCAGCACAGAGCAGTCAGCGGCGCTGAAGCAGAAAACCTGCTGTCTTAGAAAAAAATGGCTTCAGCAAGTTAGAGTGAAAGCACAACTCTTCGGCTCGTCGACAAGACAGGTACTAAGAGTAGCGTGTGGAAATATTTTGCATTCGAGGCGGATGAATACGGAGCAATTCTAGACTCAAACAAGCTGACTTGCAAACAGTGCCTCAGAAGTTTTCAAATGAAAGGAGGAAGCACGTCAAACCTGGCCAAAAACCTCAAAGACAGGCACCCCGACTTGTTTAGAGAATTCAAGGTGAGTTTTTTTTGTGTACTATCACTGTTGTGTCACGTTATACGTTAACCTAAATATGCCTACGTTCCGTCATTTGGGCATGAGAGTCAGCTGGGGCGCAGCCACGCAGGCTTCTACTCTCGCTCAGTCACTCCCTCATGTAGATGTTTAACGTAATGTAACGATACAGTCTGCGTCATTATACGTAAGATGACATGATGAGATACTGTCTGACAGTCTCTTACCTTATGTTATTTAAACCAAAAGTTTTTTTCTTTACAGTACCAGTTTGAGCCAGACCAGGAGAAGCAGGAGGAAAGTCACACACTAACACAGCCAAAAATCACTCAAGCTTTTGAAAGGCACAGAAAATATGACTCAAATTCAAATGAGGCAAAAAAGCTGAATAGGGCAGTAGCAGAGTTTCTGTGCATGGACCAAGTCCCCATATACACAGTAGAAAAATATGGATCTCGCCAAATGCTTGAGCAACTCAACCCCAAATATCAGTTACTAAGCAGAAACTATTTCATGTACACAGAGATCCCCAGAATCTACACTGCAACTAGGGAGCTCATCAACCAGCATCTCAAAGAGAAACCATACTATGTCTGCACAACTGACCTGTGGACAAGCAGAACTGCAAACACCTTCATGTCTATCACTATGCAGTACATAACCAAGTCATGGGAGATGCACTCATGGTGTTTAGGCTGTAGTGGCCTGGACACAGATGACACAGGTATGTAATTAAAGTACTTACTTGGCTTATTAAGCATTTTAAAACAGAACATGCTTTGTTTGAAATAAATTAATTGTATTATTATCATTTTTTAGTCTTTAGCAATTCAGGTGAGAATCTGAAGGAAGCCTTTGAAGAGAAAATAGAGGAATGGAAGTTTCAAGAATGGCAGGCATAACAACAGATAGTGCCTCCAACAACAAGGCCTTTAAAGATGACGACACGTGGATTCCTTGTTTTGGTCATACTCTCCACCTTGCAGTCAACAAAGCCATTGATATTTACAGGGTATCTGCAGCATTGTCAAGGCTTCATAAAACAATATCTGCCTTCACAAGATCACCAAATTAGAGATTACTCATTGGAATTAATCATATGACATGGTAGAGAGATTTCTAGAGCAGCAGCAAGCTGTGTGTGCAGTGCTGGCAGAGGACCAGAAGAAGTGGCATCTGATGCCCAAAGACACTGACATTACAATTTTAGAGACCCTGAAAGAAGTCCTCGGACCACTGAGTCCCTTCACTGATGCACTAAGTGGTGAGCAGCACACCACCCTCTCATCTGTCTTGCCCCTGACATGGAACATTTTCACATCTCTCAATGATGAAGAGAAAGACACTTCTTGCTGGGGAGATAAAGAGTGCCATCAGAGATCATCTAAATGTGCGTGTTAATGATGACAAGCAGTTGCTGCTCATTTTGAACAGTGCCACCTACCTTGACCCCAGGTTTAAGGACATGTTTGTTTCACTTAAGGGGGAAGTCAAACAATGTCTCCTGGACCAAGTAGGAGGAAATGCTGAGCCTAACAGAAGTGAAAGCCATGTGCCAGACCCAGGACAGGAAGAGGACTCAAACCTAGTCAGGCCACAGAAAAAGCAGAAGGATGACTTGAGACGACTGCTGTCAAGTATCCAAGGAGAAAAGAAAGGCAGTGGTGCCAGCCCCTCAACTCCTGGAGAAACCCTGTCTCGAAGTGATAAACTGAAAGATGAGTATCAGGTATATGAAAAAATGCCAGAAATCAATGCTGAGGAGGATCCACTTTCCTGGTGGAAAACACATGCAAGTACTCTGCCTCAGCTCTCTGATTTTGCCAGAAAGTGTCTGTGCATTGCTGCATCAAGAAAACATTGACATGTTGGTGTTCCTTTCAAAAAACCTGGAACTGACAGTTGTTTTGTTATTTATTTGCATATTTATAAGAAGAACAATATTGTTTGTTTTATATACTTGAAGGCTCCACACCACTGCTGTTATTTTTTGAATGTAAAATAGTTGACTATTGTTGTTATTTATGATCATATTTACAAGCACAGTATTGTTTGTTTTTATACTGGATGGCTATAGGCCACTGCTGTTCTTTTTTGAATATATAGTTACCTTTTGGCAGTTGGCAGCTGGTACTGCAATTTAAATTCTGTGCAAAAAGACGTTGAAGCACAGTGGTCTGCTCAATAAAGTGGTCAATAAATTAGTGAATTTAAAAGTACATGGGTTCTGTTTTTTTTTTT
>CAEMYA010000856.1:98705-114052 GCA_903131615.1 Diplodus sargus | reverse complement strand
TTTTTTTTTAATTGTGGTATCGAATTAGTATTGAGAATCGTGGAAATTAACAGGTATTGGTATCGACTACTGAAATTCTGGTATCGTGACAACCCTACGCACAAGTGACTTTATCCAAATACTTTGAAAGTTTAAAGCTAGGGTCTACAATCCTGGAGAGCTAACAAGAGAGCTAGCAAGATTTGAAAGTGGCACCTCCTCTAAGTTCCATCCCCCCTCCCCATCCTGTCAGTGCTCCGTCCAAAGCCACTCCCCCACAAACTTGAACACGCATCTGTTAGTGGGACTCAGCAGGGAGAAGGAGATGCTGGAGCAAGACGCAGCCATTCTCATGGCTAAAAACAACACACAAAGAAGCTAACGTTAGCATTGGGCTAATACGAGCTACAAACATAGGCAAGTTGGCAAACCTCACATATTTCATGAAAATAACAAATCCCCCTGAAATAAAACAAATAATTACCTGTCCAACAGAAAGAGAGCAACCTCTGCATCACTTTTCAAGCCCTTCACTTGCCCCAGTTGTCTCCACCGCTGAAACGCCGCACCGATGTTGACTCAGTCCGACTTCTTTCTTTATCCAGAGCCTTTTTCGTCGCAGCCTTTTCAGGCTCAGGCTTTCTTTTTCCTTGCCTTTTTAGCGGGGTGAGCTGTTACATGTAACACTGACTGCATTTCCTCTGCCATTGTAACCAAATGAATGTCTTCTCCTGCAACTCCGTATTTCTGCAGAAGAGTGTGCTGAATATTTCCAGCATCAGTGAAATGGAACGTGTGCACGTGCAGAGGAGGGAGGGACAGAATGAGACATGAAGGCATCTGACCAATCCGTGCTATTCTGGCTGGATAGCACGGATTGGTCAGCTTTTTCTCAGTCCTGCAGCTGCCACAGAGGTCCGATTATTTTCGTTACTTTTTCTGAATACATAATGTATTGACTACTCTCAGGATAGAAGGACCATTTCACTCAGTATAACAAAATGTGTTTCTGAACAACATTACAGACCCACAGCTTTAAGTTGCAAAATGTAACTCCTGAAACTGATGTGACACAATCCGCTAAAGACTCTTCAATCTGTTAGATATGAAGGAAATGCAGTAATGGTCAGTCCTCTGTGGTTATACAGCAGTGTTACAAAATGCAGGTTGTTTCTACTTCAACCAGAGAAGTTTCATTTTGAGGGGCCATGAAGTTACTCACAAAAATATGTTAATTAGTGAGAGTTAATCTGACCTACTGCTGTCATATTGACCAGTGAAAAAAGTGGCCAGTGCTCTCTACAAACATGAGAATTTCCTCGCTGAATGTTTTGTACACCGCTAATACCAGAGGAAAGAATGGCTTTGCTAACACTGGAGCTCACTGAATCAGTGTTTTTGGGAACAGAGTCAATTACTGATGACAACAGAGTCGGTGACTGGTCACAACTGGTCTGATGCAACCAAATTAATTGTAATATTATAGCAGCAAGCTAAGATGGACCAAGCAGCAGGGAACAGTGCCAAAAGGATTGGATTTTGATCAGCTTTAATTCAGGCAACAGTGATCTAATAAAATTTCCCTGGCTTGGACATCAAACATGTTGCACATGTGAAAAGAATAGGCAATTTGTCTCTTAATGATTAGCAGCGACGCCAGCACTCACAGAGAGCAGGCTGACTTTGAAAGTCTGGACTGGACTAAAGACTGGGTCTTTGTGAGATTGTTTTGTCATCATCCTGATATTATGGACTAAGATAGCTTCATACATACAAGCTCAATTAAAAAAGACCCAACACACTCTCAAATGCAACTTGACTCCAAAATTTAAAGTAAAAGAAAGCAACAGCGCAACAAACAAAGCAACAATTTCTCCCTCGGCATGCACCAGATCTGAACACCTGGGCAGAAACCCCCTCTAGTCAAGACAACCAGCCTCTGTGAGAAAAATACAGGAAAAAAACAGATATGTTCAAATCAAATGTCTTACCTTATGAGGAGGTGCGACAGAGTTGTGCAGCACATGGACATGGAAAACAAAAACAGGAAAGAAAATGTGTTATCAGTCATGATTAGCAGAAATACTCAAGAAAGGAATCGGTGAGAAACACGGTGAAGGTCAGCCTGTAAACATGACAAATTAATATTATTTCTGTCTGTGAACAACAGCTGGTGTACAAATGCCACTGTCGAAGACACTCACTGCTCTCCGGACAAAGAGTACATACTACTACAGTGCAGACCTTTCTACCTGCCCTGGGAGTTTACATCAGTAACTATCACAGCTGTTCACGTACCACTGTAAGCTAACGCTAGGTTAGCCATGGAGAAAGTACACCTCTAGCCAAAACCAGTCGACCTACGCAGACAGCATTGTGATAGCGGCAGGGGAATCATACCAACTTGAAGTCTGTCCTGCCTGAAATTCCACACATATGTAAAATTCCCGACAAGAGAAGGTAACACTCTGGATCAGGTATACTGTAACATCTCCAAAGCTTTCAAAGCCAGCCCTCTGCTACATCTGGAACGCTCAGATCATCTATCTCTGATCCCAGCATACCAAAATCTGAGCTGTAGACAAAGACCAACTATGAAGACAGTCAAAGTATGAACTGAGGAAACCACCTCAGCCCTGCAGGACTGCTTCGAGAACACAGACAGGGATTACTTGAGGGGACAGACCTGGAGGGACACATGTCAGCTGTCCTTTCATACAAAGTTTCAGAGTCAAAAAATGTTAAAATACTCCACAACCAGAAACTGTGGTTCAACGGCAAAGTGAGGACCCTGCTCAGGACCATACCTGTCAAAACTGGGATTTGAAAATAAGGGAAATCCTCTGCGAATCCCCCCCCGATAATGGACCTGACTCCACATGCATCTCACTGGTTCCTTCTTCTGCTCTCTCTCTCTCCTCTCCTCCTGTCTCTGTCCCTTCAACCTCTTCATCTCTCTCTCCTGTCTCATCCTCTGTTGAATTTTTAAAATGAAAAGTCTAAGTATACTACTGAGTCATGACCTAATATTTTAATGCCATGTTTATTCACATTATTACTTATCTATCCAAACATTCAAATAATATTATTGATGTATAATTCATACTGTGACTGAACATGGCCTTAAAATATTCTGATTCATTGCATGTCCTTTCATTTCTTTAGCCTAGGCTACATTTGCAGTAGGTTACAGGTTAGCATCTCTATTGGCTATCTGTTGCATCTGTCGGCTAGTTCACTATTTTTCCCATTCTCTTAGCTTATTACAATTCTCACCTTTCCTCCTCCTTGCCTGATCATCCTCTGCATTTCTTGCTGCAACAAATGCATGGATTAAAGCAAAAAAATATTTTGACTGAAAAGTTTTTTCGAGCTGTAGCCAAGTCATATTTCCAATTTGTAATTTGTGAAACATGTTACAGGGCATGTTACTTGACACGTGCAAAAAAAAAAAAGATAAGATTTACAGCTTCACCCCACACCATGTTCTCTAATGCAGACATCAAGTTTACATATTTGACCAACAGTGTTTTACAGGAGGATGATCTGAACAGCTGGTCTATTCAAACTTAAAATGTTTTTTGTCTTTTCAATGTAGTTTTCAATCTAGGAAATCAAACTGTCTTTTTTTTTGCCAAGCTTCTCTTACTCATTCTCTACACTCTTGAACTCTATTCTTCAAATAATCAACCATCTACAGAACTTTTCAGTATGCTATTTTTCTACTTCTTCTCATCATCATTATCATTAATTATTATTATTATTATTATTATTATAATAACATTGTTAAAGTGAACCACTTATTGTTTAACAGAAAAATACATCATACAAACAGCAACTTTTGCAGTCTTGTCAGTCTGACGGCGAGTTATCAACTTTCTGTCATCACTAACATACTGTTAATAATCAAAGAAGCTCTGAGGCTTTACATTTGTTCTATATGTTATAATACAAGATTTCAGCATTGAGCTACAATCAGGCTACATTCATGATTTTGTACAGTCAAACTAACAAAAAACAACTTGTAACCATGATAACTCACGGTGCCAGAGGGGAGGGAGATACGCTGAATGAATCCGTTTACACATATACACTGCAGACAAAGTCCAGACTATAGTTGTTATTTCACACATGTAGCACACAACAGGAGACTCAAAAACTAATTGATAAGGTAATCCCGATTCATTCAATTGCCATTCTTAAAATAGACCTCCAGTCACGTCGCGACCGTGTTTACTTTCGGTTTTAATGAAACGAAACTTAAGGAATTAACTCGAATCCCGCTTGAATCCCGTATCTCACGAATCTTCATGCGTAGTTGGGGCGATACAACTTCCGTACTGCCACCTGCTGGGCCGGAGGGGAAACACGGGAGATTTAAGGGAAAATATGTAAACGGGAAGACGGCGGGATAGATGATTAAAATACCGGAATTTCCCGGGGAAAACGGGAGGGTTGACAGGTATGCTCAGGACACGAGATTCTGCATTTAAGTCTGAGGACCTGCAGGCCTACAAGCATGGCGAAGCCTGAAGAGAGGTATCAATGAGGCCAAACGCAGGTACAAGCAGCGCATAGAGGAGAACTTTAACAGCAACAACCCCAGAAGCATGTGGCAGGGGATAAAGACTCTGACCGGCTATAACGATAGCTACACGCTGCCAAACTCCACAGACGGCACGCTGCCAAACTCCCTCAACCAATTATTTTCTCGCTTTGACTGCCAGATTGCTGCTGACACACATCTGGCTCTACCAGGGAAGGTCAATGCTATTCAGCTGGACCAACATCAGGTCAGATCCACCCTGCATAGAGTTAACGCGAGGAAAGCAGCTGGTCCAGACGGCGTCACCGGCAGGATTCTCAAGACCTGCGCAGACCAGCTAGCGGAGGTATTCGCCACCATCTTCAACCTCTTGCTACTACAGTCTGTAGTCTCCACCTGCCTGAAGTCAGCCACCATCATGCCAGTGCCAAAGAAAGCAGGGTTCCTGCAGGTTTGAACAAGTCAAATTTAAGACTTTTCAAGACCATTTTGAAATAAATTTAAGACCTGCACGAAGTATGTAAAAGTAAGGAGAAATGCGGTCCCAGAATTACTTTAAACAAGTAACCACATTTACTGTCATTCACAGCTGAGCAGCTCAAACAATGAAGAATGGAGTGAATGAGTGTGTGTCAGGGTTATTATAGTTTTAACATTTTCATTAGTTTTTATTTTTATTTAGTTTTTCAGTTTGTTTTTTCATTTTAGTTTAGTTTCAATTAGTTTAACAAGAGATCTAAGTAGTTTAAGACTCCGCGGGAACCCTGAGAAAGGTACAGTGAACTGCCTCAATGACTATTGCCCAGTTGCTCTCACCCCCATTATCACCAAATGTTTTGAGAGACTCATCCTCCATCACATTAAATTTGCCATTCCTGCTGACCTGAACCAACACCAGTTTGCCTATCGAGCAAACAGGTTGACGGACAATGCTGTCAACACAACACTCCACACAGCCCTTACACACCTGGATCAGCCCAACATGTATGTAGGAGCGCTGTTTGTGGACTTCAACTCAGCATTCAACACAGTCATCCCCCATAAACTAATGCACAAACTGAGCAAACTGGGCTTAGGCAATTCCCTGCACACATGGATACTGGAGTTTCTTAGCAACAGACCTCCTCTACTCCCTCCTTACCCACCAATACCATTAGCCGTTTTTAGACAGAGCACCAAGCCGCCAATCTGCCAGTCCATTTGGCGGCTCGGTCCGCGGTTTTAGACAGAGGCCGGCAAATTGAGGGTCTGTTTTGGTCTGCCGATTTTCCGCCTCGGAGGGTACACTTATTTCCGCCTCGACTGCTATCTAAAACCGAGGCGGACATGTGCCGGCCCGTGGGTGAGATGGGCGGAGGTGTCAATGACCTGCACTGTTGTGCGACCCACAACCGAGGAGTTTTAAAACCAGGGTGATCACAGCAGTCAGTCCATCACTTCATCCACGGACATTAAGATGAGCAACTGGACAGCCGCTGAGATCTGGGAGATGCTAGTGTCTCCTGGATCTCAGCGGCTGTTTGGTTTTGTTAGCTTGTTGTTGTAGCACAAGCTAGGAACGGTCGCTACTTTCAAATTAAAAGCCACCCCGATAAGAACCCAGTTCTAAACTCCAATAGGGTGCAATGTAAAGCTCTTATTTTGAAGACAAATTTGTTGTCACTGTTCACAGCCCAACTCGAGCTTCACGACACGTCACACGTTTACGCCTACCTCAGAGGCGGCTTTTGGAAAAGGAGGAATATTAAGCCTCCGTTTTAGAAAGACAGGCTTGCAAATTGCCGCTCTTACCTTGGAGCAAATGTGCCGCCTTTTCTATCTAAAAAGGGCTATTGTCAAATTTGCTGATGACATGACCATAGTAGGTCTGATAACAAATAACAGCGAGTCAGCCAACAGGGAGGAGATTCAGCATCTGACAGAATGGTGTTCGGACAATAACCTGGACTTGAACACCTCGAAAACCAAGGAACTGAACGCACAGAGCTCTCTGCCCACTACATGCACGGGGAGGAGGTAGAAAGGGTAGAGAGCGTTAAGTTCCTTGGGGTTCATATCTCAGCTGACCTCACCTGGAGCACTCACATCACTCATCAGGTGGGGAAGGCCCAACAGAGACTTTACTTCCTCAGGAAGCTAAAGCACGCTCACCACCCTCAACACCTGCTGACCAACTTCTATCAGTCAACGATGGAAAGTCTCCTGACCTCCTGCTGCACGGTGTGGGTCTCCAGCTGCACAGCACGGGACAGGAAGGACCTGCAGCATTTACAAAGTCTAGAAGAGCTGCACCATTAACTTGGTTTATTCCCATTTAAAGTAGCACATGGCTAACCCAGAATTTAGCCGCTCCACCAATGGAAGTGTCTTGTGTGCACACTCTATGGGAGCAATACAGATGCTGAGCATTTCTCTTAGGAATGAATTGGGCCCTGCCTCTGACACTGTATTCAAATTTCCCTGATAAGATCCACAGAAAATATGGCTTCCCCTACTCCCTTGAAAACAGCATCTCTGAGGTGAGTTTTGGAAGACACAAAACTTCCTCCAACTTAATTGGGACAAACAGATCCCAGTTTCCATTTTCTTTCCACATTGTAAGAAAGGTTGGGGGCTGTGTGGCTTAACACAGAGTCCTGAGTGACTTCACAAGTCACTTCCAAAAACTTTACTACTTTAAAGTAATACAAGTTCTTATACATTTTCAGTTACCAAACTTGAACATGAAACTCAACTAACATATCTTTTTTATTGTTAGAATCAAATAGACCACTGTACATTTATCTTTTTTCTCTTGTAGTTCAGAAATTTCCTTGACAAACTCGTCAAAGTAGGCTGTTGCCCTTTCACAGACGGGCTGCTTAGTGTCCTTTCTTTAGTAGTCCTAGTTGTCGTTGGAAATTATACTGTTTCAGACTGATTTGACTTTGCCACTTGATATGTCAATGAAACCAAAAGACACTGATGCATAGTTACTGAAACTAGACTATTGACTGTCTGTGTTGATAAATATGGAATGGAACCAAAGCAGAAAAACATCACCAGAACAACATGTGTATTCAATCTGTCATTCTAAACCCCATCCCAATGTACACAAAACCCTCAACACACACAGGTAGTAGTACGACTGGAGGGGTCAAGACAATTACACTGAGTTTGGCTTATGGCAGAGATGAAGAATACAGCTCTGGCTTTCTCCTCGCAATTGTGGAACACTGAGGGGAGGTGTAAGTAAAAGGGCTAATGGGGGCAGAGAGGAGAAAGGGATGCTGTGGCCTGCCCTGTCAGTTTTAATCCTGGCCTGATAACACTGCTCAGTTCACTGGGACAGATGGTCACTTCTCCAGAGGAACAGTCATCCCCACCGGTGACTGAGAAACCTCTGAGTCACTGTAAATGAATGAACCCACACCAAGTCAATTTGCAATGCTGGGACAATCGGCTCATGCAGTCTGGTGTAAGTACCAAGCTGGTAAATTAGATTAGCTACTGAATCAATGCCTGAGAGTCATGAAGGGGGTAAAAGGTTAAAAAGTCTCACAGTAAACTGTGAGACATGAACAATTAAAGATGCAGTCACCACTCATTTCACTTTCATTTGTTGGAGCCATAAATAGTCAAGACACCAGCCATGCTTGCAGCTGTGAGCGCATTGCTTTGAGCTATCATGATGCTGATACAGGCATACTAGCATGTCCATTTTAATAAAAATGTTTACCATGGTCACCATCTTTAGCATGTTTAGTAGGCTACATTTAGCAAGTTGTCAACTAACACAAAGGACAGTGGAGCTTGATGGGATCAGAGGGCCACCAATAATGTACAAGTCATCATCCAGGAAACATGAATGTCTTGTTTTGATTTAATGGTACAGCTCATTACTTGTTGAGACTTTCACTGAAAATCAAAAACGTCAATATAATGGAGAGACTTTAAGAAAAATTAGGACATAATTATCTGGTAGCAAACATAGCAAATGGTCCAATCTAGTGCTTTTCTTCACTACTGACTACACAAAGCACTTAACAAGCGTTGACACATTCACACATTACACACACTTTCATACACTGATGGCAGTGGCTGTCATGCAGGTGCAGATACAGTGCTTTTCTAATACAACTTTTCTATGATCAGCCATTCACACACACTCATGCACCAGTGGAACAGCCATTAGAAGCAATTTAGGCTACAGTATGCTGCCAAAGGATATTTTGACACACAGCCAGGGGATCTGGGGATCGAACTATGGACCATCCAATTACTGCACAACCCACGCTACCTCCTGAGCCACAGCTGCAGAATAGCTTGCTAGCAGAAGTGATAGCTTGACTACACTGTTCTGTCTCATGACACTCATCTTGTTAGCCGTAGCCATCCCAAGCAAGTCCCCCATTTTAGATTATCTGGCTTTTGTCTCTCAAAGGTCACCAAAGTTGAACTCAAAATTAATTCTCGTTATGACTGATTTTGGTCCTGTGACCTGAGATGTTGATCTTGTCACTTCGATTAAAACTAATGGATTTTGCTCCAGATTTTTGACATTTTACATTTTGAGATGGCCTTCGCATATATTACTTGTACTTAACATCAGTGAGAAACAGTGGAATTTTCTTTTTAAGTTTGTCAGTATGACTTAATGTAGTACAGAGAGCTTTAATTAGAGGCATAATACAGTGACTTTAAACAGCGTCATGTAAACCTGGTCAAAATCCTCATCCTTCATGGAGACAATCTGGAGGGAATACTGACACAGTCCCATGTGAAAGTCCATTGTGGTAAATGATGCTGCTGATGTTGTGGATGCACTGCTGTTTTTTTTTACCTGCCTTACCATACCATTGAGTTCAGAGCAGATGAAGCAGTTTGTCCTCACTTTCTTTTATTATGCAACACTTTAAAAGCAAGAATAGCTGCAGGCTGTAGGACTTCCACATCGATTTTTACCTATAAAGTATAAAAAACCTATAACTGTGTTTTTTGCATCTGTTCGGTGTAGTGGTTTAGCTTATGCTCTCACTCTTACAGCACATAGTAGTTTGTATTGAAGAGAACAGAGATGGTAGTTTGTTCCAGATTAACCAATGCATTCAGTCAAAGACTGATCAAAGATTTTCACAAGATTTCATAAGATTGAATCAGCATGAGTGAAACTTTAATGATGGTCAGGTAGACACTACAACCTGATGTTTGAAAGATTCTAGTAGTGAAAAGTCCAGGAAATATGAACATTTTTGCTAGTTTAGAGTTCAGATTAAGGTTAAAGGCTTCTGAAAGGAATTTAGCCACAGCCATAGTTGCCCAATCATGTGTGAGTGTGTCAGAGCTGTGGAATTAAGACTTGAGACTTGAACTCACCTGCCATGAGACTCAACTTACTTAAGTCTCCAAGGCAAAAAGCTGAGCAGTCCCATACATATTGAAAAATGCAATATTGGGTTATGTCTTTTAGAGTCATGAATAATTAATAGCTTAACCATGATTCACACACATTAAGTTTAAGCTTAATGAAATGGAGAATACTCAACATTTTAATCAAAGTAACACTGCTAGTGCAGTCTTAAACTGCTCAAAGTACAGTCACGTCTTTGATGAGCATAAAGCCTCTGAATTCTCTTGACAATGTGTTTCCTGATGTCTCCTATGCTAATGATTTGGTTAATTATTTTAATACTCTATGTTTCTCTTCCTCAGATTTAACAGCTCCTATGAACTATAGATCTGACTCAAAGACTGCAGAACAGCTGTGGTTAAATCCATATTTGTAGCTGTAAAAGAAAACAGTAAAGCTGAAAGTAGTTGGAAGCAATTGGGACTCCCGATCCACTTTGTGGCTGTGAAAAAGTTATTATTACCCTTACAATAGGATAGAAAGATGCAAGAGCATGCTGCTTTCCTTAACCTTTCCAGATTTCTATTGAAGACTAGGGATCTGTTTGTGAAATCCAGTCTCTCTTTTTGTCTCTGCTGATTGTGATACTAATTGTAAAAAAGTTTTTTATTGCACTTTGCTGGAAAGGTTAATAATACTTGATATTACCCCTGTGCCTACCTCTGTATATGTTGATCACCCATGCTGGAATTCTTTGAGCTATTTTTCCTCTATTACTCTACCGGAAATGAGAGTATCCTTCAGCCCTCTTGACAACATTACGGGCAAGTCTTTTATTTCAAGTAATGGATTGGGCCCCCATTTATCTTCTCTTTAGATAGATCATTGTCTACAGGTTGTGTTCAAGACTACTTTAAAACTGCTTGTGTCCAACCAATCCTAAAATCTACCACATAGTCACAGAAAGTCCTCAGGAGTGCCCCCTGCACTCCAAAGGACCTGAGCTTCCTCAGCAGATGGAGCCGCTCTGACCTTTCTTATAGGTTGCTGCAGTTTATTGTTCAGGTGAACTCTCGGGTGTACTGGACTGGACTGATATTACAGAACAAACACTGCCATCAATTGGTTACTTGTCACAATACATCAAGCTACAGGAGACCTTGGTATACTTTTTGATGGCAGTTTAAGTTATGTTCAAGGCTTATCCAATAATGTTTGTATTCCCCTTAAAAATAAAGAAGTCCTGTTTCTAATTTTAGAGATGTTCCCCATTTGTTTAGGGATTGATCTTCATAACCAGTGTTTGATTTTCCATGGGTAGCTCTAGCTCCTAAAGTCATTAAAAGTAGCCAGATGATGTCACATGTTCATTTGTGGAGAGGATCAAATGAACTGCTTAAATATTAGCTAAATTACAAGATACAAATCAAACACACTATTCAGCTACCATATTTACAAAGCTATAGAAACACAATCAAACAATCACTAATAGGTCCAGCATGCTAGTAATAAAGCAGCTTGATCTTTCTGCAAACTTTTGGGGTTACCGAACACGTCACACACCCGGACCATGGAGTGACACTCCCACACCGCCACACCAACCTGCGGCATTTCGCTGCACCATCATCTGCTTGCTATGTGTGTGTAGCCTGCACATCCACAGGCAACATGACAAATATGGCCGATACCCTCTATAACGTCCCTTCTTCTGTTTATAGTTAATTTCCAATTGACTGGAACAAGTTATTATATTTATATTGTTTATAAATTATTTCAATTTGACAGTAAGGCCTTAGTGTGGTACATTGCAAACAAATAAAGTAAATTGTATCACACTCTACAGCATTTAGACCTTCTTTTTAAATAAGAATAAAAACATCTAATGAGTTATCAAGGCACAAAATCAATGATCTAGACCAGGGGTTCCTAAACTGCAGAGTGCCGTGGCCCACTTTAAAATCTGAAAATCTCTCGCGGCCCACCCAACAACTCTGATCAACACACAAGACTTAAGATGAATTATTTCTTCTTTTATTTCATGAAATAAGCGGAGAGTCAGCAGCTGGATTTTGCCCCCCAATTAAAATTCCCCCGTCAAGGATGAAATATAAGATAAGTTCTGGCTTACAAATAGGTCAGATAAATGAAGAATAACAGGTAATTTAAATCACATGATTTTGTTTTATTAGTTGTGATTATTTTTTTAATCAAAATATTTAACCATAAATATTTAATGGTAACTTAAAACTTAATTACAAAATAGAAAATGACCTCTCGCGGCCCACCTGCAGTGCCCCCTGGTGGGCCGCGGCCCACACTTTGGGAATCACTGATCTAGACTATTCTAAAAGTGATATGGCCATCTGTGCTAAAAGAAAAAAAACCTTAAGGGGATATTTTTCCAGTTTTTCATACTCTTATCAACATGGGAGTGGACAAATATGCTTGCTTTATGCAAATGTATTATTACTGCAACAATCCAAAACAATAACAAATACTGTCCAGAATATTCTCCACAATAACCTCAGACGTAATGCACGCTCAAAAAATATACTGAAAGCATAACATGGCAACTCAAGCACAACAAGCAACAACAGATGGGCATACTGACCTGAATGTAACATTCCTTAGTAATACTAACACGATGTAGTGTCCAACTTAACACTTGTTAAAGTTAACTGAAAGATGTTAAGTGGCCTGAAAGCTGCAGCCACCCATTTAGCCATCACTGTTGACAGCTTGTCCCATGTAGAGTTGTCCAGGCGTCTCTGTTGTAAACTATCCTGCGTGGTCTGAGAGAGAGAAGAGGGCTCCCTGCATCAGCTGTGCGCTTGGCCAGCAAGTGGTATTTGAGACTTGATGTACTCCGGTGGTAACTCCATTCACATCGACAGTAAATGCAGATAACTTCGTTCTAGTGGAGAGAACCATTTGGCAGGGCTGAACCTGCCTTTCAAAAGACCCCTTTCTTTATCAATTTCTGCTCAAGGAGGTTTGTTTCTGCTGCCCTCCACAACGCTACTGCTGCATTGCTTCCTGATTTCCCACACTATGGAGCGGGCTGAGGGTCATAACATGTGCGTTAATCGCATCACGTTTTTTATCTCTCCTCTGTTGTTTCTGTTGCCCAGCTGCACTGCATGCTGCCACACTGGCACTTGACCAGAGCAGTGGACATTCAGAATAGATAAAAAGTCAATTAGTCTGCAAAGTTGGCAACTCTGTTGATGACTTCTAGACCTTTTAATCCCTTATGAAGCTTTACATAGACTGAAATCCTTGGACAGTGGTAGTTATACACTTACAAATATATTATACACATACACTTATTATCAATAGGTCCCCCTTCTCTCCAGTAAGTTAAGTTTAACCAAATTAGCACTGAATATTGTTACATTTCTTAATTTCTTATGATGTTAAATCCCATCATGCTGAAATCTTTGTTAATTTTCATACTAAGCATTGATGGATGGCAAAGACTTGGACTTGGTTCAAAAGACTTTAAACAAACTCTGGTGTGTGTGGTTCTAATGACAGTGCTGGTCAACCAGCAGCCTAACCACACAGCAGGACTGCAGGAACACACACACCAACACAACCACACACACACACACGCACACGCCCGCGCCCGCGCATATCCACGCCGGCTCTACACATCCAAAAGAGGCATGATGGTACACATCTTAATGTTGACGTGTGTGTTTCTCGCTCTAAATGACATAATCACCATTATAAACACGACCCTGTCTGACTGTCACTGGCGGGGAGAAATGCTGTTTTCTGGGGGAAAGTTTACGTAAGTCTCGATCAGGAGGGCTGACTGTTGCGGTGATTGTATTCAAGACAGTAACTAAAACAACACAAAAGGAGACAAACTGTTTGTGAGTTAAAGTTTTTTGCTGGAGACAGATGCTGTGTTTCGGTCAGAAATGTGACGAGGAGTCGCTAGGATAGAAATCCTTTTTCCATTATGGATGTGGTATTTCCTTCCTCATACAAGTTGCCAAAGACACTACCAGTGACTACATTACTGTTGTTTGGTCATATAATGTTGCTCTGTTGGTTGGAGTGTAGGACATTTCTCTTTTATTTGATGAGTGCAGGATCTGCTGAGTTATCAGACTATGAACACCATCAGACCAATACCCTCCTGATCCGTGTCTCTGGCTTCTTGCGGAGGTGGGTCAGGGTGGCAGTGATACAGTACCTCCTCTTTGCATCTGAAACTTTGACATAGATGGCAAGGCGGGGTATTGGCACATTATTAACTCACTGCAAGGGCAGTGCGAACGGGGCTGTATAAAGAACGGCTTACATTTAGGGCATTTATCAGACACATTTGTCCACAGTGACTTACACTATTTCATACATACATTCATACACATGGTGGTGGCTGCCATGCAAGGTGCCGACCAGCACATGAGGAGCAGTTTGGGGTTCAGGGATTTGCTAATGATTCAGATGTATACACTTTGAAATAGCATCATTAAATGGAGACAGTTAAATTGGCTGTAAACTAATGCAGGGGCTTTCTAACCTAAAGTTATTGTAAACAAACATCATGATTGGTTTTGTACAGACATGGATGTCAATTGCCCTGGCAATAAGCAGGCACACATGAAACATTCTCTAGTTACAGCTTATAAAATAATATGTGGATTTTCTGTTTTATATCATACTATAAACTTAATGTTCAATTCAATTCAGTTAATCAATTAGATTAATAAAAAGTAGTAAACACAACCAATGATGAAATTGATCACTAGTTGCAACTGAAGCTGAGTAACAGAGGTGATATCATCAGTTCCTTTGGCTCCTCATGGTAAGTAATAAGAGCAGAAGAGGGGCACTATTTCCACTGGAATATTGTTCTCTTATTTTTAGTATCACAGTCCACATAAGAGAAGCTGATAAAAGTCGCCCTCAGTAATTACTGCCAGTGGTGCAAGTGGTACATGCAGGTTACCACACCTATTTTCCAGCTGTAGCTGGAAAGGAACAATATTATTTCAGAATATCATTTGTCTTAAATGCCTTCTAGAGAGAGTATCATGATGCATATGATGAAGCATGAAGATTATCAACATGACAGTCTGTATCTTTCTGTTTAAGTATGGAGCGTATCATTCTTACAAAAAGTCGCTCTCTTGTTGCCATGGTAACACATGCATGCGTTCACACACAGACACACACACTCAACAAACCACTCTTGACTTTCAGAAGAGGAAGATACAATGCAATCAAATGGCATTCAGAGCCAAAACCTCTTTCCTGTAATTATCCCTTTGAATTCAAGCCAGAGGTCTGACACACAAGTGTTTGTCTGTGTGTGTGTGTGTGTGTGTGTGTGTGTGTGTGTGTTTGTGTGTGAGAGAGAGAGAGAGATAATGGGTGGGTAAAAGCAGAGAGCATGACTTCTTTCCTAAATGACCACCACAGAGAATAATTCACGTATACACACACACACACACAAACACACACACACACACACAC
>CAEMYA010000856.1:65584-90751 GCA_903131615.1 Diplodus sargus | reverse complement strand
ACTCAAATGAGGGATAAACAGGCACTGTGATGGAGGACACTTTCCATATTTGATTGTATAGTATCGCCAGGCCACCCCCTCTGCCAGAGGTACGAGGTTGTGATGAGTAGACAAAACCAGGAGGAACAGTTTGATTAAGGTGTGAAAAAACATTAGGCTGCTGCCATGTCTCAGTCAGGCAAAAGAAATCAAATTTACAGTCATTCAGTAGATCAAAGAGCAGAGGTCCCTTGTTGGTCAGTGAGCGAATGTTAAATAACCCAAAGGTTAGATTACTGGTGTGAGGTTTGGTGTTAGCTGATCTGGCTGGAATAACAAGCACAGTGTGATCAACAGTTCGACTATGCCTGTGCAGGTGTATTGATTTGCGATGTGAAATAACAACGGAAATTGGAATCGAGTTGATCACAGCAGTGGGAGTACCTTTATGGCAACCAGTAGGAGACAGTGGGCCATAGTAGGGGCATTGAGCCATTGAGAGTGTCAGTACCTGGGTTGGCTCCCAGGGGGTGCTGCTGAGAGACACAGTGCTGAGTGCTGCAAGAGTAGGTCGAGGAGAAGAAGAAGAAGAAGAAGAAGGAGGCTCCAGGTGGGGGGCGGGGCAGGTTAGCTGTCAATCACGCGGAGCAGCGGTCTGGATAGCATGCTGGATGTTAGCTGCTAATACTGTGCTACCGGGACTGTTCGGGTGAAGTCCGTCGGTACGGAACAGGGAAGGACGGTTCCAGAAGAGGTTGAAATTGTCGACGAAACCAATGTTGTGGATTCTGCAGGTGGACTGAAGCCAGGTGTTAAGACTGAGGATTCTGGAGAAACGCCCATCTCCACGGCCGAGAGTTGGGAGAGGTCCACTGAGCCAGACATCTTTTCCACAACTATTTAGGAAGCTGAAGAGGGCATTAAAGTCCTTTTTAGTCAGCTCCGAGTGACGACGAGCCGCGTCGTTGGATCCGACATGAACTATTACTCGGTTGATAGATGACGGGAGAGAGCATAGTAGGACGGGAAGCTTATCAAGGATAACCGGCACTGTGGCTCCAGGAAAGCAGCGTGTGGCTGCGTTGAAAAAGCGAATTTTCCTTGTGATTGAGTCTCCGATGATTAGTGTGGTAGGAGTGAAGAGAGGACGAGGGGACGATGCCTGTGAGCTTTCAGTACTCTGTGACCGAGCAGGGGAGTGCTGTGGCCGTGTAGTCACTACGTCCCTGGCATCAGTAGCCGGCTTGGTGTGAGGAAGAGCACCGGAGCACTGCATGACGGCATCTATCAGGATCCGGCGCCGCGAGGCGGAGGTCTTGGACCGGGATGGGAGCCGCTGGTTCAGACCCGAGCGAGGAAGGTTATCTTGGTCAGCCGGCGTCGCCGCCGAGCACGGAGGAGCAGCAGGCGTCGTCATCTGGGGAAGCGGAGCTAGAGGCGTCGTCATCTGAGGAAGAGGAGCAGCAGGCGTCGTCATCTGGGGAAACGGAGCTGGAGGCGTCGTCATCTGAGGAAGAGGAGCAGCGGGCGTCGCCATCTGAGGAAGAGGAGCAGCGGGCGGCGTCATCAGGCGAGGAGGAGCGGCAGGGGGGTCATCTGGATGAGCCGGGTTGTCAGCCGACAGGGATGCAAAGCGGTTTGAGAGGTTCAGGCCAGGCGGAGAAGCAGACCCATCAGGGTCCCTCTTTCGACCGCGGACCAAGACTTCCGTCCACGGCAGCTGCTTGGGTGTTGAGCAGGAGGAGAGTTGTGGGCCAGTAGCTGGGTCCCAAGCAACCGTGTCCCGGAGGATTGCACTGAGCGAAGCTATCTCTTTGGACTGTACGGATGCTACATCCCTGAAGTTGGATAGCAGTGGTTCTTTCTTCTGGAGTTCATCGGAGAGGCGTCGGATATCATCCTTGAGGTCAGAGATCTTTTTGTTTGCTTGCTGTAGTAGCGCAGAGTCCACGCCAGGCATGGTTAGCAATGTTGTTGTGGTTATCTTAGCTGTAATGCTAACTAGCAGTAGCTCGGATCTTTATCCAAATAGACTGTATGTCGGCTCTGTTATGTGGATGGCAATCTTAGCAAGACAAACTTCTTAAGTACTTACAAAATGTCGATTGTGGCTGGAGACAGACTAGAACCGGGAGCTCAGGACAGAATTCAGACTCCGCGGTTCTCACTCGTACAGGAAGTCAACCGGAAGTTCCAATAAACATGCTCCTATCAGGAAATTCAGGGTGAAGGGACGAGAAAATCCCTGGTTTTCCCCAGAGTTGTCAGATATCATCCGACAACGTAATGTTGCATGGGCCAAAGCCAAAAAAAGCGATTTTGCCTCTGACTGGTCTATTTTCAGGCAACTAAGGAACAAATGTACATACCTTATCAAAAAGGCTAAATCAGAATATTACTTATCTATTACAACTGAGAACCTCAATAATCCACAGAAATTTTGGAAAGTGATTAAGTCTTTATCTGTAATTAAAAGCCCTCAGGCATTTGTTTTAAAAGACTCGGTCCCAGTCTATGACAGAACTGAAGTCTTAAATTGCTTTAACAAGCATTTTGTATCATCTGGTTCTTTGTTTGATTCTACAGGAGCTGCCCCTGTGCCACCCTACACAGACTCCCCAGGGTTCTCAGGAGAACCTTTTAATGTTGTACCTTTTACTGTGCAGCAAGTGCATAAAGCCCTCAAAATGTTAGATCACAGGAAACCCCTGGGACCTGACTTGATAGAGCCCTACTTTTTAAAAATTGCAGCTGATTATGTAGCACAGCCTCTAACAATTCATTTTAATTTATCAATCAAAAACAAAGATATCCCATCCGTTTGGAAGTCAGCTTTTGCTACTCCCTTACTAAAAGGAGGTGACCCAGCAGCTATAACTAACTATAGGCCAATATCAAATGTGTGTGTCCTGTCAAAAGTTCTTGAATCTCTCGTGTGGAGAGTTTCTAACCTCAAATGATCTTTTTTCAAAACTGCAATCAGGCTTCAGGAAAAAGCACAGTACCATTACTGCAGCTACAAAAGTGATCAATGTTATACTTGTTGCCTTTGATAAAAAAACAGTACTGTGCCTCACTTTTCATTGACCTGTATAAAGCCTTCGACACTGTGGACCATGCTATTTTAAAGCATAGGCTTCTTTGTTTGGGTCTGTCAGCTCATGTAGTCTCCTGGTTCACAAATTATTTGAGTGTCAGGACAGGAGTGTATTAAATATGATGGTCTATGTTCTGAATTTGTGAGTGTCCACCAGGGGGTGCCACAGGGTTCAATATTGGGACCCCTCTTGTTCATTATGTATATTAATGATTTGGGAAAAAATGTCTCAGAAGCTAACATGCATTTTTATGCAGACGACACAATTATTTACTGCTTTGGATCAACTCCTGCTAAAGCTGTTGAATCTCTGCAGAAAGCTTTTGATGTGATCCAGCACACACTCCTGCAGCTAAAACTAGTCCTCAATACTGACAAGACTAAACTAATGTTATTTTCTAACACTAAGAAAGTACTTCAGACTATCCCCACAGTGTCCAGTGTCGTATGTAGAAATACCCTGGTGTTTTGCTTGATGACTCTCTCACCTTCAAGCCTCATATTGACAATCTGGTGATGAAACTGAAACTTAAATTGGGTTTTTTCTTCCGAAGTAAATTTTGTTTTTCTTTTGAGGTGAAAAAGCAGCTTGTCACTGCAACTTTTCTATCCGTTCTAGATTACGGAGACTTGGTGTATATGAATGCCTCAGCTAAATGTCTAAGTAAGATTGACGCTGTTTATCATGCTTCTCTGAGGTTCATTGCTAACTGTGGAGCACGGACCCATCATTGTGAACTGTACTCCCGAGTGGGATGGCCTTCCTTGTCCACCAGGAGGCGGAGACACTGGTGTATTTTTATTTACAAGGCCATGCTTGGGCATTTACCGTCCTACATCTGTAACTTATTAACTCGGAGAAATGTTTATTTCTACGGTTTGCGCTCAAACAACCAGTTGTTGCTGTATGTTCCATTTTTTCAGACAGAGCTGGGAAAAAGGGCTTTGGCCTACTCTGCTCCTTCAACATGGAATATGTTGCAAAAAGAATGGAAAATAACTGAACTGATTTCGTTGAACGCTTTTAAATCCAAGCTGAGAGCATTTGAGACGATCTCCTTTACCTGTAACTGTTTTTTATAATTTTAATTTACTTGTAACTGTTTTTTACAATCTTAATTGTCGTCTGTTTGTTGTGTAGGTTGAATGCTGTGTAGGCTGAATGTGATTGTGTAACTTTTTGCTGCCTCTTGGCCAGGACTCCCTTGAAAAAGAGGTTATTAATCTCAATGGGATTTTTTTCCTGGATAAATAAAGGTTAAATAAAATAAAAAATTCAGTACGACGACTCGACGGGTGTCATGTTTTGCTCCGTCTGCCGGACACACGGCAAAGAGAAGCAATGTTATGAAATTTAATTAATAATATTAAAATGTATTTGTAAATAATACTTTGGCCTCTTTTCTAAGCATGTATTGCTATATAATACTGTTATCTCCATGAAAAGTACTGAAACAGATGTATATGCAACAAAAAGGCAATTTATTATTTGGCCGGTAAAAAATTTACTTGACCAGCAGATTCTTTCATCTACCGGTCCCCTTGGCAGGTGAGCCAAAAAGTTAGTTTACAGCCCTGATGATTGGACCAAAGTGTCAGTTGGACTTCAGAATTCCAACACCACTAGAACGGCCGTAAGCGGTCAATTTGACCGCTAGATTTTAAACTCTATAATCTCTCATGTAAATACTCAAATGAGTGATGAATGCATTCATTGTGTCATGATATTTTTTTAAAAAAACAAAATAACACCAAAATGTACATTTTAACAAGTGTAATTAGACGTTTATCAACATTCATATCATTGCACATTTTAATAGAGAAAACTCAGAACAAGAAAATTAACAATTAAAAGTAACTTATTTGATATGAAACATTTTATTTTAACACTTTATAATGTATGATAAAACAATAATATTAATCAAAAAATCTGGAAACGAGCTGATCTAACAAAAAAAAAAGCCGTTGTGATCACTGGTCACAGTCTACAGATGACCTCCGCTCTCCTCGCACAGTTACCACACAGGGCTTGAGGCATTTCAAGTGTCCAGCGTTGTGTCTGTTGACCCCACTACAGAAAACTCAAACACGCATTCACACACACGACCTGTGGCCAACACTCCACATCTGTTACTGTCTGTTGGTTACTGCCAACATCATTAAATCACATAAATATGCATAAACTAAACTCAACAAAATCATCAGAACCTGTTGAAATCTAGCCCACACTCACACTGACGCACACAAACACCTGTCCAGGCCAGGATCAATACCAATGCTTCTCTCAGCACGCACTCCAGGCTACAAGTCTGTGTAGCTGCTCTCCTCTTTAATGATCACTAATTAGACAGCAGTAAAACATAATCTGTTGACCAGAAAAAGGTGACAGGCTGATCAAGTACAACTGCTATGGGCATGTGGACCTGAGTGGCTGTTGAAAGCTTTTAAATTGAAGGCTTTGAACACAGCAAAGGTATCTGCTGTTTGCTGCTTTATAACTCTAAATACTGATTGTAACAGGAAGACAAATGCTGGTTTAACAAGGTTATTTGCATATCAGATATCAGATATACTGAATCTATGAAATAAACAACACAAGAGTTCAATCAGGATGGAAACAAGGACAAACACACTTGAGGTGGGCTAAGAAATACCAAAATTTCACTGTGGATGATGAAAGTTCTATTGACTGATGAATCACACAGAGATGCTGCATTACCTCTGCAGCAGCAGTTCGCCAATTCTCCAACATTATTTGTTCACACAGAGCCAAGCAGCTCTGGCATTAAGACGAACCGCTGTGTAATTCACACTGCAGGCCAGCGCTGTGGTTCCTAAAAAGGCGTGATGGTACACGTCACGATGATGACATCTGTGTGTTTTTTTCAATGTGTTTCCCCCCGTGTCCTCCATGTACCCACTAACTGTTTATAATCATATGGATGATGAGGGGCTCGGCGATTAAACAATCTCGATCATGAGCTAAATGAACGACCTGCAAGTTCAAGGATGTGCAATATTCACAGAATACAGCAGCATAATCATCCTCAAGATTTAACTTTTTTTTTTTTTTTTAATCAATGTTCAGTTCAGTATACTACCGCTAAAATGTTTGAGACACATTTGAAACAAGCAATTACTTGTACATATTTATAATTTAATGTATTTAACATAAAGCCATTTGGTTCGTTAGTTCTGTTCAATGCATTTTATAAACCATAATTAACCTTCTGGTTTGTTTTGGGTTCTGTCCTAAGGAGAATACTCTTGAAACTGTCAATTCAACATTGTTATTGTTAAAAATATATATCGTGATAATTATCAACATCGAAGAGTCAGTAGGACAGCACGATGACAGCAGGATGACAGACAGGATGACAGGTAGGAGGACAGGCAGGAGGATAGACAAGGGGACAGACAGGAGGACAGGCAGGAGGACAGACAGAAGGACAGACAGGAGGACAGACAGGAGGACAGACAGGAGGACAGGCAGGAGGACAGACAGAAGGACAGACGGGAAAACAGACAGGAGGACAGGCAGGAGGACAGGCAGGAGGACAAACAGACAGGAGGACAGACAGGAGGACAGGCAGGAGGACAGGCAGGAGGACAAACAGACAGGAGGACAGACAGGAGGACAGACAGGAGGACAGACAGGAGGGCAGACAGGAGGACAGACAGGAGGGCAGAAACTTCTTCACGTATAACTGCGATATTTCTTTCCTCATATAAATTCAAAGACTCAACTTTTCACTCAAACTGATCAACTGAGATAATCTTTTGGAATGCAAATACGGTATTGTGTTCAAAATAAATGCAACACAAGTGTGTCTTGACTGGTGGTCTCAGACTTTGGACCCTACAGTGTGAATCTCTGATTACATAATTTATGTGATATGAATTAACTACATAATAATTAGCCGCCTTGATTGTTACTACAGCTAGAAAAGGTTGTCGTAACATAAAACATGAAATTTGGATTATTATGGGCTGCTTTCACACTGGACCTATATGGCTCCGATGAGGACGGCTCAGCTTTTTTATTGATTCAGACTTTGAGAAACACTGCTTTGGTAGCTGCAGGTCTGTATTAACATGCTAACTTCAATGCTAAGAACTCAATCCTCTGTTCATGTTTTCCTTTCCTTTGGTGCTCTACCCTCTGGGTCCATAGTTTTGATCTTTATTAATTCAGGAGAGGCTGACTAAGCATTAATACTTTTGTCTTGCAGTTTCACACAGTTGAGACATATTCCCACTCAGGAGCTGCCCGCTACAACAGCAGCCTGCTGCTGCCAGAGGTCAAGCTACTGTCTACCTGTCTGCCTGACTCTCCAGCTCTCTCTCTCCATGTAAGGCCGGGCGTCTACTGAGACATGTCAGCTTTAATGGACTGCATATATACAGGGAGCAGGGGGGTGAAGGAGAGCTGGAAAATAGACTGCGGGTGGGAACATAGTGAGGGAGGAGGACAAGAAGAAATCCATCAATTGGTGAAATGCGGATGTCAACGCTGAGCAAACACAGAGTTATCAGAGCAGCCAGTGAGCGCTGCAGCTAACAGGAGACCAGCAGCCTTGTTTTGAAGCCTCTGAGAGGGGCTTTATTTACACTGCTCGGATGTGATGCTGTGTGATCCAAACAGACTTCTGATGGTGGCTTTGCAGACTACAGTTTGATCTGGGTGTTTCCACTGCTTGTGTCTGTCTTCAAAGGCAAGAAGCAACTGGTTTACAGAGTTGCACAAATCAAAGAACAAATTACTTGTTCTTATTAACGAAAACTCACGTCTACAGGGGCCTGACAAAATACTTACAAACTGAGGGCTTTAACTCTGAAGTCAGTGAATCAGCACTGCAAATGACACAAAGAGGCAACAACTAGAGGTGAGCCTGAAGCCACTGTTGACGTGGTTTAAGCTGCAGCCTGTCTAATTGCCATTATAGTGCTGGGTATCAAAGCTCAGTACTTACTTATTCAGTACAGAGCTTTACCCATCACTGATGCATTCAACAGTTTGGCATGTTTTCATGAATGACAAATCAAGGTTAAAATGCATCTATATTCCATTACTATGGATTGTAATAGTTTTGTTTTAGTGTCTTTACCAAAACTGGCATGTTTTGGCAGCAGGATCAAACACTTTAAATCAGTAACTGTAATGGGCACAACATGCAAGCCAGAAATAAACCAGAAAAGGCTGAAGAAGAAATCCCCTACTCAATCCTGTCATGCCTCTATTTGGACACTAGTTGTTTTCTGCCTGTTTTCTCTCGTCCCCCATTCCTGCTCGTTTGGTTTCACCCACTTCCCTGATTGCCAGTCTCCTCCCTGATATGTTTCACCTGGTGGTAGTGTGCTTGTGTATTTATAGTTCCTGTGTTTCTCGTGTTAGTTGCCAGTTCGTCTTCTTGTCTCCGTGCAGAAACGTCCCAGCTCTGATCCATATCGTTCCCTAAGTGTTTCCTGGTTATCGACTTCGTCCGTGTCCATACGACTTCGCCCCTGCCTTCTCCTTGTCGGATTTGTCTACCTTCGCTGACTGATCTTCTGTGTACCAACCTCTCTGCCAGCCTGATCCCCGCCTGACTCGTCTGCCCTCGCTGAATGATCACCTGTGTACTGACTTCTTTGCCTGCTTGCTCCCTGTCTGGTGTGTTTGCCTCACCGACTGATATCCTGTGTAACAAACCCACTTCTCCAAGTAAAGATCATTGCCTTGCCCTATCCCGAGTCTTGTCATGCATTTGAGTCCAAACTATTGTTGTGGTTTCCTGGTCGTGACAGTACAAACTGGCCACTAACATGGACTCAGCCGACGCTGATGGGGTGCCGATGCTGATGGGGTGCGCGCTGCGCTCCGGGCGCAAGGCAGTCGGATTCATGGCACAGAGGAGCGACTCACCTCGATCGCCGAGTTAATCCAGGAGATGGCCACCCAGCAACAGCACTTCCATGCTCTCGCCAGCGGACAGCTCAACGCCCTGGGTGAGACACATCAGCAACTGTCCGGACACGTGGGAGAACTGTACACCGCCATGTCGGCCCCAGCAGCCGTACCTGCTCCCGTCCCCGCTCCTCCAGCTTATGCTGACCCAACAGATCCTGCTCCCGCTCCAGCTCCGGGTCAGAAACTTCATCTCTCAAGTCCGACGCGGTTTTCTGGGGACTCAGACAATTGCCGCTCTTTCCTAGTCCAGTGCGGATTACACTTCGAGATGCAGGCTGCCGCATTCCCCACGGACCGTGTCAAAGTAGCTTACATGATCTCTCATCTCTCTGGCCGAGCCGAAGCGTGGGCCACAGCGGAGTGGTCGAGAAAATCCCTGTTATGTTACTCTGTGGACAGTTTTCAAGACTCTCTCTCTAAAACTCCGGGTCGGGAGGCGGCCAGAGCGCTGATGGGGCTTTGTCAAGGTAAACGCAGGGTGGCAGAGTACGCTGTTGAATTCAGCACCCTGGCGGTAGACGGTGGCTGGAACTCGTCATCTCTGTGTGATGCATTTCTCCATGGGTTGGAAGGATCAGATGGCCCCACTAGAACTTCCTGGGGACCTGGACTCTATCATCTCTCTAGCCATTAAAATTGATAAAAGGCTCTTCAAGAGAGAGAGGGACAAGCTGAAGACAGTAGCCACCTTCAGCCAGAGGGGGCAGTCCACCACAGCCTCTCCTTCGTGGCATTCTTCTTCTTCTCCTTTTCAGACAGCCAGGCCAGCAGCACCCCCTGCAGCCCAGGAGGAGCCTATGCAGTTGGGAAGAGCCAGACTCGACCCAGAGGAGAGGCCTCGTCGGATGCGGGAGGGCCGTTGCATCTACTGCTCACAGATGGGGCATTTCATCGCTTCATGCCCAGTAAAAGACCGGGCTCACCAGTGATGAAGAGGACACTGGTGAGCCGCACCCTTTCCTCTTCAGGGTCAACTCGTCGTCTGGTTCAGGCCAAGCTGATCTCCCCATCTCTAGAACTTCTTCATCCGGTGTTGGTGGACTCTGGTGCGGATGAGAGCTTCATGGACTGGAGAAAATCCCTGGAGGCCAGCTCTCTTGATGGACGCCTGTTACGCAAGGTAACCCACCACACTCAACCCATTCAGCTTATAATGGCTAAAGGGCATAGCGAGTTTCTGAGCTGTCTCTTATACAGCTCTCCCTCTCATCCCCTACTGCTGGGCCTTCCTTGGCTCTCTAAACACAACCCACACATTATCTGGTCTTCGGGGGAGATTTTGGGGTGGGGTAAGAGCTGCTCTCATGTCTGCTTTCCCTCTGAGACGACCCCTGCGCCTCCACTCTCATCTCATCTGGTTTCTCCGGACGCTGATTTTCCGGATATCTCAAATGTTCCTGCCTGTTACCTGGATTTAAAGGAGGTGTTTAACAAGACACAAGCCGCCTCTCTGCCTCCTCATCGACCATATGAATGCTGCATCGACCTGCTCCCTGGTTCGTCTCCTCCTCGAGGCTGACTCTACTCGTTGTCTGCGCCGGAGAGAGAGGCTATGCAGACTTACATCCAATCCTATCTAGAGGCAGGGATCATCCGGCCGTCGTGGAGCAGGGTTTTTCTTCGTGGACAAGAAGGATAAGACTCTCCGCCCATGCATTGACTACAGAGGTCAGAACAATATCACCATCTGGAACAGGTACCCTCTTCCCCTCATTTCCTCTGCTTTTGAACTGCTACAAGGTGCTAAATGTTTTACTAAGTTAGACCTCCGCAATGCTTATCATCTTGTCAGAATAAGGGAGGGGGATGAGTGGAAAACCGCTTTCAACACTCCAAGTGGACACTATGAGTATTTAGTGATGCCGTTTGGACTAACTAATGCTCCTGCAGTTTTCCAGGCATTAGTCAATGATGTTCTCTGTGACATGCTGGACAAACTTGTTTGTGTATTTGGACGACATTCTGATCTTCTCTGCAGACGAATAGACGCACAGGAAACATGTGCACCAGGTCCTGCAGCGTCTTCTTGATAATCAGCTTTATGTTAAAGCTGAGAAATGTGAATTTCATGTTTCCACAGTGTCTTTTTTGGGTTTTGTTGTTGGGTAACAGCATCCAGATGGATCCGGCTAAAATCAGTGCGGTGGTGGAGTGGCCCACTCCTACTAGTCGTAAGCAGGTGCAACGCTTCCTGGGGTTTGCCAACTTTTATAGACGTTTTATTCGTAACTTCAGTACGATTGCTGCTCCCCTGCATGCACTAACCTCTCCTCAGGTCCAGTTCCAGTGGAACCCCCAGGCAGACCTGGCTTTTCAAAAGCTTCGAGAGAGCTTCACCTCGGCACCTATCCTCACGCTACCAGACATCAACCGGCAGTTCATCGTGGAGGTGGATGCCTCTGACCTGGGCATCAGAGCTGTCATTTCTCAACGAGCCCGGACTGACAACAAGTTACACCCCTGCGCTTTCCTGTCCAGGAGGCTCTCTTCTGCGGAGAGAAACTATGATGTGGGTAATCGGGAGCTCCTAGCAGTCAAGGTGGCCCTAAAAGAATGGCATCACTGGCTGGAGGGAGCTAAACAACCATTCCTCGTCTGGACAGACCACAAGAACTTGGAATATATCTGGTCTGCTAAACGTCTCAACCCCAGACAAGCCAGGTGGGCCCTGTTTTTTAACCGCTTTGACTTTTCTCTCTCCTACCGACCCAGCTCTAAGAATGTGAAACCAGACTCCCTGTCCCAACTCCAGCCACTGTTTATTCGCTCTAGGTCATTTCTTAATCTTACAATATGTGTCTTTTTGGGACTTGATGTTGGCCTTTAACACACAGTACACAAGTTTATAATATATCATATCCACATCCATCGGACAAAACCAGGACCACATGCGTGGCCTACTTCTACCAAATCACTTTGCAGAATTTTCCCTCTAAATCCTGAATTTTAATTCTGGTTTGCAAATGAATATATATTCTGGTAATTAGAAACACTAGTGCATTGCCCGTAGGAAGCATGTATTCCTATAGAAAAGTGGGAGGTTAAGTAGCTTTTTCATGGATAGCCAAATGAGGTTGTGTTTGAAGGTGGAACATCAGGGATATAATTGGCTCTTTTTGACTACTTTTGATTATACCATTATATTTCACCTTGAAAACTATTTACCTTGCCCTTTTTGGTGTCATTATTTTCAGCACAACCTCACATGTGTGACTGTACAGTTATTTTTTCATTTTTACATATTATATTAACACTATGGACCTAAAATCACAAAATAACAAAATCAGAGTAGGAAAAAGTTAGATTTTTTAATATGAAAACCACAAACAGTTTAATGAACCAGTTGCATTAGTTATGATGCAAATAAAAATTGTTGTTTGCTGAATTTGTGCATAAGTTTTTGAAATTTACAAAGTTATATGTAACTATTTACATTAAATGCAGGCAATGCCTCAGGCTCCTCAGCTCATTTCTGCCTGCTCTGCAATTCAGCAGTTGACTCACAAAACAAATAAAAATGACACACTACACACTAAACACACTACACCAAACACTACATTACACACTAACTATACACTCCAAACACACTATATGTCATAGATCTCTCAACTCTCAAAATTCGCTATCTCTGTCGCTGTCTGTATCACCGGCGGCGTCCCTTACACAACTTCCTGTTCCACAACAACCAAACTTGCTGCTAGGACACTTTCGTGACAAAAGCCCGTTTTTACCGTTTCTTCCTGCACCAGACACAAAGCAAACGTGACGGCAATGTTCGCGAAAAAGCGTGGCATACATTATTTACCCTCAGTCTGGTCTTGGACGTGCCGGTGGGTCTGGTCCGTCGACTCGGGAGGTGGATCGTCTGGGTGAGCTAGCAGCTAACGTTAGCTACACACAAACATCCACAGATTCCGATTCCACTTTGTTGTTGGCGCGTCTCCGGATCTCCTCAGACCCAAACAGACTCGGTCTGGACTCGTTTAGTCTCATTAATCCACAACAGTCAGTTTAGATGCACAGAACAGAACGGGACCGAACCGCCGGCAAAATCCCGGTCCAGCTCACACGACTACAGGTATAAATCTGCTTGTTTCTTAAGGTATGTTGTGGGCTTGAGCGCCGCGGTGATTGGCTCTGGTGCGCACGTGACTGTGGTAGCTCCAGTGGACAATGCTTGCTGAATGTGTAAAGCACTTATGAAATAATTCATTAACGGTATCATTGCAGTCCAAACAAATCCGCATGGCACACCCTTGAACCAAGCAGCAGCCATGTTGAAACCCTCAGGTCAGTCTGATCTAACCCTTGCTTTTATAGAGAGATGGCAGAGTCAAAAAGCCCATTACAGGACATTAATCTAACAGAACCGTGAGAGTTTGGACTGCAGATTTGGGCCTACAGTAGAAGCATAACCAATAAATAATACACACACAGTCTAGTCTATGTCGTAAACCCTACAGTAAGGTTTAATAAATGTCACCTATACAACCCCATCCAGTTTGAACTTGCTTCTGGTCTTTGTTGCATTAATGAATTCAGTGTTTCATTTCAGAAAACATCTTCATCTTCATTTGAACTGAATATGTATTTATAGCCACAGTACAAGATGACACATCCAGTGGATCATTTGCATTCCTGCATATAGACTCCACAGTGTGCTGGTTGCTTGTTGAGTTTGTTTTCTCTGCTGGGTAGTGATTTAACCTGCAGGAACAATAACTTTTTCGATCCAGGATTAACAAAAATTAATGAGGTGGTAATTATGATGACAAATGCAAGCCTTTGAAAATCAAGAAGTGAGGGCATCGTGGTTGAACAGGTGAGAGCAGGCCACACAACTCTGGACTTAAGCTATTACACAATTCACATATCTCCACATTGCAGTATGACCATAAACCCTCATCGTCTAGACTATTGTGACAAGCAATCCATTCATTCTTAACATAACAGCCATGCCCTATCAGTCAGGCTAGCTCGCTATAGTGATAATGGTCACCTTTAATTTTCTAATAAATCCTGCTGGGATCTAAATGAGAGACAGGTCATGACACCAAAACCTAATTTCCTATTTTCCTTGTTTCCTCTTTGCCTGGAATTCAGTGTTCATGTAGGACAGAGTGAGGCTCTCGCATGCAGTGATCTGCTTAAGCAACTCATTTGGAAGGATAGCTCGAAGAAGAACTGGTTGGCCTGTCTGCTTGGTTCACAGACAGTTTACAATCTGCTGCTCACAGGAGCTGTCAGGACTCTGCAGAACAACTCTAGAAAACCACTTTTTGTTTAAGGCTGTTTCTGTTCAACACTGACATTTTCATATAAATATACACTACATCTGTTTTGTTGCTTATGTTCATATGAATGTGTCAGCGTTTGTTAAAACTGTGTTTTGGTGCTTTTTAAAAGACAAGTGACAATCTCAAGGCTTTAAGTCTACATCTCAGAGTCTGCAAGACTAACCAATTATTCACACCAGATGGCAGATGTCAACTGTGCAAGTGGCCATCCGTTTAATGCACACCAACTCCAACCTCTGTTACAGCATAGTGATCCTCAGAACCAGCGGTCCTTGTGGTCCCCAAAACTTTCTTTGTCACAGAGACTGATTTCAAGTCGACTTCATTGGAAAGATGCAGAAGGAACTATACATATGGCAGCATTGTTCATTGTTCTCTTCACTAGGCTTGGAAGAAAACAAAATAGAGTTCATATAGCAAAACAAACAATAAAACTAAGGGATTGCCTCTTAATGTACATCATACATATGTCTCCCAAAAACAAGGCTCGGTCAAAACCTAGTATATGTCTATGGTCGAGGTGTGAAAATGCAGCCGGTTGGTTACTGGGGTAGACAGTGGTGAGTTTACAATGTGAATTCCATTTTCAGATTACCATTTTACATTTCATCCCAATTAACCTTATCTTTTCAAGTGTATTTATGGCCTAAATATTACCAGCTGTGTGTCAAAATAACATATATATATATATATATATATATATATATATATATATATATATATATATATATATATATACACATATATATATACACATATATATATATATTTTTTTATTGTATTTTTTTTACTTTAACTTTAATTTCGGCCCCATACAGAGGATACTGTGAGCACTCTGAAACTTGAACTGTGAATTTCTGAACCACCATTTCTGGCTGAATGTATGAATGCACCATGTTTATAGCGTTCATAACAATCAGTGGACTTATGGTTATTCATAATAATTCACTCATGTTTGTATAGTTTATTACATGACACACTTGAGATGGATGAGGAAAGACTTCTTGTGTTACTGCCCATGTGTAATGTCCAAAATAAGGAGCTCATCATCTGGTGAGTGTGAGTTCTGATAGACTCTTGGAACATGTAGACATCTTATCTTGATAGTGGTCCAAGGTAAAACAAATCAGGGTTACCCTAAGACCCATGAATATCTGCTGCAAATTTGTAGGAAATATGGATAGTAATAGTTGAGATACCTGCTCTGGACCTGGACCAAACACCACTGCAAACAGCCATAAACCATTCAATATACAGAATGTGTTTTGCTGTATGAATGTAACTGGAGTAGTCCAAGGACGTTTGCTACCTGCAAACCTTTTTATAAAGCTCAGCTGTCCCTTTTGTGTCATAAATCACATTGTGAGAGAACCTGTCACCTTTTGCCAGATGCTCAATATCTCTCCTGGAAAGCAGAACTATGCATCCCGACATGTGTCAGCTTAGAAGGGGTTAATGTTCACTCATTCTACCACAAAAGAGAAGCTTTTAAAGCTGGAGTTCACAAAAATGATGCAGGTTTAGAATCTGCCACGTTAATTAATACCTGTGCTATGACTCACAGAACATTCATTTCATATCTGCTGTTACCTCTGACCTTTGATAACCCCTTTTCCATTACATAAATAAACTGAATTGTTCAAAGATAATTTAAACTTGCATCAGCTTAATCTTTACCTTGAAAGGTGACATGTATGGTATGGGGCAATACCTCAGCATCATTGAGCACTGAATAATTGCAGTTATTAATTCATCTGGCCAGATGTCCTTACAGCCCCACTGCAGTCCATTATAAGGGTGATTCATTAGCCATGTGTGTATGCATGGTAATCAGTTCCCTGCGGCTAGTGTCCGCCGGGTGACTCCTCTAGGCTTACAACAGCCCTAAATATAGTTATTCTCTGCTTCTCCCTCTGAGAGGCTGAGTGAGAGTGAGCGAAACAAAAACAGATTAGCTAATTAGTGGCTTCATCATCTCTTTACTCTTCTCTCTGGACAACAGTGCGGAGGCACGACAGCAACAACGACTCTCTCTGGGCGAGTCAGAGAAGGCAAATACATAATGTATGAAAAGTGTGTTAACATCTCAGCTTGTTCACATTTGCTCTTTAACAGCTGGACAAGGATGGCATTTTAGAGTCAGGTCAGCCTCTCTCTAAATCTGATATCCCAGTTTAAATCAAGCTATCTGAACATGTCTGCATGTCAACAGACAGTTTCACCTTTCAGACACAGAAAGAACTCAATTCAATCAGTAGTGTTAAAGAAGAATTCTGGGTATTTGGTCACACAGCTGCAGTCTCCTGCTTCTGTCCTAGTGATTAACTATCACACAGTAGCTTTGGTAATGTCAGAGCCTGTAAGCCTGTGAGCTGCAGCCCTGCCAGCAAACACACCAACCCCTTAAGCCTTCAACCCAGTCTTCTGGGTTGATCCTATGATAAGAATAGGATTGGTCATTGATATCAACCAATACGAAACTTCAATATCTTGATGTACTTCAAGATAAAAGGCTGAATCTAAATACTGCTTTTGTATTTTGTCTGAAATAGTTTTCAACTCAACCCAACCATTTGAAGGTCAACTCCTTGTGCATCTCCATGGCAAGAGTGAACAATTAAATGTCTGAAAAGAAATTGTGTAGTAGTCTCTCACACACACACACACACACACACACACGCACACACACAATGGGAAATGACTGACCTTGTTGTGCTGCTAATGGAATCTGAGAGGCAATATTTCTCTCCTAAACAAAAGCTGCTTAACGCATATTTGGGTATCATCTACCCAGTAATCAGGCACGCGCAGGTTAGTATGTGTGTGAGTGTGTGTATATGGGCTAAAGCATCATTCCCAATAAATTGATGATAGTATTGAAAACAGATTAAGCTCGTCCTTGTCTTTAGTCTCATCCTTGTGTGTTCTCCACAGGGACTCATGAGACACTCTGACCAATGGAGAAAGAGGATGATGGTGTTTCCTGCTCTCATCTCTGGGTGTTATCAAAGACAGTAATTTCAGGCCAAGTAAGATGACCTGGTTAATACATTTGCATGACAGCAGTAATAGAAGCACTTCCTTAAAGTAGTTATAATGCAGCTCTTCATGTTAGTGTGAGCACACTCAGGGTGTTCGTGTCTTATATCAAATCGAACTGGAACTGGACTTCCAAAGCAATTAAAACTGCAAGCTGTGATGAACGGGCCCTCGCAGTCCGTGCGCGTCGACCTTCGGAACCGTAGGACTGCGCGCTCACCTGTTACTTGCATGTCATGACACGGAGAAATCAAGCAGTAAACGTCATGTCATTTGGACGATTTTTGTCTGACTTCCTGTGTCCAGTGGGTGGCGCTATGGATATGACACAGTTTTGATGCACAGATATATGCAGGGCGATTCCCTCTACATTCCTGAGAGATTTGGCGCAGATAGGACATTGTATGGTGAAGTTACGAGGACTTGATGCTTCATGGCGAGGGATTTAAATGGACGGCACCACCACGGCCAGCAGTTACATCAGGCTGGGGCGCGGTCGGATTGCGTGCTCACTTGTTACTTGCATGTCATGCTGTGGAGAAAACAAGCAGTAAACATCAAGTCAATCGGATGATGTTTGTCTGACTTCCTGTGTCCAGTGGGTGGCGCTATGATTGTGAAACAGTTTTGATGCACAGACAAATTCAGGGCGACTCCCTCTACATTCTCCAGAGATTTGGTGTAGAAGAGGAATTGTATGTTGAAGTTACCAGGACTTGATGCTTTATGGAGAAGGATTTAAATTGACCGCCCCACCATGGACAGCAGGTATGACGTAGGCGAAAGCTTTGAACAGGTTTTCATCTTTAAGGTCTGTGAATGATACTGAGTGACTGTGAAGTCTGTTGTGTTAAATCTATAGGAAGACGTCATTACAGTGCTAGGATTGGAAATATTTCAAAATGGCAGCCACAATCAAAATGGCCGACTTAGTATTGATGCAGAGACGTATTCTGGGCAACACCGTCTACATGGATGTGCCTTATGGTGTAGATTGGAAAGTGTATGTTGAAGTTATAAAGCCTTGATGCTTCACGGTGAACGAAAAAAATGGTTTCCACCGCCACGGCCACCAAGTATGACGTAGCGGAAAGATTTCCAAAACTTTTCATCTTCAAGGCATGAAGATGATGCTCAGTGAATGTGAAGATGAATCTGATGAATCTGCGTACCTAATTTCGTTCATCTATGCGCATGCAGGAGGCGAAAATCACAATAGGGGGAGCTACAGAGCGTGCAGGACACGACCACGCCCAATGACAACACAGATCTATTCAGGGCGACTCCCTCTAAATTCCTGTGAGATTTGGCCGAGATAGGAAATTGTATGAAGAAGTTATGAGACTTGATGCTTTATGGCGAAGGATTTGAATTGACCGCTCCACCGCGGCCTGCAGGTATGACGTAGGATAAAGATTTCCATAACTTTTCATCTTCAAGGTCAGAGGATGATACTGAGTGACTGTGAAGTCGCTGGTGTTACGTCTGTAGGAGGAGATAATTTAAGTATGAAGATTGGCAATATTTCAAAATGGCGGCCAAAAGCAAAATGGCCGACTTAGTGTTGATGCGGAGTTGTATTCGGGGAGACAGCCTCTACACTTGTGAGCAGTTTGGTGTGGATAGGAAATTATATGTTGAAGTTATAAAGCCTTAATGCTTGACGGCAAGGGGAAAAAATGGTTTCCTCCGCCCCGCCCACTAAAGTTTGGCGCAGCTGAATGATTTCCATAACTTTTGTTCTTCAAGGCATGAAGAAGATAACTGAGTTCATTTGAAGACTGTGGTGTTTAAGCTCTAGGACAAGATAATTTTCAAAGTAGGCATGAATTGGACAAAAATGCCACCACACATCAAAATGGCGGACTTCCTGTTGGACTGAGAGAATGGGCCCCCCAAACTTTTTTGTGCGTCTGCTCATGATGAATCTGCGTACTGAATTTCGGTGGTCTACACGCATGTGGAAGGCAGGGAGGAACATTAGGGGGCACTACAGAGCCCGCAGGTCGCGAGAGTGGGCTGTGCGCTTTGCCCCGTGATGAACAAAAACTACAAAAGCTAAAGCAAAAGTTGAATCCCATGTTGATAATTTGGACTTTGACCGAGACACACCATTCAAACTTTAAAATGTAGATAAAAGTATGCCAGAGATGTCGATGTTTGAAATCTTTCTTTCGATCTTTTCACCTGGAAAATGGAAAACAGATTAATAATCTGTGTGTGTGTGTGTGTGTGTGTGTGTATTTGTGTGTCTGCAACTTTTTTCCCTTCTTATGTCGCAAAAACATGAACGTTCTAGAAAACTGATTAATAATCTGTGTGTGTCCGTCTGTGTGTCTGCGACTTTTTTAACCTCATCCCATTCATTCCTTATGGGAAAGTTTACGCAGGTTTGAACGTTCTAGAAAACTGATTAATAATCTGTGTGTATATCTGTGTTTGTGTGTGTGTTTGTGTGTCTGTTTGTGTGTGTCTATCTCTGTGTGTGTGTGTCTGTCTGTCTCTGTGTGTCTGTGTGTGTGTGTGTGTGTCTGTGTCTGGCACTCCCTCTGTTGGCCCAGCTGATCCTGGTTGCCACGGGGATGGTTGTCAAAGGCCGTAGCAACCGTGGCTGGGACAGCTACTTTCAGAGCAATTTCAGCCTGAAATCTAGGACGTCAAACTAGTGCTATTTATCCAAAACCATCACGCGGGAAAGGCCTTAAAGAACACACTCATGAAGTTTTGTGGACATAGTTTCAGAAATGTGGAAATAAAAGCGAGTTCAAAAAAGGTGCAGTTTGGAAAATCCTCTCCCCGATTTACATTGGAGTGAATGGAGCAGTTGAGAGCTACTCTTGTTGGTTAGAGGCAGATAATTCAAAAACCGTAAATCCTACCGATAAAGCAGACACATTGGGAGAAAGAGGACAAGTGTGGCTACAGCTCTGGAAAATATCACTGTTTTTGAGCATGATTTATGGCCAGGATCATCACGGAAAGAGAACATTTCTGAGCTAATTTTTGAGTCTCTGCCACTCTGTCAGTTGGCCCCCGCCACTCTGCTGCACGAACATTCCGCCATACACGATCATTGAAAACCCTGAATTTTTCCAAAATCACTCACCGTCATTCAAGGGTCACAGTTCAAAAACTACACATCGTGGGAAAAAAGTTCAAATACAACTTAAATACGACTTATGTCGCGAAAAATTAATATTCTGGAAAATGGAATAATAGCATACTGAGTCAGAACGAGCCGCACGTTTTGATTTATTTTTTGTTTGTGTGCGACAAACGGTGTGGGACGAGTTAGCGACAGAAATTTGGGAGGAGGGGGAATAATAAGAAGAGGCGCGGTGAATATCAGGATACAGGAAGAGATCCTTCCTAAATGAGGCAAAAATAGCCTCAGTAGACCAGAACACAGTGAAACTGCCAGACATGGTATCTTGGCAAAATGAGATGATGTAACAAAGTGACATTCTTTGCTTTTCTCTCAGGGTTGTCCACAGTGAGTCTGAGAAATCATCAGCTGGGGTAAAAAGAACATGCATTCTACAGAGATAGAGAAGGGACATGTATAAAAAATATGATTAAAAAGACCCTTTGTATTCTCAAAATATGTGTTGTAACCTGAGAAATATTTGACTTCCAGTCTGAATCCTTCAGAATAAAAAGGTATTTCTTCCAGCGCCCAAGGTGTCACAAATTATATACAAAAAACCCCACTGTTTTTAACATATAGTATGCACTGTATACGTAATGTAGCTTTGTACGATAAAATGTAAGTATGATAAATACATTGTTACATGGATTAGACAGAGGTTGGTATGCAGGCTTGAAGAAGCCATGCTGTCTGTGCACCAGCCAAGTTGCTATCCCTGAGCTGTGGTGCTTAGTAATGGGCATAATAGCATGATATCTGAAAAGTCACTTGTATTCATCCTCCAGAGACCTTGACCTTCTGTAACAATTTCATAGATACCAAGTAGGGCTGCGTGGTATACGCGGTATACGCGGTATTTGCGGTAGAAAATTTGGCCCACGGTAGAGATTTGCGCAGTACCGTCCTACCGCCGATGACGTCATCATCACCTGCCTCAGAGTGAAAATGGCTGCAAGCACAGAGACAGCGGAGAAGGAGAAGCTGGTAAAAAAAAACGGTGCCACGTCAGTGATTTGGACGTGGTTTGGCTTTAAAAAGTCGGATGTGGAGCAGAAAAAATGTATTTGCAAGATGTGTGGAGTAACTGTGAGCGCCAACAAAGGTAACACAAGCAATTTGTTTTCCCATCTGAAGTCAAAGCATGTGCTCGAGTATGCAGAGAGCCAGAGACTGCGCTCAGCTCAAACACCTGCCAACACAGGGGGAAACAAAAACATTTTGCCCGCTACCCAACAGCAGCCCTCCGTTGCGGAAGCTTTTTCCAAGAGTATTCCGTATGACAGAAAGAGCAAGCGATGGAATGACATAACAAGAGCCATCACAACACACTTGTGCAAAGATATGGTTCCTTTCCAAACAGTGGAGCGCAGCGGGTTTAAAGACATGATTAAATCCCTTGATCCACGATACGAACCTCCAAGCCGCAAATATTTTACAGAAAAAGAAATGCCCAAACTGTATGGCCAGCTCAGAGAGAGCGTTGAGAATGACCTCCGTGAATTAAAATACTACGCAACTACTACAGACTTGTAGTCGAGTCGCACCATGGAGCCTTATATCAGCCTCACGATTCATTACATTACTGATACGTGGAAATTGGCCAGCAGGTGCTTGCAGACTTCGTATTTCCCTGATGACCATACGGGTGAGGCAATAGCAGGAGGATTAAAGGACGCGCTGGAGTCATGGGGCCTCAGGGAAGAATCCCAAGTGTGTATTACCACCGCCAACAGCACAAACGTGGTGAAGGCAGTTACGCTGAATGACTGGAGAAGACTGCAGTGCTTTGGGCACAGGCTGCATCTCGCCATTGGTAGGTTAAAAGTGTAACATTATACACTATAATTAGCATTTCCAAAACGTGTGTGTGTGTGTGTTTATCAGCCTCCTAGGGTGATTCACATTACTTAATTACAGGACAATTCTTTGTACCTGCTTTTAGTGATGTTTGAAGAAATGGAATTACCGGTACATATACCCTGATAATATGGACACTGATGAAGATCATTTTAAGTGTCACACCTCCATGGTGTAAAATTATTCTGATTCATTTATTCAATCTGTTATCAGATAACTGTATAGTAATTTTATGTTTTGTTGGAAGAGATGTCTGATGCTCTGTGGATTAAACTAAAGTAATAACTTTTATCTTTGTTAACAGAGAAGTGTGAAAGATCCCCATGTGGAGCGAGCAGTTGGCGTGTGTAAAAGGATCGTGAGTGCTTTTTCATACACATGGAAAAGAAAGAGAGAATTGGCCGCTGCCCAGGCTGACCTACACCTGCCTCGTCACAGGCTCATCACTGAAACACCAACATGGTGGGGGTCACGACAACAGATGATACAGCGGGTTCTTGAACAGGAGAAGGCCATATCACAGGTCCTGAAAGCAGATAAAAAGACCAGACATCTGGTACCTGTTTGGCAGGACATTGATGAATCTGTGAACAAGACCCTCAGCCATCTAATGGAGTTCACCGACGCACTGTCTGGGGAGTCAGTGTGTCATACCTCAAACCTGTACTTCATCTGCTGAACAATACAGTTCTTGCTCACTCTGAGGATGACACAGACCTGACAAAACACATGAAGACGGCCATCCTCCAGTATCTTAATGATAAGTATTCTGACCCTGCTACCAATGACCTGCTGGACCTCCTTTGCTGATCCACACTTTAAAGACTCATACATAGCTGAAGACAGAAAGGACTACATCAAGACCAGAGCAGCAGCAGAAATTCAAGCACTGCCTGTGATGCAAGCTGAAGCTGTACCTGCCACAGAGTCACCCCCACGAACAAGCACTGCAGCTGCTGGTGGAGCTGTGGAGAGAGAGGCTAAGAGGGTGAAACGAAGTCAAAAAAGTATCTACTCAGCCTGGCCCAGGTGCTCTCTCTGACAGAGATGCAGTTGAAGTTGAGATAAAAAGCTACCTGCAGTCAGTGGAGGTTGATGGAGGAGCTAACCCATTAGAGTGGCGGAGGCTGCACCAGACAAATTTTCCAAGGTTGGCAAACCTTGCAAAGAAATATCTTTGCATTCCTGCCACCAGTGCGCCATCAGAGAGGGCATTTAGCACTGGCGGCAACATTGTCACATGCCACAGGTCTGCATTAAAGCCAGAGACCAAAGTTCAGTGTTTGTGATGGCAGCTTGTGAGTTTAATTTGAAATATGCTGCTTTTTGTTTTTGTTTGTTTTTTTTAACTAAAAAGATGCTAAGTGTACTGTAAGAGTTTTTCTTTCTTAAACATATATTGACACTGCAAAGGTGTCCAGAGGGCGCAGAGGGAATCACCTTATAGTTTTCATTCTCCTCTGTGGAAAACTGCATGTCAGGAATTCGACAGTAGAAAAGATAATTACAGTTTGTGTCGACAGTTTGAATTCTGTTTAACACACCACTAAACTTCCACAGCTGTGTTAAGTGCTGCTCTGAAGCTGTTGAGGAGCAGGGCCTCCAATTAATGTGATGTCATGTCTCTGAAAAGACGAGTCTCCGCTGAACTGTCGAAAGTGTTCAGGCTTTTACTGACTTCAACCGAAGACAGAACGAGGCTTCGTTTCAACCCTATATTACAGATTCTAATTTCCTGTGTATTGAGTGTAACACATATTTTACTGAAAAGTTTCTCTACTGTTTATCTAAAGTCCAAACTTTTACAACAGAGTCATGTCACAGTCACCACTCTGCTGCTCCCAGTTTCTCTTTTTAACAGAAATACTCATTCACCGTTTAGTTCCACTTGCTCTTACCTGCTCATCTCTGCACTTGTTTCTGAATAATATCAATCTAGTTAATACACACATATACACACACACACACACACACACACACACACACACACATACAGAGCCACAGTCTCACAGTCCCATTATAGTCTAAAAATTCAAATAATCAGCCTCTGCAAGAAAAGAAAACAGGAAACAGATACATTGAAGCAAATGTCTTACCTGGTGAGGAGGTGTGATGCAGTTCAGTAGATGGTCATGAAAAGAAATGACAGAGAGAGAGAGAGAGAGATCTGTTAGCTGCCATGTTATGCAAAAAACTGAACAAAACAATGAGTGTGAAACATGGAGCGGACCAGTGGAAGCATCAGTAAAGAGGGCCCACATGGGAAATACATGTGATAATCTAAAGATCCACACACAGTGTGTAAGTGCACCAGGATACCAAAATTGATTAATAATAAGCCACAGATCGACAGAGTATCCAAAAACCAGGATTGCAATGTGAGTTTTCCAGAAGATGCATGAAAGAGCGCATACGTAGGAGCAAGTACGTCATCTTTATTAGATTGGATACTTGTTACAAATCCTGAAAGGATAATCAAATCTGGTGTAATGTCTGACTGCTTTAGTGATCATTTTTTTATATATTGTGTCTGGAAAATTAAAATCCCTCGATCTCCCCCTAAATACATTGAATTCAGGCAATGTAAAAAGATGAACACAGACCATTTCATAAATGACCTAATCAATATTAATTGGGACAGGTTTCAATTAATTCCCTATGTTGATGATGCCTGGGACTTCTTCTGTTGTGAAGTGGCTAATCTCTCTATAAAAGCAAGGAACTTCTGTCTGTCTGTGTGTATGTGTGTGTGTGTGTGTGTGTGTGTGAAATATCTCTGCGGATCAGGATCAGACTGACC
>CAEMYA010000856.1:35542-51633 GCA_903131615.1 Diplodus sargus | reverse complement strand
ATTCGGTGAACGAATCTTTTGAACGAATCATTTTAATGAACTGATTCTAGAGATTCAGTACAGTAAAAAGAACTGCCGTTCCCATCACTACCCCAGAGTCTGTTTCCTGCAGCAGTGGCAGTCATTCCATCTCATTTCCAGTCCGTTTTCATCTCTCCTGTTGAATAAAGCTGTTCAAAGGCCAAAAAAATGATAATGTGCTGCTGGTAGTCATCTTAGTGTAAGCGTCAGCGTGTAGGTTGCCATCTTACAGTGGGTTGTTGTTTTAAATAGAGACATTAGCATGCAGATAGCAGCAGGGAGGAAAATGCTGACTGGAATAGTCGGCCAATGGCAGACTTATACCATCAGTCTACATCCAGTGAGTCACACTGACAACAAGTCTCTTGAAAGCTTCACAAGATAAAATTGAATAGTTACACAATGATTAATGGATCTGTATCCATTATTTAGACTTCTGTCTATTGTTAGCTTTTTGTTGTTGACATGTTGGGTTAGGGTTAGGGTTATGTTTGGTTGTGGAGCGGTATCTTAATTCTTGATGTCTCTTACCACAGAACCATGCACACCTCTTCATCATGTGAAGAAATCTTAACAGACCTGCAGTGTATTGTATGGTTGCTAAGCTGTGATTGGATAATGACTGTGTGGGGAAGGGGTTAGCCAATTACACTATAGATAAGTGATCATGGCCAGAGAGGAGCTAGTTTCATTGTCCTGATAATGAATTGTGATCACCGAAAGCCGTTTGGATTCATAGACCCTTTTTCAGCCAACGTCATAGAATATATGCGCACGCATTTTGGCAACGGAAGTGGTGTTGTTTTCTGGCAGCTCTGACTGATAAAGACGAGGCGGCAACTGGTTATCAAGCATTTACAAACTTTTGCTCGTATCAGCATGTCTGGTTGTTGCGTATATGGTTGTACGAATCGCTATTCCACCAACGGACTAAAGTTTTATAGGATTCCGACTGGATCACGACCATTTCAGAGCAAAATCTTTGCTCTGCAAGTGGTCCGGTCACTTATCACCCCAGCGTCTTCGGTTGCTAAGCGACGTCTGCTGATCTGTAGTCTACTTCATATCGGAAAGAAACTACTCCTATGCCACTAGTATGGATGAGTTTCACATTAACTTTTATATTTTGGATAAATACGGTGATTCTGAGTCTTGGCAAAAGGCTGAGTTGTCGTCAAAGGTCAAGAAAAGAAAAAAGAGAGGAAAATAAATCTCTTCAGGACGGATCAGTCCGGTTCGTCCTGTCGGGACTTATTATACCGATAATGACCGCCGTTATATACACTATCCCTTACACTATCCCTTACATAACAACTACGTATATCATAGAGCTCTGAACTGTTATCTACAAGCTCACAACACCAAATAATAGGCTGCTTACCCCGCCATACAGGTGCAATTCGCTGTGAGGATGTAGTTTTCTCGTTGGCTGATTATGACCCAAGCCTCATACATCGGTGTCTTGTGTCCTTGTCTTTGACTAGGGAGAATTTCTGACCTCAAAACACAAAACTCTGAGTCTGTCATGGTATTTGACGTTCTGTACATGACCACAGACAACGTATTCATGCGCATCCAGTGATTTATAGGCTCGTAATTTCTCTCTGGTGTACACTCGGTTTCTCAATTAAATAGGTATAAATATTTAACCACTGCATATTCGGCCATTTGCTAACGTCGTCAACCCACTCATTAATAGAACAAGGATCTGGAAGTCGGACACCATTTGTCAAAGTCAACTTGTTAAGGTAACATTCACGATCTTTAGTTGATAATCCATTTGCATAGCTTGACAAGCCGTTTATCTCCGCCATACTTCCGTCGCCAAAGTGCGCGTGCATACGTTCTACGTCATCATTGTGTACAAACACAAAAAGGGTCTATTGAGTAAGAAACAGAAACTATGAACAGCCTTTTCTGTCATCTTGTAACAAAGCAACGTCTTGTCCAGATCATTAAACAACTTTTTTGAGATCAGGCAACAACCCATATATATATGGGTATATATGTTTTTCAGTGAGCGGCACAAAGCCGCACTGGCTCTTTTCTCACATCCATTGTGTGAAGCAGAACCTGCAGGTCCATGCTCTTTGTCACTGAGGTTGTCCCTGTTAAAAGATCATTTATACAAGGTGACAGAAGTCATTTATTCCCAGCAGTGGGAGACAAGCTGAGAAGCTCACTCTGCATTGTAAATCAGCCTGGAAGTGTCTGAAAGCAGTTAATCTGTGCGAGATGAGATATGACAGGATTTGAAATACTCTGTCACATATTCTAAATGGATTAGTGAGCCTTACATGTGCAGTGGTGAATATAATAGCAAGAAACATGATGGGTATCAGTGTTCCTGAGTACAGAGCTCACTGTCTGCAGAGTGGAATTACCGGCTCTGCTCTGTAAATGATGAGTTCACCTCATATGAATGACCTCGCTGTCTTTCATTTAGGAGCACACACTGTGGTGTGTGTGTGTGTGTGTGTGTGCACGTAAACTGGATGGTTGTTAGGCAGCAAACAGTTAATTATGTCAAGTCAAATGAGCTTGACTGAATGATTACCTGCTTGTTCATGCGTGTGTGTGAATGCACGTGAGTGGTGTTACTTGATCAGAGTGTGTTCAGTCTGCAGGCACATATATGCTAATCTACCTGATAGCAGCACCTAAATATTTCAACAGCACGCTGCTCTGGCTGCCACTGTGCTGCGTGTGTGGACTGCAGTATGAACAGCCGCTTGATAAACACTCAGTTTCAAACACATCATGAATGTAACATGAAGAACAAACACACAGCAGTTAATGTAGCTGGATTTTAGTATAGCAGAAGACATACATGTTACATTATGTGACCAGTATATCTGCTTTATATCTGATCTATATTCTGCTTTATAGCACACTTGAGAAAGAGCAAGACTACAGTTCCCATTGTGCTTGTCATGGCATTTGTAGTCTATGACTCTTGATTTTCATCAACCCAGTCACCAGAATATCGGCAAAGTAGCTTTCAGCAAACCTCAGAAAAGTCCAAACTTTCTTAGGTTTTTCATGGGTCAGATTTGTTCTCTTTTCACAGCAATCTGTTTAAGCTCTGGTTGAGTTTAAGCATAAAAACATTTTGTTTTATCGAAGATGAAGATCAGGTTTTGGATGAAAATGCCACAGCGGGAGGTGGCCTGGGGTTTCCTCAAAAATATTAAGTGATGTGTTGCTGACAAATGTTGAAACACGGACTTGAACTGTGGTCAACTCCAAACCTTTCCCTCCACTTACTGACCGGAAAGCCAGGTGATAAACACATAATGTGAACATAAAAAATGTGAAAATATCTGTGGCTTCACAGAAACATTGTTACATTATCACCATGAAGACATACGCTAGGGGTGTCACAATTTAGATTTTAAATTTAAAAAAAGAAACAGATAGAAATTAGCTTTCAATTAAGATCATCAAAATCAAAAAGGAGGATCAGCAATGTGCCCACCACTGCCTACAAGCATGCGTCTGTGTACATCGTGTACAGGAAGGTGAACAACACCTCAGAGACAACACAGTGTCGCTAACTGGGCAGGACAGGAAGAAAAGAAGAAACATATAAGTGTCATCAACCTTTTTCTGTGAGATGTCAGACAGTCTGTGGTTACAAATATTGATGTTCTGAATTTTGGTTGGGTGGCAGCAGGGGGTACCCTGCCATTGTGGCTTTGCATATATATGATCCTTTTGACAACCTGCACATACTGCAGACTCTAACATAGCTAAACAGAGAGGGCTGTAGTTTACAATAAAGAGTAAATTAGCAGTTTGACACAACTTCCATACTAAGTGTGAGAGTTGATACAAGTAAAATGAGCTCCTGCATCATTTGCTTCAGTTCCTCAGGTTGCCATGGTTATCTACTGTTGTTCAAGCATCAGTAACTCAGCAACAGCAGTGCACACAGAAGTTGCCCTTTCTCTCCTTGCTGCTACGGACTGCTGTGGCATGATCACCATCGCGTTAACTCAAGAAACACTGATGTAAATGAGAAACAGAGGCTGCCTAACAATTTTTGTAACATTACAAACATCTAAAATGTATGCTCCCTTCAGACATGGGTTAGCCAGTTTAGAGGAGATGAGAGATGAAAAGAAAGAAGAAAAGGAAGAAGAAGAAGAGAATTGGCAAACCGCTGCTGTGGCAATAATGCCGCGACTCTGTGTGACAAGGGCTAGTAACTCAGGGTCCACCAGCCCTGAACCCTGCAACCTGTTACACCCCGTGGGCCGAGTATCCAGTGAAGCCTGGCTAAGCGGAAAATTCGTTAGCAGATCTATGTGCCTGGTCCGAGCTGAATCCCTGGGCCCCAGTATGTAAAGCCCCTCAGAGAACATCACTCCCATCTTCCCACAGAGAGCAGAGAGAAGACACAGTAAAGACAGCAAACAGTGACGGTAACACCTGATGTACAGACTCTGGCACGTTACAGAACACACAGCTCTCCCAACATTACCATCCACTTTAGACCCAAACACATGTGTTGCCAGGGCCCCATGTAACGCCCTCCAATGCAGAGCCCAGGTACACCCCTAACACCTTCTACTCATCATCCATCATCTGCTATATTACCCCGGTCTCATCTCCACTCTGGCTTCCTGCTCCCCAGTGCTGCTCCCGGACAATTCTGCCTTCCTGCCAGCCGAGCTCGTCAACTGTTTCCATCCACAAAAGTCTCTGTGCTAAGTCAATTCCCTTACACCCTGATTTCCGCCTCCGATCTCTGCATTTGGGTCTAGTAAGAAAGCACGACATAACAGAAGGAGAAGGAGAGGAAAAGGGGGTAAATGAGGAGGAGGAGGAGTGTTTGGTCTCTGCTAACCTGTCAGTGTTAGCAGCAGATGTTTGTGAACACACTGTCGGTCTGAACTGATCCAACCACTGAACTAGTAGCACAACATCACCAGACTCCCCGAACAAACTGTAAGATTTGCCGACTAAATGCTAAATTACTGGAGCCTTCTTGTGATTTAATCATTAAATCAAAACCTGAAGTTGTTTGCTTCCTTGTAAAACGTGTCAGTCTGCTGCACCAGCCTGTACTGTCTGACTCTAAACATGTCACATGTACCTGCCTAACCCTGTTTGGGTTTGCCTACTTCTAAATGTGTCAGATTTCTTTCTTTATGTTTGCAAACATCGTATCCATTTGTCCCAGTCCATTTTCATATAGAGACGCATGTTAAGTTACATGCTGAAACCAGGAGTGAACTTACGGACGGATCACTCAGGACAGAAGTCGACACCAAGTCTGAACAGTCTCTGAGGGGTTTTGTCTGCTGACACGAGCTCGCATCAGGCAAAAACATGACTAATGTAATTCACACCCTCAGTCCTCGTCCCTCCCTCCTTTTTCTGTCTTTCTTGTCACTCTATGCCAGGTGCTGTCAGCGACACAGAATGAGCACCATCACAAATGGAGGTATTTGTGCTTTAGCCCACATCCACATAGCTCGACCTGTATCTGCACCGACCCAACACTGCTCTGCTAACTTCATCCGATTTATGGCTTTAGTCAGTGGCAGGGGAACACTCTGCAGCAAGGAACACAATGCTCCATAACACCGGTTCTGCATCATCCACTTAGGCTGGGTGTGTGTGTGTGTGTGTGTGTGTGTGTGTGTGTGTCTGTGTGTGTGTCTGTGTGTGTGTCTGTGTGTCTGTCTGCTTGTATCCAGAGTCAAACTGGAGAAAGAAGAAAAACTTAACTTTAGTGACACTAAACCTGCCTGCACACTGACTACTACACACACTCATACATATACACACACATACATATACACACACACACACACGCACCGACGCATACACAGACACACAGACACAGACACACAGACACACACACACGCCTGCTTTGTGCTGCCATCTCCTGCTTTTAAATTCATAATCATAAACCACACATAAGCCTCCACTGACTCCAGAGCAGCGGGCTCACCTCGACAATCCTATTCATGTTATCCATTTGATTGTTTTGCACACACACACACACACACCCACAAGCATGTGCATTCACACATACACACAATGAAAGGGGATTGGACGGCTTGAGCTCGGCTCTTCAAACCCAGATTGAGAACATTAGCGTAGTGAGAAAGGCCTGGCAGCTGCCCATGTGGACTGAGAGAATTTCATGAGCTTGGCAGTGAACAGCTCAGATCCTCTCCATCATTGTAATCCTGGGCAGCCTCAGGACGAGACTATTCATCCTGCCTGCAGCATGATGGGAGATGAGCAGAGGGCAGAGTGCCATCAGCAAGGCACAGGAGAGCTCATGTGGATTAGCCTGCTCGCTCACTGCTGCAGGACTTGGGCTGCAACTTAAAAACAAATAGAAAAAAAGAGAGAAACAAAAAAACGTAACATTTTTGTCTTAAGAATAAAGTTATAGTCGTTTGAGGTTGGAATAACAAAAAAGTTCAGGAGGCTCTATAAACCCTCACATTACCAGATCGGCCCGTTCAAAACTAGTGCAGGTACACTGCACTAGTTTTGAGAATCCACAAAATGTCTTTAATTGCGAGGAGCCCCTTAACTGCACATGCCGGGCTGCAGCTGCCTGGAAGGTTAGTAAGCACCACCTGTCTTTTGAGCATGATGGAATGAAGATGGAGCAAAAACCAGAACGAGAGGCAGCTTGCAGCGACAATCCCTGGACAATCCTCTGGCCCCACTATTTTTACCAAAATGTAAAAAATACAACAGTTACATGAGGAACTGAGCCTCCCCATAAAGCCACATTCTGTAGGTGAAAGTGTAGTTAACTAGTTAACATTAGTCAAGTTAACTTCTACCTTTGATGTTATGAGAATTACATTGAATTCTCTTGTAGCTGGTCGTCTGGTGGGCTTTTGGAAGCAGGTAACCAATGTCATGCCATCTACAACATTAACTTTACTTTCATAATTGCAAGTAACTTACCTAACCCTAACCCAGTACTCCTGTACTTTTACTTGAGTAGGTTTCTTAAATTATAATTGTCACTTTTACTTGAGCCATTCTTCTGAGTGTAACTGGAGTTTTACTTGAGTATATATTTTCAGTCTCTATCCATCGTTGCTTATTTGCGAGATTATGAATTCATTCTCACAAAAATTTCTTTCACAGGCTCCTCTGATGAATCAATCTGGAGGTCCCAGCTGTAACCTGAGCTCCTGTGATTAGTTACAACCATCCAAGCCTCTCTGCTCCTGGGCAGAAACTTGATGTAATCTCCCCTGACACACAGCGAGTGCCGGCAGCACCCGGTGCTTTATTCCTTTCTTCAGCTCCCTGCATCTATCTGAGTGAGAAAGAGGGAGAGAGTAAGGGCGAGCAGATGGCAGAGGAAGCGCAGCCACAGCCAACGCAGCAGAAAAAGTCCACCTTTCTCCCCAGCCAGTGGGCATTAATCACACTTTGCCTCGCACCAACATGTACTGCTACCAATCAGCCTCCATGTGAGAGCAGAGCAGCACCCTGTAGCACACTGCAGGGTGCTAAAAGACAGAGAGGGGAAGCCAGATGGGACATTTAGAGAATAACTGCAAGTAAGACTGACAGAGTTCACTCGTGTGTGTGTGTGTGTGTGTTGGTGTGTGAATGTGTGTATGCGTGCGTGTACGTTTTAATGTGGGTGGGTGTGTGTGTGACTGTGTGCGTATGTGTGCGTTTGTGTTTGGGAGAAGAAGAGATATTTGACACACTTGACCACTCGCCAACTTCACAAACTTTGTTAACATCTGCTGGTATTTAGCTCTCACAAACACACACTCTGACTGAGTCCTGACTGAAGTTGGTGCATGAGCTCAGCAGTGCATCGAGAGTGGAAGTGTGAGTTTTTTGGTTGTTTCTCTGTTTTGACTCTGTCTTACTGTGAAGCTCCAGAAATGTTGACTGTGCAGCTAGGATCCTAACACTGACTGTTTTTCTATCAGTGCAAACCCAGACCACGCAGCTCTGGCACACACCCTTGTAATAATCCAAACGTAGTTATTATTGCCAGGATGACTATGATTTTGCTGCGAGGGATATCTGGGAGTGAATGCATGTGTGTGTTTGTTCCCCGGCAGGTTATCTCAGCAGTGCCTGATCAGCAGAAACATCTTTACATGTCTGCCTACAGGTGTGTACAAGTTTCTGCACCGGGAAAGACAAAGAATTAAGATGCAGTGGACTCCAACGAATTATGTTAAATTAATACTGATTTGCTTTGATAGGTACGTTTAGAGGAATGATTCCTGCCTGGGTGACACAGTAGCCTCATACACACAGGAGAAGACGCATAAATGCCGGAGCAGCTGTTCGCCAACTCTCCACTGATGGTGATTCACACAGAGCGAAGCATCTCCGCCTCAAAGACGAACCGCCGGCTTTCACACAGAAAGCCAGCGCTGCGGCTCCTAAAGAGGCGTGACGGTGTCCTCCTGTCAATCTGACTCTGTCCTTAGCGGGGACGGAGGCCATTTTCTGAGGGAAATCTCAATGCCGTCTCGTTCCGGAGGGCTGACCGTCATGGTGATTTATTTTCATTACAAACACTCGGTGAGTAAAAGTTTTTTGCCGGTGACAGACGCTGGTTTTCAGGCACAAATGTTATGAAGAGTCGGGAGGACAGGCAGGAGGACAGACGCTTCTCCATGTATATCTGCAGTATTTTTTTCCTCATATGAGTTGCCAAAGACAGTTACAGTTACTACATTACTTTTGTTTGGTCATGTAACGTTGCTTTGTGGGATATATCTCTGTATTAAGTTGAGTGAAGGATATGCGTACTTAACTGAGAGTCCGATCGACATGCCCCCGCTCCGTGCCGCCGGCTTATCAGTTCACACTGGTTCGGTTTACCAATAATACAGTCCTGATACCTCCAGAGGCGGATCAGGGCCAAAGCGAAATTTCGCCCCTCGCCACCTCCGAGAGATTCACACAGAGATGGAGGTGGGGAATTGGCGTTCTAAAGCCACATCCAAACGCCAGTGTGAATGGGGCAAGTGATATGAATGGATACCACTTCCTTTAGGTTCCTAGCTGCTCACAAATCTATTAGCAGAGTTTCATGCTGAAATATCCACCCTAACCTGCTTCTGAGATCAGGGCTTTTGGAACAGGGGTAGGAAAACTGGAGATTAAAAACTGACAGACTAAAACAGTAAAATAAGGCAAAAAGCGTAAAAGCTAAAAGCACGAGGGGCTAAAACATGAAAGCATAACGGCTAAAAACATGAGGGACTAAAACATAAAAGCATAAAGGCTAAACGTGAGAGATTAAAACATTAAGAAAGGATAAAAAATTAAAAATAAAAAAATAAAAAAATAAATACAAGTGCTCTGATTAGCACAGCAAAAAAAAGGGATTAAAAAGAAAAATCAGTTAAAAGCCTGGTTAAAAAGGTGGGTCTTGAGCCTCTTTTTAAAAACCTCAACAGTCTCCGTGACCCTGAGGTTCTCCGGCAGGCTGTTCCACAGTCGGGGCCCATAACAAGTGAAAGCCGCCTCCCCGTGTTTTTTCGAACTAACCTGTGGTATGGTTAAAAGGCCGGTGCCGGAGGACCTCAGGGCCCGGTCAGTGGTCAGTTATTATAACGAATCCAATGGAGAACATGAATGTCTCTACCAAATGCCACAGCAGTTATCCAATAGTTGCTAAGACATTTCAGTCTGAACCAAAATCTGTTAATCTCATGATGGCTCTCGTATGACTAAAATCTGTGGGATTTCACATCTGGGGCTCATGAATGTCAGTGCTCAAGATCATGGATTCCATCCAATATACAGCAGATCATGAAACCATTTGGACCAAAGTGGTGTCGCATCAGACTGACCAACATAGGCATTCCTTACATGGCTCAAAAGGTTAATTATGCGCTATCAAGAGTGGACAAATGTAATCATGACAACAGGTATTTATGTTTACATACATCGTCTTTACTCTCTGTGGAGCACAAATGCAAAAGAATTAAGTTCTGATTTCATTCTGAAATGTTTTACTTTGGTGGCCTGAGAGAAAAGGTCAGGGGGTTCCTACAACTGTAAAAGCAAATTTTAATGAACTTGAACTTTAAGCTTGCAGTTACCTAAACATTTTGCTCTGAACCAAAGACCATTTGACCAATCCTCAACTGCAGGGAACATAGGGAGAAGTACATGTAAATGGACACAGTTGTTTAAATGCTTTTGACATCTGACAAATAAAACTTGTCAACCTTTTGCACACCTTTCAGGTTGTGAGAAAATTCTTTTGTCAGTCTTTGTGTTGTACTATGCTGCTTCACAGGCACACATTTAGTGTACTGCACCCCCACCTCCTCCTTGCTAGTGGTACAATCCACTCATGCAGACAGATTTTTCTTCAGTTTACCTGCAAGGCCTGAAGATGGTGAACACATTCCACCAGAGAGTATCTGAATCTGCAAGTGTCTGACATGTCAGGGAGGCAGAGCACTCCACTAAAGTGATTACTCGGGTCATGAAGCAGCTGATTCATACCCTGCATGAGCCATTAAGTTAGATTTTTGTGAGGGGTGGCAGATGGAGGCTGCACCTCACTTTTACGTAATACTTTTTCCTTTCAGTGATGGGTTCCCCTGAACGGTGTTCGGTTGAATGTGTCAACCCTGTCCTGTTCCTGTGCCTGTCTGCAGGCTCGTAGAAGCCGACCGGCCCCAAGACTCATTCCCTCAACAAGATGACAGACTGCCAGACAGCAACTGCCTGAACACACCCTCACTTCACACTACGAGTCAGCACTTACATCACAAAAATGACGGTAATCCTTTTCTGAGGTGAGGATTTATGTTAAAACTTCCAAATTTTTTTTTCACAATATTTTCTCAGATTCCACATTTTGTACTTAATTGACATGTCCCAAATAACAAGGTGCATTTATTTATTATTATTATTTTAATAACAACAGGCTTTCATAAACAATCTAATTATCTCTCTATAAAAGCAAGGAATCTCTGTCTGTCTGTGTGTTCCTAAAATATCTCTGCGGATCAGGATCAGACTGACCTGAGAGTTTCAACATGACTGCTGCTTGGTTCAAGGGTGTGCAACATCAGATTTGTTTGGACTGCAATGATACCGTGAATAAATTTTTTCATAAATGCTTTACAAATTCCGCAGCATTGTCCACTGGAGCCACCACAGTCACGTGCGCACCAGAGCCAATCACTGCACACCATAGCCATGTGCGCACCAGAGCCAATCACTGCAAAGCTCAAGGCCACGACATACCTTAAGAAACAAGCGGATTAATACCTGCAGTGGTGCGAGCTGGACCGGGAGTGAGCCGGCGGTTCGGTCCCGTTCTGTTCTGTGCATCTAAACTGACTGTTGTGGATTAATGAGACTAAACGAGTCCGGACGAGGTCTGTTTGGGTCTGAGGAGATCCGGAGACGTGCGGACAACAAAGTGGAATCAGAATCTGTTGATGTTCGTGTGTAGCTGGCTGCTAGCCGCTAGCCCACATGGCCCACCTCCCAAGTCGACGGACCGGATGCACCGGCACGTCCAAAACCGGACTTAGGGTAAATAATGTCCGCCACGCTTTTTCGCGAACATTGCCGTCACGTTTGCTTTGTGTCTGGTGCAGAAGAAACGGTAAAAAACGGGCTTTTGTCACGAAAGTGTCCAAGCAGCAAATTTGGTTGCTGAGGAACAGGAAGTTGTGGGAGGGACGTCGGCGGATGATTGACAGGCAACGACGGTTGGTGTACAGACAGCGATACTGAGAGTTGAGAGATTTGTGACATTTAGCGTGTTTGGAGTGTATAGTAGTGTGTTACATAGTGTTTGGTGTAGTGTGTTTAGTGTGTAGTGGAGTCGGTTTTTTGTTTAATGAGTCAAAAACAATGAGGAGAAGCTGAATGTGGAGCAGGCAGTGCAGCTCTTCATTCAGCTGGAAGGAGCTCAGGCAGACCTGAGCATTGCCTGCATTTAAATGTAAATACTTACATATAGCTTTGTAATTTTTTAAAATGTATGCACATATTTAGCAAACAACAATTTATATTTGCATTATAAGTAATAAAAAATGGTTTGTTAAACATTTGTGGTTTTCACAGTAAAAAAATCTAACTTTTTCTCATGGATTTTATGTATTTTTTTGTGATTTTAGGTCCATTGTGTTAATACAGTATGTCAAAATAAAAAAGTAACTGTACAGTCACACATGTGAGGTTGTGCTGAAAATAATCACACCAAGTAAATAGTTTTTAAAGGGACAGTGTGTAATATATCAAGTATTTAGCGCCATCTAGCTGTGAGGTTCTGCACTGCAACACTCCTTTGCTCACCCCTCCCGTTCTGAAGACGTTGGAAACGTTCCGGAAGCTACGGTGGCCCTGACGGTCAAGAAACTCATTTTCAAAATATGGACTCTTTCCCAACAGCGTCGAGTATTTCTACTGGTTCAAGTAATGAGGTAAAGATGTAGTTAGTTATTAAGGCAATAAAACTAGAGGTTCCCTCTCAGTTCCGCAGTCAAGCTAGCTCTGAGCGAAAACGCGTTTAACCTTACTACGTAGTACCACGTAGTGCTTTGTGTCCCTCTCCGCATTCCATAGTTTTTTTAAAACCAGAAGACATGGCGGCCTCCATAGAGCTTGCCCGGCTATGTATATTCAGATAGGTAATTCTTCACTCAGGAGTCAGGTACAGTCAGATTTTTGGCAGAGGTAATTGTACACCAATGCGGACTTACTTATGAACGAAGACGTTGATTTGAGTTAATAAATTACTTAAATCGTTACACACTGTCCCTTTAAGGTGAAATATAATGGCAAAATTAAAAATAGTCAAAAACCGCCAATTATACCCTGGAATATCGGATTTCACAACCAACCTAAATATCCCTGCATCTCACCTTCAAACAGCCTCATTTGGCCATCCATGAAAAAGCTACTTGACCTCCCACTTTTCTATAGGAACACATATTTCCTACAGGGCAATGCACTAGTACTACAAATTCACAGAAAAAAATGACCTTGTAAAGGAGACATTTTCCTCATGAGGAGGAGACACTACAGCTGACAATATCATTAACGCTCTGGTAGTGCAGTTTGAGATTTCTGTCCCGGGCATTTATGCAAATAAGCTCATATTTAATTTGATCGCCTCCTTTAAATATTTAAACATGAAATATCAGAAATTGTAATACATAAAATAATTGTCTGACATCAACACCTGCTGCTAGCCGGTCCTCACATAACTGATAAGGTTACAGCATATTTTTAAGTAGGCCAATTTGTTTTGATAAATCAACCACGTATTCAAAATTAAGCATTGTATTAGAAGAATGTCACCACACAATCTTATGTCAGCTGAAGTACAAGTCAGTTGAGTCTGGTTCATGTCCTTTGCCACTGCTACTGGTTCATGGAAAAAGCAAGCTGGGGTACATGTCCATCGCAAGTCCATATGGACAGACCAGCTCCCTACGTATCCTTAATAGACAGGGGAGAGCATCAAATCTTCCAGTAGGCATTTTGAAGTTGGACAGTAAATGGTGACAATTCACACGTTCACAGGACTACAGCTACAGACAAGAATACAGGTGGAGAGTATAAAGGTGTGAGTGTGATCAGACTTTGATACAAACATTAACCTCCGTCACACTGGAGAGACCAGTGTATCCTCAGCCACTGAGGAGAGTCTCCATGAGGCATTCACATCCCACTGCTGGTTCCCCAGCACAACTGGTTGCTATGCCAACATCCCTGATAATCAGGCCGCTCACTGGTGATCTGTTGAGCTTTCATCTTTTCACGTAGTTGCTGTTGTCTCAAACTTGATTGAAAATATGTCAGATCAGACAACACTTAATGATTAATGGTTAGAAATGTGTCACACACAGACACACACACACACACACACACACACACAGGAGCACTGTTGTTGATGTGTTGATGTGCAGTGAGGTACCCTCTGACAAGGACGGTTGATGTGTTCATTAAGCTGCTGGGCTCAGTAACGTTGGTAAAACTGTGCTGCGCAGCACGTTCCAAGAAGTTAGAGAAAAGCTCTGGTGAGGACAAAGGGTCTGCAGCCAGCCTGCCCTGCACAAAGCCTGCAGCCACACAGATATTAAGTGTCTGTGTGTGTGTGTGTGTGTGTGTGTGTGTGTGTGTGTGTGGACAGTAACAATAATGCTGTGCGCTGACCTGAATGGACATTCACACAACAGGATGAAAATAAGTATGGTGCATTTATAGGACTAGAGCAGGTTTCCAGATGAAAACCAACTGAAGATTTTTGCACCAGAAAAACAGATGAGTGTGTTTGCTGTGGCCCCTCTGACATCATTTCCTGTGGACCACTTAGTAGGGGCCATTAATCATTACCACATACATTCACACACAGCCAAGTTAAGCAGGTATTGTTGATTGATTGATGGAGAGTGTTTGTTGTAGAAAGACTGTGTAGATGGATTTACTGTATCTACGACTTCAACATTTAATAGAATGAGACCTTGTAGAAAGGGGCCACAGAGGACTGATCTGGGCTTAAGACTTACACTTTTAAGGGCAATCCAATGAGCTCTCTTTGAAACAACAGACTGTCTACCAGGAAATATTACAGCATTATGGATTCCTGAAACAATTTTCTATAAGAAGCACTCAGCCCACTCGCATGATGCTAACACATAATGGGATAATGGGATTCCCATTAACGCGCTAACACGGTTTACCTTCGCTACCGTAATAAATATATTTACTAACCAAACGTTTCAATTCACATACTGAACATAAAATGATATGATATGTACAGTATTTCATATGTTCTTGAGATGATGTCTCTGTTGCGATGCCGATGTACTGTGCTACTAGATGATGGTGGGCTAACATGGTGGAATGTCTGATTTGTTGATTTGTGAATAATTCCATGAGGGATGGGTCATGTCAACACTTTGGTCATTGAGTTTTGGGATGGAGGAAAAGTTATGAGCTGAAGTTCCTCCACGTCTGAGTCTGCCACGTTTCAAAATCCACTTCCCGAAGGAAGGTCTTATCAGTCAGCAGAGGAAAAACTCACACAATCTTACGACTGGGGAGAAGAGAGAAGATAACAAAAACTATATAAGATCAGCTCTGCTTCATCTTTATCTGTTCATCCTACCCTGCACTCGCCCAGTGTCAGGCTCGGCCTCTGGCTCTACCTCGTGTCTGTGTCTGTTTGGTGCAATGACCTCAAGTCTGGGAACACTCACACATACACAAAACACATGTGAGGACAATTGCAGGTGGTGCAGGTAAAGGCACAATCATACCATGTAATCACGTTCTACACACAGCTCTACACCGGAGACAATGGAGGATCCCAAGAGAGGTCATTCAAAGTCATTTCTCCCTCTCATCACTGATTTAGGCTGCTTCAGCTGGGATTATTCATTGTGTCTGCTGAAGGTCTATTTATCCAACCCAATTAAGCAGCTCTTTAACATTATCGTGTTACTTTGAAGCAGCACCGGTCAAGCAGTCTGTTTGCTCAGACGCTTTGCTGCTGATGAGGAGGAACGAGACATTTCAAAAACATGCTCTGACACAATAATGACTAATTATTATGCCTTTGAAAGATCACATGCACAGGCCTGGTCGGTAGGATTGTACAGCAATAAAAACACATGGGACTGCACTCACTACAGCTTGTGGACATGTCATGGTGAGGAGTATTTTGTTTAGATTTTTTATAGAGTATTTTGCAAATGTGAATACTAACACTCTGGAGGTGACCTAATTAAATATAAGTGCCTGACTGGGGCTGATGCAGACACCCATATTAGGGAGAACAAAATTCCAATATATCTCCCGATGTATGGGAGTATGGCTCCCGATATACACACACTTCTTTTGCAGTGATCACTCAAATGCAGTTATCAAACACATGTGACCGGGATATGAAACATATGCAGGATATTTTACAGTTTTACAATACATTTTAATGTCTAAAATGTCATTAGTGAACTGAAACACTACAGTTAACTGGGAATTTATTCATTCTAAATCACTCTGCTCGCACGCACACACACACACACACACACACACACACACACACACACACA
>CAEMYA010000856.1:18626-32222 GCA_903131615.1 Diplodus sargus | reverse complement strand
TCTTTTTATCTTTATGCTATTTTCAATCCTATTCTTAAGGTTAGGGTTTTTAATTTTAATTTTAGTTTAATGTATGTTAAATGTATGTCTAATGTATGTTTTGTATTTTGTATGCTACTGGACACTTGAATTTCCCTCGGGATAAATAAAGTATCTATCTATCTATCTATCTATCTATCTATCTATCTATCTATCTAGTGGATGTTACGCCTATGACACCGAATATACCGACGTGGCCAAAATGACGTTGGTTATCGTCCTAAATTTCGGTATCGGTAAATTTTCAGTTTATTGCCCAGGCCTAGCCTAAGACATGACACAACGCTATAAATCTACTCTATGCAGCAACTTACCAGGTGTGCGGATGTGTGAAGTAGGCAGACAGTGGGATCCAGCCAGAACAAGACATTCCCTCCTGTTCACAGCTTGGCCTTTAGACAAAGTGTACATACTAAATCGTTAAGGCCAGTTTTCCTTTGTAGGAGGTTTATTATGCAAAGTTTTACTTTGTTATTCTACATTTAGGGCTACAAATTAGCATTTTCTCAGTTGATTAATTCAATTATTAAGCTGCTGCTTATAATTTAATCACTCATTTGATGAGACTTAACAAAGGAGGTTGTGGCTCAGGGGTAGAGCCAGCGTCTTGTTATCAGAAGGTTGCTGTTTCGATTCCCCTGGACTGCATGTCTAAGTGTCTTTGGGCAAGATACTGAACCCCTACCTTTCATGGCAGCCACCACCATCAGTGTATGAGTGTATGTATGAATTACTGTAAGTCACATTGGACAAAAGCATCTGATAAATGCCCTAAATGTAATTTAGAAAAGTAACAGTTCACAATAATTAACATGAGCACTAGAGTCTATTAAGTAAATGTGCCAGATTTAGCAATACAATCTAATTTTCAACTGCAGTCCCTGGCAGGTTGATGGCATTATAAAATTACAAAAAATACAACACATAAGCTCAGACAAGTAAAATAACACAACCAATACTCCAGACCATGACAGCTGTCCCTGCATATGAATAAACAGAACACATACACATACGAGAATTTATCATGTAGCATACAGGCACAGATAAAATGTGCATGCAGAAATCTATGCAAAAATGTAATGTATACCAGCGTACAAAGTCTCAGTCTTAGGCTGACGATGCTTTAATTTCATTTATTCCATGGATAAGGAAAGTGTGTAATGAGCCATGAGGGTTGCAGAACTTTCTCAACCATGTGATTATATTTAGGACCTTTAACCCTAACACTCAGTGTGTTTACATGACACTCAAGAAAATCGAATTACTGAGGTTAGTTTGACTATGATCGGATTTTTAAGATGCATGTATACACCTTAGTCTGACTAGAATCGGACCGGATTGGATTTCTCTAGTCGAATTAAAACAGGTAGGTAACCATAACCCTAACCCTTAGGTAACCCCGGCAGTGGTGGCGGCAGTGCGGTGGCGGCAGCGGCGGCGGCTTTCCTCCAAAATAACCACAAGCAAGAGCGCCATTGCGCATCTAGTTTGTGTAATTATCATGTACACCATATACGAAATGTACAAAGATGTAGCTTCTTCTCGCTCTTCGTGCGCCATCATTCTCAAATGCCGAGGCAGAGTTTGTTGTCGCTGGTGACGTAAAGAGGTCAGATGGAGGTGGCTCTATTACCACTAGTTGAAATGGGTACAGCGCCACCTATCGTACCGGGGTATGACATGCTTTGGCCAATAATTCGATTTTCTCACCAGCATGTATACTCTGACAATTGCAGTTGTCCGATTGAGTAGCATAGAACTATGGCCGTAATCCGACTACACTGTGCATGTAAATGCACTGAGTGGTAGCTGGTGTTATTTGTGTCCAAATTTCAGTCTGACCCATAGTACAGCGTCACGGCGTAGATTCACTCAGCACCCTCTGGGTATCAGCGGCCTACATGCACATATCTAGACGCCTCCGATCAACTGAGCTGGAATAACAGGAAAGTCATTTTCAGAGTGCATCAGGTTAAATTGGGTCAGTGGTGTCTTTGGGGCTTCCCATCTTTCCTGTGTGAGGGTGGTTGAGACTTTTTCTTTACCAAGGTCAGAAGTTTGATTTGTTGTCAGACTGTCAGTAGAGACAGAGTCGGACTCTTCAAAAACAAGAAGGCACCCAGACAGCACAAACCTCACCAAACAATTCTCTAATTTACCACGCAAATACATCATTCCCATGGCTTCAATTTAAAGTTGCATTGATTTTTTGACTTTGCAAACATTCCCTTAGGAATTACAATCCAGCCTCTCTCTCCATCAGTTTCACAGTTACGCCTCCAATCAATAATTGTTTAATTGTGGAACTGTCTGATCTGGATCACCACCAAAATCTTATTGACTTTCCTTTGGCTCAAGGCCAGTCAGTCAGCAAATGTATTGATAATGCACTTTTGGAGATATCCTGCCCACAGACAAACTAATTAACAGACATTAAACTATATCATAATTGGTGGATGAAATAACTGTCTAAATAACAAATGAGTATGCTTATATAAAAAAGTCATTTGAACGAAATGTTCACTTATGGTTATTTGTCTCACTTTTAAGCTTTTTCCTCTTTTTATATGACTTTTTGTACTTTTTAACTGTTTTTAATTACTTTTCTTTGGAGCTCTCTCTTTGGGCATTATGGAGAACAGACTTGCTTTTTTTGCTCTGGTCATAATACTGCTTTTTTCACTGTCTTCCACCATGTCCGGGGAGTCTGTACGCAGCCCTATTTATAGTAGGGATCAGCTGTTGTCCCTGAGTAGTGCCGCGGTTCCACCTCATGAGCGGCCTGATGCCCAAGGGCAGACTGGCGTACGGGGACACCGGGGATTTCCCTGGTGGACCGGTAGGCCGGCGGCATGGGCGGGCTGGCCATCGGGAGGTTCGGGAATATTCCCGATCGGCCGGTCTGTTCCAGGCCAAACCGGCCGGTGGTCGGAACGTTTTTTTTTATCCCATAAAACGGCCGCAGGTGGCACAGAGTGGAACGTCAGACTGGGTCAGTCTAATATTTTGCATATTAAGGGGGGATATGAGCAGCCCCTACCAACTGGAGCTGATCCTTGTTTCTATTGAAATGTGATTGGCTCAGCCGCTCAGTCAGTCATTAAAAGAAAGTGGAGTGGGATAAATTCAAATTAGCAAACACACTAAAAAGACAGAAGCCAGAGAAAGACATGGGTGAAGCAGAAAAATTAAGGGCAAAAAAGAAAAACGGTTAAAACAGGATGCAGCCAAATGCGCCATATTAACAGCGCTTTTAGTGGTGGAGGGGTGAAGGTCAGCGCGGCTACATTCAGCCAGGCCAGTGAAGACATGGACCCAGCAGCAGACCCAGTGCCGGTATGTTCGGTCGGATTGTAATTTTCAGGCCCGTTGAGAACTCTAGTTTGTGTTTTTGGATGTGTTCAGGGCACACAGAACTAGGCTGTCCGCCGATCGGATCGGATCGGCCAATATTTTGCATTTTGTGCAATTTGTGAGATCGGCTGTAATGTTTTTTTGTTTTTTTTTAATAGATCGGCCGTAATGTCTTAATTCACCGATCCGATCAATAACGTCTTTGTTGTGCTGAAACTGTTTGCAGATGCTCCTGTTGCATAGATTGCAGATGGCTTGTGTTTTATCTGTCTCATTTACTCGGAAGAAGTCCCACAGCACCGACATGTGTGTTTGCTAACTTAGTGATGATGTTGCTAGCTAATGATTCAAGATTCAAAAAACTTTACTGCCCGTCACATAATGACAGGGCTTAAAACATAAACGCCACAAAAACATAAGTTAAAGACAGAAATCCTGATTGTGTAAAACCTACACCATACCTGCGTAAATCAAAAATCCATACTGGCTGACCAGAAAAACGCACAAATGTCCTTGTTGCAAAGAAAACATATTTCAGGAGTTCAAAGTTAAAAAGATATTATTTGAATATATAGGTTATACATCCTGTTTTCCTGTTCTGTTTCTACATTAATATATAGCCATTTTTCAAGCTCAAGAAAAATACATTAAAGTGAGTAATTCAATTACTGTGTGTGTGTGTGTGTGTGTGGCGCTTTTGCTGATTTTTATATTGTATTTGTGAATTCTTTGCAAAAGTGCCATAATGTTTATCATTGTTGCTGTTACTGTTATTATTAGCTGACAAGGACAGGGTCAGTCATGGAGTTGATGCAGAGGGACAGGATAATGCCAGTCATAGGAGTGAGGAGGAGGAAGAGACAGATGAGGAGGGACATGAGAAGGAGGAGGAGGAGATGGAAGAGGAGGAGGAGAAGGAAAGTTGAGTAGGAACCACCAAAAAAAACAGTGCCAGGTACAGGTGCAGTGTGCAAGACTGGGTTGGCAATAAGTCTTTGCATAGAATTATATTAAGATGTCATATGTTAATGTTCCAATTCCAGTCACACAGAAACAATAAGCCCATCCACTCCTGTAGTTATTATCGTGCAAATAAAGTATTCATGTTAAAATTATGATTCCACTTGCATCCGTCATGCGGTCGGATAAAAGGCCTCTCCAAACCAAGCTCCCGGGCGGAATTTCAACCCCAGTCCGCCCTTGCTGATGCCCCCTGCCAGCTGTAGAGGAGGAGGTGCAGGTGCCGTAGCAGGAGGGGATGTTACAGACCAGTCCTCCCGTCTGTCATCATGGGGAATGTAAGATCTCTCCCCAATAAGATGGACGATGGACATCACTGTTAAAGAACAGGGCCCATATTCACAAAGAATCTTAAGGCTAAAAGTAGCTCCTAAAAGACGAATTTAGGACCAACTCCTAAAAATAATGGGCATGTCAGTCGTAACTTTAGGACTCCTAATTTTTTAAAATAAGACATTTTAGGCCTAAAAGTCGCACCTAAGTCTGGGAGAACCTTACAAGTAGTCCAGAGGACTCCTAACTCGCTAAGACCTGGTCACAGCTGAATGTTTTGGAGACGCTAAATGACAGGGAATTATTAAAACGGTATCGGATGGGCCGCGAAGGAATTGAAGTTATGGTTGAGTTGGTGAGGAGCGCTTAACGTTCCCAATCAACCGAAACAATCCAATAACGCCGTAGTTAAAATGTTTGGCAACACACACTGGTATCTGGCTACGGGGAAAATGCAGCTATTCGCACGGGACTAGTATTACCTGGAATTATTTACAGGATAAGCGAAGTCTGTGTTTTAACTTTAATTTACTGACATTGTCCTCCAGGTCGATCACACCGGAGCCCTTACTGGAGCAGCACAACGGTTAGATATGGATATTTTTAATACAATAACTGGTGAGCCTGTTGAAAGATGGAAAAGTGTTCCTTACCGCATGCTGCCATGCATGTAATCCATCTAATCATCTTTCGAGATTTCGCTCTTCTGATGAGTCTCCTGAATTTGCACCCAAAATGCTGTCAAAACTTTCATTTATTTAATCCATAATTCTCCACCGGGAAAAGGCAGAAGAAAGGTGTGGAAAACACAAAAAACCTTAGGAAAAACAAAAAAACGACCCCAAATCACAGAGATGCAGATTCGCACGGGACAAATATTATCACATGACCTCTGTGTTCGGTAAAATATGGGAGGTAATTTGCGGTGGAATTTTTACGTTCAAATTACAAATTACAGACATGGCAGATTCACACGGGATTAAGATCACAGACGACCTCCGCAATTATTACAAATTACTGGAGGTCCCCAGGTTATACTAGTCCCGTGCGAAATGTCAATCGCAAAAAGTTGCATTCCATCAATACATAAATTGTCTTTGACGCATGTTACAATATACTGGAGATTGTTGCAAAATTAATTCTCCTTATAAATACATTTCTTTATCCAATATCTCTTCATAAGCTTTGTCACGGGCTTGTAGGCAACTTCTTTATTTTCACTTCATGCATTGTGTAGCCTGAATGACTTTTCAATGGGCTGCCCTGTCACTCAACAACCAATCACTGTTGTCACCGCTTCTAAGTGCGTTCCTATAAAATGATGTCATCCATAGCAACAGAGAGTTACTTCTAGTTTAGGAGTTCAATGTTTTCATAACTAAAAGTAGGTCTGAGCGGCTTTGTGAATTACTTTTAAGAAACGACTCCTACATAAAAACTTTTAGTCCGATTTAGGAGTACTCCTAACGTTAAGATAAAAGTCTTTGTGAATACGGGCCCAGGTCTGCAGCAAGGACATCAAACTTTTAGCAGTTAGCATGAGGCCGTACTACCTTTTGAGGTAGTTCACACAGGTGATTGTGTTCGCTGTGTATATCCACTTTCTGCTAACGCTGATGCAGCTTGTGACGTACTCCACTCAGTCACAAGCTCACTGCAGACACAGCACCCACAGGCCCACTTCCTCATCTCTGGGGACTTCAATCATGCCTCTCTGTCCTCCACCCTGCCCACATTCAAACAATATATCAACAAAACACTGGACTTATTTTATGCCAACAGCAAGGAGGCATACAACTCATCCCCCCTCCCTCCCCTGGGAAGATCTGACCACAACCTGGTGCATCTCCTGCCTGTTTACAAGCCCTTTGTTAGCTGGCAACCAGTGGAAACCATCTCAGGGCAGAGGAAACCAGACTCCCAGGCTGCGGGGGATCAGACGTGGGTGAACGACCTGAACCTATTCTTCAACAGGTTTGAACAGACACAACACCCTCCCCCGGGCCCAGCCATCTCTGCTGCCCTCCACCACCTCTTCCATCCCCCCTGTTTACTGCCCCATTCTCACCTCTACCTCCCTTTCCAGTGCTTTCCAGACTCCCCCTACTGCCCCCCCCGACATTCACCCTCCCCCCACATCCGATACTCAGCCCCCCTGCTCCACCTTGTCCCTCTCTCTGCTATCCAGGTGAGAAATCAGCTGAGGAGGATGAAGGTAAAGAAGGCTACGGGTCCAGACAAGATCAGCTACAGGCTCATCAAGTACATCTTCAAGATGAGCCTGAAGCTGGGAAAAGTGCCACTGCTGTGGAAAACCTCCTGCGTGGTACCTGTACCAAAGATCCCTCACCCAAAAGACTTTAACAACTACAGACCAGTTGCTCTCACTTCACACCTGATGAAGACCCTGGAGCGGCTGGTCCTCGTCCATCTCCGCCCTCTGGTGGGTCCTTTTATGGACCCTCTCCAGTTTGCATATCAACCTGGCATCGGAGTGGACGACGCCATCATCTTCCTCCTGGACAGATCACTGTCCCACCTGGAGAAGCCAGGAAGCACTGTGAGGATTATGTTCTTTGATTTCTCCAGTGCTCTTAATACCATTCAGCCTGCACTCCTGAGGGACAAGCTTGCAGGGGTGAACCAACACCTCACATCCTGGATCTTGGATTACCTCACTAACCGGCCACAGTATGTGAGGACTTGGGACTACGTGTCAGACACATTAATCTGCAGTACAGGGGCCCCACAGGGAACGGCCCTGTCCCCTTTCCTGTTCACCCTGTACACCGCAGACTTCTACCACCAATCACTCCACTGCCATCAACAAAAGTTCTCTGACGACTCTGCTATCGTCGGCCTCATCAGGGACGGGGACGACAGAGCCTACAGAGAACTTGTTCAGGACTTTGTGGACTGGTGCCGGCGGAACCACCTCCAGCTCAATGCCGGGAAGACCAAACAGCTGGTGGGTGAACAGGTGAACATCCTGAGAACAGACATTGAGATGGTGACATCTTTCAAGTACCTGGGAGTTCACATGAACAATAAACTGGACTGGACTGATCACACTGCAGCAACCTATAAGAAAGGTCAGAGCAGACTGTATCTGCTGAGGAAGCTCAGGTCCTTTGGAGTGCAGGGGGCACTCCTGACTTCTTTCTATGACTCTTTGGTGGCATCAGCCATTTTCTATGGAGTAGTCTGCTGGAGCAGCAGCATCTCAGCAGCAGACAGGAGAAGACTTGATAAACTTATCAAGAAGGCCAGCTCCACCCTGGGATGCCCTCTTGACCCTGTACAGGTGGTGGGAGAGAGCAGGAAGATGGACAAGCTGACATCGCTGCTGGTGCAGGAGTCCAACCTGCAGGTCACTCTCACAGCACTGGGCAGCTCCTTCAGCAACAGACTGATTCACCCTAAGTGTGTGAAGGAGAGGTATCGCAGGACCTTCCTTCCTGCTGCTGTCAGACTCTACAACCAGCACTGCTCCCAATAGAATACACAACTCATTTCTCATTTTTAGTTTGCACTACCTGGTCAATTTTTATAAATACCCATAGTTATTACATTAATTGTTGTACAATATTATGTTCATATGTATATAGGAGTATAGACTTGTCTAGTCTATTCTATTTCTTACCTTTTAATTATATTTATTTTTTTACTATTGTTATTGTTTTTCAAAATACTACTGTCCTTTGGCTGCTGTGGCAAACACATTTCTCAGTTTGTGGGACAATAAAGGAATACTGATTCTGATTCTGTTTTCACAACAGCAGCTAGGTCACATGTGAATAAAGTGTGTCATTAATTATGAAGCTAATCAAAACTAGGGAAGCCAACATGACATTGCAATAACAAGGTGCTCTTAAGCTGAAAATACACATGCATCAGTTGAAATACTTTCATTCCACCACTGATTATCACTCTCATCAACTTAAACTGTATCTTTAGTGCTTCTCCTATTGTCAAGATGTTTTGGTGTGTGCTAAGGGCATCAAATAACAATGTGTTAACCAAATCACATCACTTGCTGACACTGAAAGCTAATCGCTTTTCTGTTACACAGACCATCAGTGGTAATATTTCAAGTGGGTATGTAAAGAAACAACCTGTCAGTGAAAGTGTGTGTGAATGTGTGTAGGTGTGTGTCAGAGTCTGAGAATGACAACAGTCCTCTGTCCCAGTACAGAGTCACTGTGACCCTCTGGAACTTCTTCACTGGGATATCAGTGTCTGTGTCTGACCCTGAACAGGCTCTGTGTTTACCACTGTAGAAATGTATTCTCCAAAGCAACATTGTTCTTTCTCTGCATAGACCCTTCAAGTACTCCCAGTTCCCAATAGTCATTCAGTGCGTTTACATGACACTCAAGAAAACCTAATTACTGTGTTAGTACGACTATGACTGGATTTTTTAGAGGCATGTATACACCTTAGTCCGGACCGGATCAGATTTCTCAAAGTCGGATTAATACACCTAGATTATTCGATTGATAGTCGCGTTACTCCTGCATGTATACGTTACATCAGATCGGATCGTATTTTGCGTTCTGTGCAGGCTCGGGACTTTTTTCCCCGGGGCTGTGAAATCACTGCAAGCAAGAGCGCCATTGTGCATCTAGTTTGTGTAATTATCATGTACACCATATACGAAATGTACAAAGATGTAGCTTCATCTTGCTCTTCGTACGGCATCTGTCTGGAATGCCGAGGCAGCTGGTGACGTAAAGAGGTCTGCCGGAAGTGGGTTTGTTACCACTAGTTGAAATGGGTACAGCGCCACCTAGCGTACCGGTAGCGTACATGCTTCGGCCAGTCATTCGATTTTCTCACCAGCATGTATACTCTGACAATTGCAGTTGTCTGATTGAGTAGCATAGTCGAACTATGGCTGTAGTCCGACTAAGCTGTGCATGTAATCACACTGACTGCGTCCAACCTCAATATCCCAGCTGTGAATCCCTGAATTAAAGCCCTCAGAGCCCGTGACTGAGCTAAGGTATTGTATTCTCTCTGGGTTTTCAGGAAGCTCTCTCTGACCCCATCTAATGCTGCAAAGGTCTGCAGACAGAATGAGTTATGAACAAGCAGCATTGGGGTTCAGAATCACAGGAGTCTAAGACGACCATTTCATTGATCTTGTTCCAGATATTGAAGTCTGGTTCTGGTTGCCCAGAAGTTTGGCCACATCTATCAGTGTTCCTGACACAAGCTCTGGATCCTCCGTGAAGGGGTGCTGCTGGACTCTTTCCACTGCAGCCTTGTAGTTGTTGCAGGAATGAGATGTCTTCAGCTCTCAGCTCCTCCTTTGTGGCTCTGACTGTGTCTGACAGATCTGCTATCTCTCTGCTCAGAGCCTCCAACCTATCCTTTATCATCGGACTTTTCTGCTCCTCTTCCACCCTCAAAGTAGGGTTGATCCTTTGCAACTTCATCGACAGGTCGGAACCTGTGGTCCATGTGTTTTTCTGAATCCCAACAGACACACTAGCTGCTGGTAGTTGAGGCTGAAGAGCTTGTGTTTTTCAATGTGGAAACAGCAGAGAGCTACTGAAGCACTCTGGTCTCTCTCCACTAAGAAGGCCTCACACAGGTTTTTTAACACCAAGATAGCAAGTGGGTCACTCCTTGAAGATCTTCTCTTACAATCCAGACACAGGCATGTTTTACAGAAGCAGTGACAACATGACAGGAAAACAGGATCTTTGAAGATGTCATGGCAGACCGGACACATGAGTTCCCTCTCAAGGAAATAAGATACCATGATTGGATTTAAAAACACATCAGGCAGACAGCACAGCCAGTCAGTCAGGCGTGGTTTCACCCCCCCCAGAGCATTTCCTGAAAGTTAGTTTCACTTTGAGCTGAACTTCCTCTGAATCCCTCAGTCAGTGTTCAGTGCTGAGCTGGCAGTATTCCAAGTGTTCCAGTATTTCCACAAATTCCTCCTGTAGCTGTCCTCTCTGAGTGGGTAGGGTACATTTTTTTCAGATTATAATCTTCGATTTTCTCACAGTTAATGTGTCCCTCCCCTCAGTGAGGACATATCAAATGGTGTTTCCTGGTTTGTCAGATGAGTCAGCGAAAGGGTGGAGCTTTGTTATTCTATTATTATATATTCAACAATAGGGGTGTCACGATTTCGATTTTAAATCGAAATCGATCGAAATTAAGTCACAATCTCGAACTTCGAATTAAAAAATGGGATCGTCGATGCTGTCACGCCACCACGTCACGTCCGGTCGGCTTGCCGAGCGGAAAAAAACACACCCATGTTGAAGTGTTGCGATTCAACCTCCTCAAACTTAGCTACTAGCTAAGCCAGTAGCTATTAGCAACAGCCAGCCAAAAGATAGCATGGTGTTATACCATTCCTGTTCAGCTCCCGGACCGTGGTCGGGAAGCACAGGGTATGATTTCCTCCCGGGCCGAAGTTTGTGTTTACTTTCGGAGTGAACCACTCGCTACTCCTGCTACTCCTTTCGCTTCTCCTCCCTCTCTCATTCATTCACTGACCGCACGTACGCACGCTCCCTCACTCTCGCTCGCCCACTCACACCTTACGCACCTTACGCACACACACCTGATGCATCGCCCTATTCCTGAAAGGGGCTACGCCACTCTTACAACACTGGCAGCTGCAGATGCAGGAGACCCATCGAAAGAACTTGAACCCCCTCCTCTTTCACTGAAGTCGCCGGTGTGAAAGTATTTTGGATTTCCAGTGAGTTATGTTGACAACATTTGCGTTGTCGACAAAAAAAACACAGTTTGCAAGCTCTGCAGAAACTAGATGGCAGGTTATTTTGTTTAAGTTTGCAATTGACTGAAGATATGTTATTGTTACATTATGTTGTTAATAAATGTTTTACACTTGACAATGAAGTGTGGTACATTGCGAACAAAGGTCAGAAATTACATTGCATAAAAGTCTAGTGTAAAAATGGCATAGCAACCTGCGCTTTAAAAAAATAAATGTAAAAATCGAGAATCGAATCGAATCGAATCGTGACCTTAGAATCGAAAATGTAATCGAATCGAGGATTTGAAGAATCGTGACACCCCTAGTCAACAGTCTACCGATGCTGGAATCCACACCAATCATTAATTAGCGCCTACACATGCACACACATGCACGCACACACACACCCACCCACACGATTGCTTTCATCACATTACATGGGGACATTGGACATGGTCTTTTATCCTTCCATGTTGGGTGTGAAATTAATTGAAGAGTATGGTGCCTATAAAAATATTTACCCCTTTAATTGTTTTTCCCATTTCATGACTCTTACAAATGGAATCATGGTCAACAGTGTTGGGTAGTAACGTGTTATTAGTAACGCCGTTACGCAACGCCGTTACTTTATTCAGTAACTAATAATGTAACGCGTTGGTTTTTTTAATTCAGTAACTCCGTTTCCGTTACCAAACGCTGCGTTACTCCGTTCCTTTTGGTGAGGTTTTACAACGGCACACAGTTCCCATAACATTTTAGCGATCAATAAAGTTGAATTAAATTGAAAAACAAAGCACTTGTCGCCCTCTAGCGTCCCACACGTAATCAAACACGCGCCATGAAGAGGACTGGACAGGTCAGGGCACGGCTTGATGGCGAGCGAGAAGGGGAAGATAAGTTTCTCCTCGAGGAGGTATTTTTGGAGGTTTTTTGCAGTTTGTTTGAATACCAAATAAGAAAGATAGGCTTGCAGTTTATAGCCTATGGTAGACTTTATGGCCTGACTGAAATAAATAGGCACTGAAAAAATACTTTGGTGTTTGTGTTGTTTGCATAATGGATCATATTGCTTGGATGATAGATTCAGTGTTGGGGATGCAAATGAATTGAAACGGTTGTTTTAATCAACAGTTTGTATTATTCAGCATCAGTACAGAACTGAAATGACGGCTAGAGGGGAACTCAATCAATCAACCTTTACTTAATGGGAGCATTGGAAAAAAGTTTTACAGTAACTAAAAAGTTACTTTCTCAGTAACGCATTACTTTTTGGTTTAAGTAGCTGAGTTACTAACTGAGTTACTTTTTTACAAAGTAACTAGTAACTGTAACTAGTTACTATTTTATTTGGTTACTAGCACAACACTGATGGTCAATAAACAAAAAATATAAAAAACAAAAAGTAATATCAATTATTAAAAAGATATAACGTAAAATAAGTGATTGCATAAGTATTCACCCCCTTTAAAAAGTGTCTGACCTAATTAAACAGAGGTCCAGTCAAATGGTGCTCGTAGTCTCAAAATGTGTTAAATGGATTTGTGGATTTGTGGATTAATATCACATTATTACCCTTCCTGTAAACACACTAAGTGCAGTTGCCCCGTGCCCCCTAAGGGATGCTTCCGGCCGCAGATAATCTAATCTCATCCTTTCTCATCTCATCTTTACAATCCTCTCATAAATCATCCTTTAAAACCAATATGGAGCATGTGTTTCATTCTGAGAGAGTTCTGAATGCAACCACAACCACCAGCTGTCAGGGACAAAGGTCACATGTGCGGAATGAATTCGCACATGAAAAAAAATCCCCAATGCAGGATGATGTGCAGATTTGTGTGTTTATGTGTGTATTTAGATTGTACAAGAAACTACTTATGAGCAGATCTGCCCCACCCAGCAAACGACCCACTTAGGAACTCTTTGTCCCAAAAACCGCTGCACTTATGATACTGCAGAGCTGGTAATAACTGGAAAACACACACAAACACACACACACACACACACACACACACACACACACACACACACACACACACACACAAGTCATCACTGTCAGTAGTGTCAGCATTGCTTGTGAAGATGGAAACACCTGCAGAGTGTGTGACTGAGTGACATGTCCTCTTCACCCCCGTCATCCCCCCCCCCCCTCTCTGTTCCTT
>CAEMYA010000856.1:0-11899 GCA_903131615.1 Diplodus sargus | reverse complement strand
TCACACACACACACACACACACACACACACACACACACACACACACTGCAAGTATGAGGGCAGCTTGGTGACAGTCCTGATAACTGCAAGGCTTCTATGATTTGCAAAAACATCACACATACAGGGCAAATTCAAAGGTGAGGTCAAGCTGGAAGTGTGCTGCCACACACACGCACATGTACGCACGCTTGACGCGCACACGCACGCACACAGACTCAGAGAATAAATTCCTGCAAGGAGTGTTATAGTGCCCACACACACATATAGACACATACAGAAACACACAGACATGAGGAGCTGGTACAGGCTTTAGGGAGTCTTCAGTCAAGCAGGGAGCAAACATCAAACCACTACAGCCAGGGGAGAGAGACACAGAGGAGGACCCACACACACACACACACACACACACACACACACATGCACACACAAACACACGCACGCACACAAACACACACACACACAGACACACGGAGGGGGGGGATGTCAAAAGAAGCGGCACAGAGATTTCTCCAGGGATTTGAGACTAGAGAGGAGTAGAGGGCAAACTGGCTCCCACTGAGCAGGAAGGGGCTCCAAACACACACAGACACACACACACACACACACACACACACACACACACACACACAGACAAACAAACACACACACGCACACACACAGGAATGTACACACAAGCCTCCTCTCAGAGGAAAGTCTGATTTGGAAACTATGTTATGCACTCAATTAACAGTATTTCACCTTCACATTACCAACTCTGAAGTCATGCAATCATTTTTGAGTTAGAACCTTTCCTATCTCTTCCATATGATGTAAACACAGCATTAAATCTGTCACATTTCAGGCCATCAGTTCCTGAAGCAGGTTCTATTATCATTTCATCACTTCCAAATCCAAGTGGAGATGCTTAGGTGATGTCACCTTTAGTAGCCTAATTTTCACTCCCCAGAACCACAGACGACAACTGTTCTCACAGGCAAAGTGTTAGTCAAAGCTACTAAACTGAAAAGTGAAAAACTATTATGATGAGAACATTAATACACTACCTGAACGTTTTGCAGCCCATCCACGACCTGAGTATTGAATAGATAGGCAATGCATATGTTTTCCTCTCTGCATCTTCTATATTGACTCTGACATGTTAACATTGATGGAGAAAAAAAAAAAGCAAAACCTGATGACTCAGTCTGGCCATTTTAAAGCCAAGTAACAGAAATATGTAGTGGTGGGGATGTCTCCATTAACATATAATACATGTGAGATTTTGGCGGACTATCATAGAAACAGTAATGAGAATTCATAATTGTCAACATTAATGAAACCTTGAAATGTGTTTCACAGTGCAGGTAAGATACACTCAATTTGCAGACAGGGGCCTACTAGCAGCACCCACTGGGACTTTATAGCAGAGAGAAAACGAAAAATGATGAGAGAAACTAAAAGACGACTGAGACTGTCACACACAATTCAACAAGGAATTCAGTTGCTCTTATGTACTGTACGGACTGGTGACCAATTAAAAAAGAAACCTGAATAAATGAACAGAGAAAGTTATTACTAGCCTGACAACAAAATTACCAATATATACTGCATTACATCCATACAGTCCCCCTGTTCTGCATCCTCTGACTGTGACTCACTGCTACAGCAACAACTGCAGCATTGTACAAGTCAAAATGTAGATAGGACAGAGAAGAATGTTCTAAATCACTGTTTCACAAACCTCTTCAAGTACATGTATATATGAATAATCAAACAAACCCAACTTTTAAATTTTATTCTGCTTGTGAGCTACAGATTCATGCACTAACTCAGGGGTGAATAACTGTCCTAAGGAGACACAGCAGATCATCTGTTCCAAAACTCAACAAAGTGGATGTGAGTCACATGCTGACCAGTTGCATATTTCTAAAAATGTGTTCATGACCTGATGCAGACAGCACAATCAGCAGCCACATCAGCCGAGTAGTGAAACCAACGTGGACGTCGCAGTTCCTCTTACAGCCTCGTAGATGTCAGTTTCACAAAAATCTGACTAAATGTCAAGACATTTCTGTGGCAACAATAAATCATTTGTGATTTTAATCAAATTTGCATTAAAACAGTCACAGTCCCAGCCAACCCTAAGCGTAAAGGCCACACTTTCACATTGTAGAAAATGTGTCTTTCATTTGCCCAAATTCTCTGAAAATAACAATACATAGCAGGCGTTGCTATGACATGTAGTAACTGGGCTGTAAATCAGAGCTGCAGTGATTAATCAATTTGTTGTGAACTATGAAATAAATCACCAACTAGCTTTGATAATCAATTGAAGTATTTTTCTTCATAAAAAATCAAATGAGAAATTGTCTGATTCCAGCTTCTTCAACATGAATATTTTCTGGTTTCTTTCCTCTCCACAACAGTAAATTGAATATCTTTAGGTTATGGACAATAGAAGAGATTTGAGGACGTCATCTTGGGCTTTGGGTATCACATTGTGTTTTTCACCATTTTTTTTTTACAGATCAAAAAACATATCAACTAGAATGTCACTACGTAGTGCGCATACCTCCGCCAAGGCCCCAAGACTCTTCCTGATACGCACCAAAAGTTAAGGGTTTATTTTAGGCAGAGACCGTCTTCCATCCAAGTGTTGTGGAAATCTATTCAGTCGTTTCTGTGTAATCCTGCTGACAAACCAACCAACCAACCAACCAACCAACCAACCATCTAACAAACCAACCAATCAACCAACCAACCTACATGGGTAAAAATTAACCTTATTGGCAGAGGTCATTAATTGGGAAACTAGTCGACATTTTAACATCACAGTGAAAGATAACATAAAAGTCGAGCGAAAACGCCAAGGGCTCGAATCAAAGCTATTAAGGCTATTGTCCTATTCAGAAGATCTTCAAGCTTAAAATAGGTGGGTTTAGCCTAGATTTTTCGTTGATTAATAGGAGTCTTGGCTTATAACACTAACAGAAGGCCATCAATGTTGTTTTTCTAACAGGGCAATGAGTAGTTAACCCCAAACGTTATTCCAAAAAACAAACGGTCATGCAGTTTTCCTGAAGCCAAAAGGGACAACCAGGCAGCTAACTTGCTGTAAATATGTCTCACTTCACTGACAGCCACACCATGACTTGTTTAACTGAGGGAAAGTGACTAACATTCTACCATGACACATGAGAAGTTGCCATCTTTCATTCTGTGCCAAAACTCCTTTGACATGCCATGGGTCAGTGAAGGAGCAATTAGTTAGCTGTGCAGAGCTAAACACATTGGCAAGACTTCAAAATCTTGGCAGTTGAAGAAAAGACCTGTTTTGAAAGGCATTTGGAAGATATTGCAGCAGTTTTGAACCATGCAACAAACCAACTGAAAATGTGGCCTGTCCTCCATGTTTCAGTTCATCCTGAAACAGTGGTTTGGACTGTAGACACAGTAGTCATGGAGCAAAAACAACAGATCAGTATCTCTTCCTCATATTCCACTGGGACTCCCCTCAACGCTCTGAACCGACTGCGTCAATGTTTGCTCTTGAATAAGTGTGGTTTCAAACAAAAGGCTTCGTCGAAAGTATTGGTAAGTGATGGCATTTCAACTTAAGAGTCAGTGCACCTGAATGGGTGTTGTTACAGCGAACCAGATGAATCCTAAAAGAGTTTAGAATACAACTCAGGGTATAATCAGTTTCAAAATGGAAACTTGAGGATCAAACAAAAGCTGGAGCCATTTGACCCTTACAGAGGCTGGTAGTGACTGTCTGTCACAAGGCATTCAGACGACAGCACTGTCCTTAAACACCATGGATGTAGAGGGACCAGAGGGGCCAGGATTCCAATAATGGGCTGACAGAAAAGTGACCGAGCAAGAATCCGGAAGGAATTTGAAGGATTCACAGAAGTGATGATGCAGTGTAAGACTAGGCCTGTTTGTTAGGAGTCCAATGCTATTCATTGTATTCAAGGCATTGTTCCCGAACGTATCCTCAAGCCTGCAGTCCAGATTGAGTCAGCCAATAGCTGAGAATCAACAGTAGCTGTCTGGTCAGACCTCATGTCCTATCCTCACTAGGAATAAATGCAAAGACTGCAGTTGAAACCTGGTAAGAAAGGGTTTGCAAATGACCTTGTTTTAGTCTTCTGGTACCTTGCCCTTGGTCTGGATGAGTCAGTCTAAAATGTACCCTAAAGTAACCCTATGTTTACCCTAGATCACTGTTTCCAAACCCTATTAAATGGAGTCTACATATGGATTATGTGGAGTTCTGTTACACAAGCAAAATAGTCCCACAATAGTTTGGGATATCACGTTTGGTTTGGGCTGTTTTGTTGCATAAAGCTTTAGATCACATTAGATCGTAAAGATGCTGGAACATGTCAGATCTTAGTTTTAGGCATGTACAGGGCTCCCTTGTTCACCTTTGTCATGCCTATGAGCTGTGAGCGGTTGCAAAATTGTCGATTTTAATTTTCAGATGTTTGAAAAAGTAAACTAGTAAGCATTAAGAGAAAAAGTCAAGAGTAGGGTTAGTAAGTATTCTGGTACCAATACTTGAGTTTCTGAAACTAAACGGCATGCTCTCTGCTTACTTAAAATATTCTTCAATTATTGAGAAAGTCTTGTCAAAGAAAGCATTAATAAGACTATTAACTTGAACAAGTATTCAATCCCATCCACTGATACTCAGGGGTACAGACGCCTTTCCGTCAGTATTGAATTAATAACAATAATTCCAACCCCAAACAAATTTTAAAGAAAAGCCTAAAAAATAATTGTATATCAACATCAAGGGCTTTACAGAACCAAATGAAACAGAAAGCTAATAAAACAAGCTAAACCATGAAGATTCACACAGGGAGCACCAAGATATAGTATAAAGATAAAGATCAGTTCAAAAAACAAAAAAAACAACAACAATTTTTAAGAATTGCGCATTCAAAACTGATCTTGAAGGCGAGACCGAGTTTTCAGCCCTGATCCCTTTAGGCTGGTTAGTCCAGGGTTGGAAGCTCTAACTGCAAAGCCTCTATCACCTTTGTGTATTAATCTAGAGCTTGAAAGAACAAGGAGGGACACATGTGAGGATCTCAGGGAGCAAGAAGGGACATAGGGCGGCGACAGACCTGTTCAAAAACTACGAATAACCAAAACATCACCGACTTTGCAGAACGGACCCCAAGGCCACACATCTGGAGGGGGGCACAAGCCCCGGGTTCATTGCATGCCAATTAGCTTTTGGTAATTTCACTGATTGCAAATTTGTTCAGAGAATTTGCATGACTCAACTATGATGAGTTCTGCATTATTATGTTACTGGAATAAATGTAATTCTGTGTCAAAACTTATTTTTGATGCTTCTATTTTATGTAATATTATGCCCATATGGTACAGATTACTCATAAAGTTGTGTTTCATAAAATCATGACAGACATACAGAAAACTCAAAGGTCACAGTTAGTGACAAAGGGGAATCTGGCTTTTCTTATCAGTGCCATTTTTGCCATTTCATTAATTTCTCAGGAAATAATGCATGGATCTTGATGAAAAAAAAAATCAGGTGGCTGGCATCTGTGAGCAAGTACAGTTTGATGCAGATGAAGGGGGCAGCTGGGCCTCGGTGGAGGTCTGTGCTCTACACAGTGCCATACTAGTTATTACTATTATAACATGGGGGTATTTAATCTGGCAGAGGAGAACTGGTCATTGGGTCTGTCATGAAGCTGCGATGGTTCGTGTCTGCTCAGTACTCAGTTGGAGCTTCGAGGTGAGTTGACAAACAGAATGCACAGAGTGCTGTAGGGTGAGTCAATACAGGCCCAAGACCAGTGTTTTGGCCATGCTCCTCTGAATGTGTTATACTAATCTAATTTGTGACTTGTCAGCTCCCACTGCTGTACACAATCTCATGCCTCTGTGCACCATCTCTGAATGTGTCCTGCTCTGGTCCTCACCACATTCAGTGTGTTCTGGCCGTGTTCACACCTGCATTCACAGCTGTCCACTTGTCACATCTGACGGTCACTCACCTGACCGTCTGTGTTTGCATGCGAGCACTTGACATGCGCGACCGTGCTCGTATATTTACATGCCTACACGCACACACACGGAGTGCGTGTGCGCATTCTGCATGCATTCATACATACCGATGAGCAGCGGTTGTGGGCTATTTATAGAGCAGCTATATTAGCTCACCGTATGTGTCAGCTGCTGCTCTCAAAATGGCCACAGACAGCACGAGCAACAGCAGGAAAACTAGGTGGCAAAGTAGGTAGAGCACATGAAAGTGCCTGCTCACATCCACAGACAGACAGGGAACATGTGTGTGTGTGTGTGTGTGTGTGTGTGTGTGTGTGTGTGTGTGTGTATGTGTGTGTGTGTGTGTCAGTAAGTGGGTGTGTATGTGTGTTAATGTCAGCTATGGGTGTGTGAGAAGCTCCAGGGCCATTTTGTCGTCCAACAGGTCCACAAAATATACATGTTTGCCAATGTGCACAAGGACCTAGAGACACTAACAACCCTGGAGAGGTTGCGCATACACACACACACACACACACACACACACACACACACACACACATGTTCACACTCGCAGCACGGCAACAAGTAAAGCCTGTTCAGCGCAGCAGAGCAGCCTCTGAGTCACACTGGCTCGTCAAACTTGCATCAAGACAGCAGACTTGTTCCTGAGAAAATCCCTCTGTGTATGTGTGTGTGTGTGTGAGGAGACAGAGAGAGACAGGTGAAGTGTGAGAGCACCAACTGATGAAGTAGTAAAGCCTCAACAGCAGTACAAGACAGTGCGTCTATCCATTCACACTGATTTGACTGCATGTGTGTGAACGTGTGTGAGTGTGTATGTGTGTATGTGTGTTACAGGGGAGGGAAACAGAGATATTTGTGAATTCCTCCAGCAGGGCAGAGAGGCAGGGAGGTGGGCGTTGATGAGAGCTGAGGGAAATCTCTGTGCCCTGCGACCAATCTAAGCAGCCCCTCACTGCCCAGACGCTGCTCACACTGCCTCTCTGTCTCCCTCCCTGCATCTACTGGTCTCTATGCTCTCTCTTCCTCTCTCGCCACACATGTCCAACTCACTTGATGAAGCAGCGAGCTCCCTCGAATGTGTATCCTTCCTCCCATCCTGTTGGTAAATCTGGAAGGACAGGGGAGGGGAACAGGGGAGGACAGACAAAACACTAAGACATTAGCAGCTGTGCAGAGAGATATGAAGCTGATATCTCTCTCTCTCTCTCTCTCTCTCTCTCTCTCTCTCTCCCTCTCTCTCTCTCTCTAACACACACACACACACCTGCACAGCAATGCAGTGTCTGGACCACAAATAGCTCATTTGGCTTGTGCTTTTTGATGCAATTCCGCGCCCCCTCCCCATTACCAGACAAGATTTACTGATCACTGGATCATTGTGTGCGTGCAGCGGTTGGCCTCTAGCTGTTTGCATACAATGTTGATCTGCATGCAACGACGCCTTTCCATCCGTCACCCCGCTCCTGTCGCGGCCAGATGTGTTTGATTTTGAAATATATCGGCTTTGCACTGACGCACCAGACGCGCGGCATTGTTCTTGAAGCAGCCTCGGTACGTGCTTGGGAAATACTGGCTTTCTGCAGCAAAAAAAGCCTGTCAGCGGGAAATGTGTCAAATGTCACTGCAGGGAATCGGCTCCGAAATCGGTTAACGCCTACGTGACGGAACTTTTAAAAAGTGTGTCGCAAAGTGTCCAGGTGGAGAGAGCAGGAGGAGGCGTGTGTGAGGAGGGGGAGGGCGGCGTGCGTAATGGTCCGCCAGAGGAGAGCAGAGAGGGGAGCGGAGCAGAGGAGGCTGTTGCTTTGCTGCAGAGAGAAGAAATCTCCCCTCATCGTCTTCCACCGCTCTCTCCGCAACTTGTCGCCCCTTTTTTCTCCGCCGTGACGCGCGGATAACCTTTCCCTTGCGCGGTGTGCGCGCATGTGTGTGCGTGTTTTCGCAGTGATTAAAGAAAAGCTCATTCTCAGACTGTTTACCTGGAGTTTTCCTGTGCCCCGTGATTACGGCTTCTCCAGTAACAGGATGCAACCAGGTCGTACTCTTTGCTTCTTCGCTGTTGGTGGGAAAAAAACGGGGAGAAGGTGAACAGAGAACCCGAAAAAGACAAACAGGAAAAATGCGTCGGAGAAATAAGCAGTGCGTATCCATAAATCCATATGTCCGCGTGATATTTACTTGATGAAGAATATGCGTCCATCCCGAGTCACGCCATAACTCCAAGAAGAGGGAAGGCAGGAGAGCCAGTCCGGCTTAGGATCCGCCGCCATGTCTAGCTGAGAGCAGTACTGCTCTGGGTTACTACACATAGGGGCTAGAGTGCGCGGGTCCGTGCCAAGCGCGCGAGGGATTCATCGTGCGCGCGCATACAGGAGGTGGGAGCGCGCCCAGAGGATAAAGACACAAGCAATGATTTTCTGCCAAGTGACGTGAGGCGGTGGGATATTTTTTTTGGCAGAAACTGACCCCCCGTGTAAAGTTCACTATTAGTGTGAGTCTTGCAGTATGAGTTTATGATCACTCAACCAGCCAGTCAGTCAGTTAGTTAATGGATAGTTACATTGCAACAAATCAATTCAAATGTGAATGACACACTCAGAATGGCTGAACCTCGTCCAATCCTCGCTTGTGAGTGACTGAGCCTTTCGAGGATGCTCCTTCATACCCAGTCATGATACTATCGCCTGTTACCAGTGAACCTGTTCACCTGTGGAATGTTCCATACAGGTGTTTTTGGAGCGTTCCCCAGAGCATTCCCCCAGTTGAAGTTGTTGAGGCAAAATGTATAGTCTCCACTTTTTTCAATGAAGTGTATATCAAATCAGGTTAGCAAATGATCACATTCTGTTTAATTTAGGTTTCACACAACATCCCAACTATTGTGGTTGGTGCGTGTGTGTACATGTACACTTGTAATGGTGTTTGTTCATGCGTGCATGCTTGTTATGAATATGGTATACAGTGTTTCTTACATAATATATGAACTGTACATACGGCTTCCATACTTTCTTGGAGACAAGTCCTCTGTTGCATCAGAAAATAGAAAAAATAAGATAAATGAATTTTAATATGCCTTTCGATACTCTGGTTGAGACCTTTTTTTCCAGATAAAGAACAAGTGTTTTACACACGCCTCCTAAACAGCTTCAATGCTCCTTGTTTTAGATTCTCCACATTAGTGGAGCTCTACTGGAGGCACGCGTGTGCCTTCCAAAGACATTCCCTCACTGCTTCTCTAAACAGTCTGATAAACAGCTTCATTGTAACACAGACTGACAGATGAATGGCAGACCTCCTTTTGAATGAGAACAACCGTTATGGGCAAAGTACATGTAAAAAGACATTTTGTCATATAATATCAAAATTAAATAGATTCCTTGACCCATCTGACCACTATCACATTTTTTGCCTCCAGACACCAGCACTTACTGTCAAGACCACCTAAACCTAAGAGACCAAGTCCTGACCAAGACCAGAGTGCTTCAAGACCAAGACAAGTCCAGGACTTTTGGGTGTTGAGACCAAGAAAGATAGGGCAAGACTGAGTCAGACAAAGACCAGACCAGTACCCACAGAGTCTCACACTGCATTAAACACAATACAATGTGGAACATGCTAACCAGAATATTCACAAATGGATCTCAAAGGTGCACATTTGCATCAAATTACAAATTAAGAGTCCTCTCATTCACCTCTTTTATTGCCATATACAGTATACATGTGTGTATGTGTACAGTAAGTGTACCATGACAAACCACTTGATAATAAAGTAATCAAGAACCCTAACCCATAGTTGAATTTTTGTGTGGACATTTCACTGTTCTTTGACAGAATACAATGAGCAGCCCAAACCTTAATTATTCAACACTGCTGTTGTGCAATCAGGTTCAGGTTTTCTGGATGAATCTTGAAGTCTTCAAATAGAAACCATCATTAAGTACAGCATGTGAAGAAAATATTAAATACAGTGATATCCCCGCAATTGTGTTCCTAACTGGTCTTGAAATAAAAACCAGATACGTAGTATGAGGGCGTGGCAAGACCACCGTGCACACACTTTCCACACCACCATCACTACCCCATGCACACAATTGCACACACTGACTCCCATAGGTGGCTCTCCCACTGCCTCCCCCGTTCGCTTTTCTTTCTTTCTTTCTTTCTTTCTTTCTTTCTTTCTTTCTTTCTTTCTTTCAATCTTCAGTTCTCCATTAATGTTTTGAATTATTTTATTAAACTTTTTACATGATATGTATGAGCAATCTTTTGAATATTTCTTCTTGCTCTGGATATTTTTCTATTCTGGAATCTCAAATTGCATTTAATCATAACCTACAAGTTTTGATGTAGGTAGGTATTTTTCTATCCGTGATAGAAAAAGAATAGAAGATTTACATCAACACTTAGAGTCTGTGTACACAATTAAAAGCAATGGCAATGAAAGAAAAATGTGGTGTTTTGATGATAGTGGTAGATAACACTACCTAACTTCCATGTTGGTTTGCGCTTGATCTACATTCATCATTCATTATCGCCACACATTTACGCAGGCTCTAAATGCCTTGGTATGCTCCAAAATGGACATGGGCAAATACAGTGGAGCAGACAAACAAACACCACTGGAGCTGTTCACCAGTCAGAACATACAATCCACACATATATTAAATGCTGTCATCACTTCTGCCAGCAAGATGCCTTTAGAAGCAGATGAATGAAGGAAAACGGTAGAGCTGTTTGCACACTTTGAAAAACTTGAAGCCTAACATTAGCTTGTCACTTCAGTAAGGCTTCAGACCATGTCAATGCTACAACTCGGACTAGGTTTAGTTGATTATTTTAATTATATATTACTTCAAATTCTTTCAAACTTCATTTTTTTAAGATAGACTTAATTCTTAGCTCCAGTGAGCCTTGTGACCTGTGGTGGCCCCTTAAACCCTCTCTCACTGTCACTTGGATCTTTTCCTCTTGCCATCTTTATCCAAAATCTATGTGCCCTGCTCCTGTTCAGCTTTTTTCAACTTGTCAGAGAACTGTGTTATTGAAGCGTCCAAATTCATTTATGTCTCTACACTCATCCTTTCAGGGGTTTTTTTCTTAATTTGCCTCTGGTCTGTATATTCCAGTACAGGCCTGTTTTTTGGTGATCACAGGATTTTTGTTCTTTCTTTCAATGAAGCATATGCAGCAATGTTCTTGTGCAATTCAACAATATCCATGTGCATTTTGTCCAAATGAAGCATATCTTCAGAGCTGTCTGATTGGTAAAACACTTTTCAGCAGTCAATCAGCAATATCCTTCAAAAGCACTGGTGGCTGAGACTTCCGGGTATGGCGGCGATTCGGTCGGTGGTGTAGTTCGAGAGCTCCCTGAACGGTCCGATATTTCCCCAGCTTTAGAGCAACTAATACGTTTAATTCTGTGATTTCTTATGGGGAGATATCAACTAAGAAACGCTAAGACCACGACGACTCCAAATAGTGAGGAAAACGAGGATTTGGCGACAGGAGACGTTGATACAGGGGCGACTGGCGTACAAGCTACCATGGATGCCCTGCAGGCTAACATGGATGCTATCCGCGCTGACATAAAAGCAGGACACTTGGACATGAAAAAAGAACTGAGCGGTTTTTGTGAGACAATTAAAAGAGACTTGAGGGAAGAGCTTGGAAACTTTAAAGAGGAAGTTAACCAGAAAATGGACGAGATCGGAGCTGAACTCAAGAACACAGAGGTTAGGATGGAGGAGGTGGAGACCCGAGTGGCCGAGGTGGAGGATTGGATTGTGACCGCTAAGGACACGCTTCTCCAGGCTTTGAATGAGCAAGAGCGCGTTGTGTCTAAGTTAACAGATTTAGAAACACG
>CAEMYA010000855.1:203404-222383 GCA_903131615.1 Diplodus sargus | reverse complement strand
TATGTCAGTTTGTTTCAGGATGTTGTACCTCATCAGCTCCAAGTCCAGTTTCTCTTTCTTCATCATCTCATTCACTTCATTCAGATCCTCTCTCTCTTGTTTCAGCTCGGACTTCAGACGGTCCTTCTCCAAGTCAAACCCTTGCTTCCATTGATTTTCCATGTTCTCTCTCTGGCTGGCAATATCTGAGACTATACTCCTCAGACCTTCCTTTTCTCTCTCCAACTGCTCTGTGTAAGAAGCCAGGTTTTTCTTCTGTACATCAAGTACTGACAGTTTTTGTTCAGATACAGTATACAGCATTTGAAGACCTTCATTGTTGTGTTGCAAAGTCTCCATGTTGATTTTCTTCCCCTCACACATCCTTTCATTCAGCTGTTGAAGTTTTCCTCTCACAATGTCCATAGATCCCATTTGATTCAGCTGATGATCTTCTCTCATCTTAAGTTCACATCGTCTGTCTTCCATTCTGTCCTTTTCGTCAGAAAGCATTTCTCTCTCTCTGTCAAGTAAAGTCTTCATTTTACTGAGTTTTTCTTTTTCTCCACTAATGTTGCTCATGGCAGCTTCAATCTTTTCTTTCTTCTCGTTAAGATCATTCCTTAGGGCTTTTAGTTCTTGTCTTTCTGTTTCCAAATTTTTCCTACTGGTTCGGAGTTCTTGTGTTGATCTTTTAAACTCTTCTTCCATGAGATCTTGTTCTTTTTGTTTTAAGCTCATCGTGTTGATGACATTTCCAAGTTTGTCTTTCTCCATCTGAATCTGAAGTGTCAGATCTTTAATGTTGGTTTTCTCTCTATGTATCTCACAAAACAGACTGTCTGTACGTTCTTTCTCCTTTTGTAGTTCAGCCTTTTTGATTTCCAACTTATTTTTTTCCTCTTTTATAAATTGTTTCTCTTCTTTACTCCCCAACTCTTCCATCCCATAATTGTTCTTGTCTTTTTCTCTTTCAAGCTTCAGTTTTATGATCTCTAGTTCATCCCTTTCTCTAATGATTCCATCAAGTCGCTGGTCAAGCTCTCTTTTCCTCTTCTGTGTCTCCCTCTTGAGGGCAATTTTTTGTCCTTTGACCTCAGCCCACATATTTTGAACTTCCCACAGTTTTCGTAAGCCTTTCTTAATCATCTGTTGATTTTCTCTTTTTTTGATTTCTAACTCAGACCTTAACACATCCATTTCTCTTCTTTCCCTTTTTATGTTCTGTAGTGTAATTTCAAGCACCTGCTTTTGTTTTCGGATATCTTCCCACATGTGAACCATTTCATCACTCTCTGCATTCACTCGTATAGTCATTTTTTCAAAGTTCATCTTTATCTGAGATTTGATTCTGTTCAAGTTGTCTTTGACAGTTGTGTTTGCAGCCTTTACTGCATTGAACTCTTCTATTTGGTTGTCTAAATGTACATTTACATTTTGCAGATTCACCAATTCCCCCCAAATTATTTCCAAATGTAAATTAATCTCTTGTCTTATGTTTTTAAGGTCAATAACTGAATTGGAGACTTTAGAGCTTTGGTGCATAATTTCAGCCGTCTCCATGATGCATTTCACCTCTTGCATTACCAGTCCTTGTTTTTCATGTTTTGTGTATACTTGAACAACGGTATTCTTGCCTTTATTACTTTGCTTCCCATCAGCTAACTCATCCTTTATCCTGATAATTTCTGACTCATCCCTTTCTCTCATGGTTTTCTCCAGTCCTTGGTCTAATTCTCTTCTTCTCTTAGCGGTATTTTTCCTCAGTAATTCCTTTTCTCTTTGTAATTCTTTCCACATTATTTCACTCTCCTCCTTTTGTCTCCTCCTTTTTCTAACTATCCGTTCACTTTCTTTTTTCTTTGTTTCAAGCTCTGTCATCACCAGCTCCATTTCTCTCATTTCTCTTTTGTTCATATGCACAAGCTCTAATTTCTGTCTTGCTATACTCCCCCGTAAACGGTTCATCTCATGTATTTCTGCCTCAGCTTGTTGTCTTGCTATTCTCACATTCTCCTTCTCTGCTTGAATGTGTTGTTTCAGCATTTCAATATCTTCTCTCTCAGTCTTCTGTTTCACTTGTTCACTTAATGAGTTTTGAAGTTGCTCAATTTCACAGTTTTTCTGATCCAAACGGTCCATAATCAGTTTCATGTTCTCCTCAAGTTTCTGCTTTTCTGATCTCAGTCTGACAATTTCATTTTCCATTTCCTCCATTTCTATGGCCACTCTGATTTTCTTAACTTGTTTCATTTCTTTATCTGTTCCCGTTCTGACACTTTTCCTTAAGTCTCTGTTCTCTCTCTCAGTATTTTCCAAGAAAGATTTTCTATGCTTTTGCTGCCTTATTTCATTTTTTATTTTTTCAAGCTCAGCTCTTTCTTGGGATATTAAGAGATTGCTGTTTTCAATGCTTTTTTTTGCAGCCTCAGTTGTATAGTTCAGGTCTTCTAACTGTCTCAGTTTTCCTTCGGTCTCTTTCAAAATTATCTCAATGACTTTACTTTTTTTACTGTTTTTTGTACACATTTTCTCCATGGTGCATTTTACTTTTGCCATTTTCTCCAACTTCTGTCCAACCACTTCAGTTATCTTCTTGATATGTATTTTTAAGATATGTAGTTCGTCTCTCTCTATCAAAGTTTTCTCTAACCTCTGATCCAGCTCTCTTCTCTGTTTCTTTCCTGCTGTTTGCATCCATTTCATGTTGTCCATTTCTTCTTTCAGGTGCATTTCACATTTCCTCATTTCAGTTATGAACATTTTCAAAAGCTCTTGGAATTTTTTTATATCTTCTAGCAAGCCATCAATTGCATTGTCTTCACCCTTATGATCTTTATTTATGTTACTTTCTTCAATTTGGTCTTCAAATTCTAGTTTCACTAATCTTATGATTTCTTGTGTACTATAAATCTCTGTCCTTAATCTTTGTAAATCAGCACTTCCTATGTCCTTTTTAGAAGCACCTCTATCCATCTCCTCAGGATGTATTTGTTGATCTTCTCTTGACTCCTGAATTTGTTTTTGGTTCTCAACATCCAATCTCCTTAAGTCAGACTTATCAGCTAATTCTTGTTTCACCATATTGCCATTCTCCTCTTTTTGCACTTGATTTTCATATTTTAAAACATTGGTGATTACCCTCAAAATATCTTTGTAATCTGTTCCCTTCAGGAGTCTAGGAACTATTTCTTCTACATGTCCAGTTTCCCTGACTGTGTTTTGTAGCCCAGTCTTAGTCTCTGATCTCTGGCTTTGCAGGTTATTTATTTCTATGATAAGCTTTTTTACCTCCTCATTTCTGTCCTCCATGTACTTCATAGCATACATTATTTGCTCCCTCATTTTCCCCTCTCTCTCCTTGAGTTTCAATATTTGATTTTCCACATTCACCTTTTCTCTTACCTTCCTTGCTAACTCTGTCTGATCATCATCCATTAAAATGTCTTGATGAATTTCTGTCTGCATCCGTAAGAAAACATTCTGCTTTTCCTTCATGTCCACGCCAAATAAATTGAGGTCTTGAGCCTGTTTGTGCTCTGAATGCATATACACCTGCTCTATTATTTCTTTATTTTTATGCTGGTCTCCTAATGGTTCATATTGTTGCAAAGACATGACATCTTTTGCAATTTCATCCTCTGTTCCATCTTTGTTTGACAGGATTTCAAATGTTTGATCTTTGAGAGAGTCTCTGTGTATTTCTTTCTGTGGTTCTTGTTTAGATGCGTTGACTGAACAAGCCTTTTTGATTGCAGATTCTGTTGTTATCCATTTGCTGACCCGAGCTTTTATGGAAGTCACCTCATCCTTCATAAAAAAGAAAGAGTGGTCATTGTTTCCATCCAAAGTCTTGTTTAACGTCACAATTTCAATCTGACTGGAATGAGTCAGTCAGTTAGTGTAATGACTGTAAATGACCTTTAATGTGATAATTGTTTATAAGAGCATCTTGTTTTCATTTAGTTTACTGATATTCTTTGAGGCCAGGTTATTATTTCATTAATTATATTAGACGCTAAATGCGGGACTTTTATTTTGAAAGCATCTCGCTGTGAACTGAGAACACCCGTGTTCTTGTGAATCGTGTGTGTCTGCGTGTTGGAAGTGTGCCTGCATGGTTTTTGCTGAACGTGATGAAAATGATTTACTTAGCACCTTAGCTGATAAAGGGCACAAGCTCTTACGGTGTGACCGAAGGTGTGTTCGAGTGCACAAGGTTCCTGTAATAAACTCCTTGGACCATCAGTTAGAGTCTGACCATCATCCAGCCGGGGATGCTACAACGACGACATCAGGCTCACTTAGATTGCGCCGCCGATATAGCTGAAGCCTTGCTAACCGTCTTCTCAGATTACACACAATAATGTCTATATTATCTGTAATAGCAAGGCATAATGCTATTTCAGCCTGTTGTCAGGCCTTGATTGAAAAGATATGTGATGTGGTTATCGATATGCACCTGTTCTGACATTGACAGTGAATGATGTTTCCTGCAATGATTTAATATACTTAATGTTTTGTTTTCGTGAGATAACAATTTAATTATCCCGTTATCTCGGGAAAATGGAGGAAATAAAATGTATGAATGCGTGGCCGTTCTCGGCTTCCGTACAGTGGTGCAGAAAATATTACATTTTTTTAACATTCAGCTACTCGATAAGTCATTCATCCCCTTCCCTGGTCCCCTTTCATTGACATCACAACACTGCTGTTTTTTCAAATCATCTGCCCCTTCAAATGGTTGCCAGGTTTTTGCATTAGCCAACATTGCTAGCTAGCGAACAAACGTTAACCCTGCTAATGCTAAGTCTTCAAGTAGTTCTTGTAAAGTATTGCAGTGTGTTGAGGTGTGATGAGGATATATGTACAGTCACTAAAGTACCACATGTGTATTAATCCGACACTGAAAATAGTCAGTGCAATGAACTATTTCCTCCTGTTTGAGTAATGTTTGATATACATACTATATAGAGGCAGTCAGAAAGTATTGAGAGAGAGACACAAACACATGATTGATTTGTCTGGCTCAACAATAAAAAGAAAAAAAAGAAAGATTAACATACCATGTGTTTTTTGACTTCTTCCTTGTTCTCCTCCATCTTCCTTTGAGTTTTGAGCATCTGCACCTGGGCGTTGTTAATCTCTGCAGCATCTTTTTCTAAGTTATCTTTCATCCCATCCATAGTTTGAAGAATTGTTACTATTATATCTTCCAGTTTTTTTTCAACCTTCTCCCTTTGTCGTTGTATCTTTATCTTCATGATTTCTAACTCACCCTTTTCGTGCATGGCCTCCTCCAGCTGTTGGTCTGACACCCATTTCTCTTTTTTTGCTTGAAAATTCATCCATTTGATTTGATTCTTTTCTTCTGTAATGTCTCTCCTGCTGTGCTCTGAATCTTCTCTCACTCTACGAAGCATCATTCTGATTTCTTCAACTTCAAGAATTACTCTCTGCATGCCAATATTCACTTCCTTTTTGGTGCTTGTCTCCATATTGTCTTCCTCAAATGGATACTCTTCATGTTGTATTATTTTTCTGGTTTTGTCAACCTGTCTTATCTTCTGCTCGTCAAATCTGTCCTCTATGTTCACCTGCAGACCCTGCTCTGACCTCTGCCCCACAGTCTTATCTTGTATTTCTTCCATGTCTTCAGCTGCTTCAATTTCACTTTTCATCATGCTGACCTCTTCCTTTTTTCTCCTGCTCATTCTTATCATTTTCAACAGTTCATTTTTCTTCATTTCAATCTCACTACTCATTAAGTCCATCTCTCTCATCTCTTTATTTGTCCTTTGTAACTTGTCATCTAGTTCCTGTTTTTGCCTTTCAGTACTCTCCCTGATATGCTTTACTGCATCCATTTCTGCTTTAGCCAAATGCCTGTCTCTCTCAATGTTTTCTCTCTCTGTCGCTATTTTTGTCTTCATTCTTTCTATCTCATTTCTTTCAGATTGGACCTGTGCAAACTTGATCTCTAGCTCTTGTTTTTGACTCTGAATATCACACTTCATCTCGTTATCCCACTGTGTTATCTTAATGCTTACATCCTGTCTTTGGTTTTGAGTAGGTTTCATGCTTTCCATTTGACCAGTCTCTACCTCTAAATGCTCCTTCTTTCCCACAGTCTCAACTCCCAGCAGATCCCAAAGTTCTTCCATGCCTTCCTGGATTCTGCTGAGTTTTATTTTCATGGCTTCAAAGTTGTCTTTTCCTTCTTTCGGTCTTTCTCTGCTTTTGATCTCAGTGACTGTGGCTTTCTGCATTTGAACATGTCTATGAATATGCTTCATCCTGTTAACAGTTAGATTCATATTGTGTTTGATGTGCTCAATCTGATTTCTGTGTTGAGTAATATCCATTTTATTTCTCTTTAAGTCTTGCTTTATGTCTGCCAGGTTTTTCTCCAATTGTTCCTTAGCATGGCTTGCTTTAAGTATTATTTTCTTATTTGTATTTATTAGACTTAATAGACTGTGACTCATCAGCCTCTCCATTACCTCCTGCCCTCCCTTTATCTGCTCGATGGGTTCTTTGGGCTCCTCACTTTCATGTGGTTTTGTCTTCTCATACTTGATGATTTCCAACTTGTGTTGCTCATTCATGATCTCATCATATCTTCTTTCCAGAGTTTCCCTCTCTTGGTATATTTCAGCACACATTTTCTGAAGTAGATTTTTTTCTTGAGTGGCTTCATTGTTATTTTCCTTGAGTTTCTCAGTGACATTTTCCATCTGTAGTCTCAGTCTTTTAATTAACAAGGACCGCTCGTGTTTTTCAGCAGTCAGTATATAAATTTCTTCCTGTTGCTGCTCCGTCTTTGTCTTCAGGTAGTCACTTTCTTTTCTTTCTGTTTGTATCTCTTCCCAAAGTTGTTCCATTTCCTCTACAACCTGACATATCAATTGTCTTTGGCTTTTAAAAGTCTCTCTTTGGATTTTTATGCATTTTGTTTGTTGGTCTTCTAATTGCTCTGTGCTTTCCATTGTCCAGTTCTGTTCTGTTTGGGTCATCCTGTCTTGGCTCTGTTGGTTAAGAAAATGGACAGAATATCACAGATGAGATGGTGGCACAAGTAAAGAGCATTTCAAATAAGAAAAACACATTTCTAGCGTATTTGTCAAGCATAACTATGCCAGAAGAAGAGAGGACAAGTCAGCTAGCTAGCACAGCCCTCTTAAAAAAAACGGGGAGAGGCACCCATCTGCAGTCAATATGGCCAACCAGGGCGCCGCCATATATCCAATCCATGCCGGAAGTCCCAACCGGAAGTTTCTTCTTTGTGTAACGTATTGCTTATTCGGCGTCCATACCGATTCGTGGATTATGAACAGAGAGAGAGGGAACGGTAAGAGAAATAGTCTTTTAATTATCATCCAACGAGTGTGGTATGTGTGCTATAATATATATTACAAATGCGATGCATCGAAGAATTAGAGTGTCATGTGTCGTGAAGGCTGTTTATCCGCTTGACTCGATGGTCTGGGCTAACATTAGCTTAGCCAAAGAAAGTATGCTAATGACTTGAATTGGCAAAGTCATACAAGAGTACCAAAACATATTTGCACACTGGAGCATCGAGCAGTTCCCAAATGACTTGTATGTGTCAGGTGAACTGTTGTTTTGCAGAGAAGCAGGTGTAATGCGTGAGAGTTGGTCACCTGTCCGATTCATACTATTGGCATATAATACCAGAGTGACTGTTAACTGCTGCTAACAGTAGCTGCTGTTAGTTAGCTAGCACAACCCTCCTAGCTGACTCTGCCAGGGCTGAGAGCTCAGAGGAGGGGGGCGGGGGTTGGTGTTTTCACTGCCAGCTGGTAAGTATGCTAACTTCGCATAACGTCATGAGTATAATTTCTTATTTTGGTCATCTTTGCTAATTTTTTAATATTTACAACTTAAATTTTCAGGACAATTTTGGTATGCAAACATTTACTGGATCTGTCTGAGAGCTGACCATGTTTTTATTCAATGAAACCCAAATAAAACACAAAAAAACACAAAATATACTACTGTATGAAGACATGATGAAGTCGAAATGTTTTTGATGCACTTTAATGTACTGTATGGTACAGAATTGAGGAAATGTGCTTGTCACCTCAATAAATTTAAGGTAATTTCAATTTAATTTGTGTACATTTTAGTCATTTGCATTACATACAAAACTGAATTTTGGGAAAAAATGAAACAGATTTTATGGGGCCCTATATATATATATATATATATATATATATACATATACATATATATATATATATATACATACATATATATATACATATATATATACATACATATATACATATATATATATATATATACATATATATATACAGATATATAGATATATACATATATACAGCCTCTATGCCGTCAGAAAAACTCCCAGTGCATGTGCAGTGCAAGACATGGGGACAGCAACATGTGACGAGGTGTGAGATGGATGTTTTTTTTTTTCTACTTTGGAATATTTGGCAATGGAACACAATAAAATGTTTGTCACAAAATTATTAATGTTGCCAGTATGATAGTGTAATGTTGTGTTTAACTGTATTCCAGAAATGAAATACAATTAATAGAATACTTACAATCTGACAATAGGAAAGTCTAATTATTACAGTCATTTAATAGTTACACATGAAAATGAACACATCTCCAGACCTAGGACCTCCCCGTTCTGTTGCAGTCAAACTTGTCTGGGGCCACTGTGTTGCTCATGATGCCCCTCTCATCCCTGAAGATCCCTGGTAGGTGAGGGAAACGACCAGCAGGACTCATGTCTTTCAAATAAGCTTCTCAACTATGCTTTTGAGCAATGTGTGGGTAGTCTGTACTGTGTTTAATGAAGGCATCCTCTGGTGTGCAGGCTTGGCCATAAACGGGAAAGACAAGGCGAGCATGCCAGCTTCCTGCAAACAAGATCCTGTGTAATATCTGGGCAATACAGTCCTTACACTGTATTACCACCTATCATTTACAGTGCTGGCCTTATGATTTTTCAGTTCTAGTGTGAATGATATGTGTGAACAGCCCCCCAAATACACACACACACACACACACATTGTATTCACGCTTAATGACGGTAATATTAATATCTACAATCAATATTAATTGTAAATCGATGAAAAATTAATAAATTAATTAAAATTAATATTTACCATATACTAATGTGATAGTAAGTATGACATTTGTTGTGACCATTTCTCTATTGAATTTTAGAATTCAGTTTATTTAATCTTAGTTATTCTTTAGTCCTATTGTGTGTGTGTGTGTGTGTGTGTGTGTGTGTGTGTGTGTGTGTGTGTGTGTGTGTGTGTGTGTGAGTGAAGCCCCCTACCACCACCACCACACAAACACAATATTCAAATTTGTATTCATAACATTGATACTGAAGCTAATCCATGAAATGTTAACATTATAACTTGGTGATTATCACAGGCTTCTAACTAACTTCCGAGTAAAGTCGTGGCAAGACAATTAACTAATCAAATATACCATTACGATAAACATGTAACTGCACAAAATCCATAGAATTATGTTATGTGTAAACCATACAGTCTATGGTGTAAACAAGTTTTTTAACCTTCATTATGGTTTTAGCTCGGCGATTAACTAACTTCCGCTTGAGACTTCCAGTATGGATTGGATATATGGTGGCGCCCTTGTCGGCCATCTTGACTGCAGATGGGTACTCTTGAAAAAATAAATAATAATAAAAAATTTAAGAAAATATATTTTTTACCAGTGCCATTACTACTATTATTTTGAAATATCATATAAGCCCACAGCAACATAACATCATAGCAAAGACTATTACATAACGGAGAGGCCTTTTTTCTGGGTTCTTGGCTTCCTGCAACGAGCCTGGGTTCCTGGCTTGTTGCACTGTACCTGTCCTCTATGTCGAGAGGCTAGCTGCCTGAATGTGACTGCACCGAGACCCCAAGACTAGAGGTGGATTTCATTGTTTGATGTCGAGATTCCATTCCCATCGGTCAGTTTGGCAGGAAGAATCGTTCATGTCGTTTGTTCGTTCAGTCGCGCTTCCGGTACAACGTTGTTTAGCGGTGAATCATGTAATGCACAGTTCTCAGCTCCTCGTTCTCAAACGATTGTGCAAACGGTCAACATAACACTGTAGTTCAAGGCAAATACATAGCTGCAACTTCATGATTATGTGTACTTTTGGACAACACAACAGTTAACAGCTAAATAGAATAGAATAGGATTACTTTATTGATCCCACACTGGGAAATTATTTTGTCACAGCAGCAGTGGGTCCGCAAAAAAACACTCTGTACATAACATAAATAGAAAGCAAGATATACACAATGTATATATACAGTGCAAATAATATACTATAAACAATAAGGAATAATAATATATACAACAAAACAGTAGAGAGATCAGAGTTCTCTCTGTCAGGCAGAGGTGAGAGAGCCTAAAGCCTGCTAGCCAAGAACGAGTGACTGACTGAACGAGAATGACAGGAGAGGAATCAGTGAACGAACGAGAACGATGAGCTACGATCAAAATGAAATGTTTTTTTTTTTCATGTTTTTTTCATGTTTTTTTTCAACGGTTGCTATGCTTTCCTGTTTTTCATTGGCTAAAATTCGACGACAATGTCCTAGACTCAGCATACGATTGGCTGGCTCTCAGTCCTCCTCACCACTTTGATAACTAAACAGTGAACAACACAGCAACTGGTCTGTGAACGAATGAGCAAGAAGTGAAACGGGGAATCAGGTCAGTTCGTTCGTGCTAAAGAGTCGTTCCTTCAAACTGATTCGTTCACAACCAACAGATCACTACCCAAGACCCACAGAGAGATGTACTGATACTGTAGCGGAATTACAATGTCCAAAAGACTGAAACCATCCGGTGCCCAGAAGGAAAGAAGAGGAAGAAAAACGTGAAGAAGATACAGGTACAGTGTCATGTATTGGAATATCAGACGTGCATTACTCAGTGTGTTCCCTAGGTGGCACTGTAACTTTACTGTGGTGTTACTGTGGTGATGTTGAAACTGTAGAATAAATACAGCAGTAGACTGACAAGACATGGCTCCATGCACAGCATATATTACATGGTGTCAGAGTGAAACTTGAGGAAAAGAGGAAGACAATGGAGCAGATGAAACCCCCGACATCATTAAGTCTAGAAGGAAATCTAACGGAAAATTGGAGGATCTGGATCCAGAGATTTGAACTTTTCCTTGTCCCCAGTGGAATTAATGAAAAGTCCGACGCAGTGAAAAGAGCAATTAAGCTATATAACACGTTTGACTTCGATGAAGACGATGTCGATGACTACAATGTGTTGAAAGAGCTGTTCCACCGACATTGTGAGCCAAGAAGGAATGTGACATATTTGAGACATCTATTATCTATAAAATCAGAAACTGTTGATGCATATGTGACTGATTTAAAGAATAAAGTGAGAGACTGTGAGTTTGAGCATCTTACAGACTCACTGATTCACATAGAATCATGTCTGGAATCACGGATGATCAAGTTAGCGGACGCCTACTGAGAGAACCTGACCTCACGCTAAACAAAGCAATAGACATTTGTAGAGCCAGTGAGTTAAGTCGGAGCCATGTCTTGTCAGTCTAGAGTCAACTCAAAAGTCTACATGAGGAGGTTGAAATTCCTGTTCATAGAGTCACCAAGCAAAAACAACACGACAAAAAGAAATACAGTGGTGCCACATCACAGAGTATAAAGTTGAGAAATCAAGGAAACTGCACCAGATGTGGCTACAGGCATGAGCCAAGGAAGTGCCCTGCCTACGAACAAGTGTGCAAAGCCTGCCACAGGAAAAATCATTATGCAAAAATGTGCAATTCACAAAGACACACAGATAAACAAGGCAGAGGCTGATGATCAAGAATTCTTTATTGTTTCAATCCAAGCAGAAAAACATGACCACCCAGCCTCACAGATTAATACTGTGGATGCAAAGAAAGAAAAGCAGCATGAAAATCTGATTGTCAACAAGAAAGTTTTGAAAGTCAGGCTGGATACTGGAGCTGATTGTAACGTCATTTCCATGGGTGACCTCAGAAAGCTGAGATTGGACAAAAAGGTGAGCAAATCTCACTCCAAGCTTGTTGCTTATGCAGGCCACCAAATTCAAAATAAGGGAAAAATCATGTTGACATGTCAGTACAAAGATAAAAAGTATGATGTGGAATTTGAAGTTATGAAGAACAAGGTACTTGCAATTCTGGGAGGAGAGTCATGTGAAGAAATGGGTCTTGTCAAAAGACTGCATGTGCTTAAACCAGAGAGTGACATTCTTATTGAATATGACGATTTATTCCCCGGATTAGGCTGCATGCCGGGAGTATACCACATTCAGACAGATCCAGATGTCACTCCGGTTGTTCATGCACCCAGGAAAGTGCCTGTCGCCCTAAGAGACAAAATTGAAACAGAGCTAAAAAGAATGGCAAGCTTAGGTGTGACAACCAAACAGACAGAACCTACAGATTGGGTGAACAGTATGGTGACTGTAACAAAGCCAAAAAAAATTGACCCACAGGACCTTAATACAGCCATTAAGAGAGAACATCATCCACTGCGTACAATAGTGGTAGCTGAAATGCCAAATGCCAAATTCTTTTCAGTTTTGGATGCAAACCATGGATTTTGGCAAATCAAACTAGACAAAGAAAGCTCTCACTTGTGCACATTCAAGACACCATTTGGTAGATATCAATTTAACAGACTTCCATTTGGTATATCGTCAGCACCTTAAGTGTTCCAGAGGTGCATAGCCAGACACCTAGAAGGGCTAGCGGGTGTAGTCAATGTAATAGATGACATCCTAGTTTGGGGAGAGAGCATAGAGCAGCACGACAGTCGTTTGAGACAACTGCTGGACCGCCTTAGAAGCATTAATCTGAAACTGAACAGAAGTAAGTGTAAGATAAGAATGACTGAAATCAGTTACATTGGACATGTGCTCAGTGAGAAGGGACTGAAGCCTGATCCTGAAAAGATCAGAGCCATTCAAGACATGCCTGCACCAGAGGACAAAGCCGCTCTCTGGAGGTTCCTCCGGGTTACTGCAATACTCTTGTCAGCCAAGCACCAGTACTCAAGTACTATGATGTTGGCAAAACAGTTACTTTATCTGTTGATGCAAGCTCTGAGGGCCTGGGAGCAGTGATACTTCAGGAGGGACAGCCAGTAGCATATGGCTCCAGAGCATTAACTGACTGTCAAAAACATTATGCACAAATCGAAAAAGAATTGCTTGCTATAGTGTTTGGCTGTGAAAAGTTCCACCAATATCTATATGGAAGACATGTCCATGTCGAGAGTGAACATAAGCCACTGGAGATGTTATTCAAAAAATCACTCCTCAGTGCACCAGCCAGACTACAAAGAATGCTCATGAGGCGACAAAAGTACAGTCTTGAGGTCAAGTACAAACCAGGCAAAGAGATGCATATCATATCGCTGATGCTCTAAGCAGAGTATTTCTGAAAGAGCACCATGAGAAACTCCTTGATGAAGAACTGGAAGTCAACTTTGTCAACCAACTCCTAGTATCAGAGGAAAAGTTACAGGAGTTTAGAAAGGCAACAGAAGAGGATGCTGAGTTAGGACTGGTCGCAAATCTAATTCAGAGAGGTTGGCCAGATAAACAAAGACAGCTTCCAGACAAAATCAAACAGTACTGGGCATTTCGAGAAGAACTGGCGTATGTGGATGGGCTCGTATTCAAGAACTCAAGGTGTAGTACCACACACACTGAGAAGTAAAGTGCTCAGAAAAATCCATGAGTCACACATGGGTATAGTTAAGAGTAAGGAGAGAGCCTGTGATATACTGTACTGGCCAGGCATGGCCAAACGGTGGCGTGAAGTTGTGGCACATTGTGCTGTGTGTAACACACACAAGAACAATGATCCCAAAGATAGCCTGAGAGAGCATGGGCAAAGATTGGTGAGGATTTGTTTCACTTCAATGATGCAGAGTTTTTACTGTGTGTGGATTATTTTTCAAAGTTTCCAGAGCTTGTCAAACTGAGTGGAACCTCAAGCAAACATATTATCATTGGACTCAAGTCTATATTTGCAAGGCATGGTGTGCCAGGTGAGTTATTCTCAGACAATGGCAGACAGCTGGTGAGCCAGGAGATGGTGGACTTAAGCACTGAGTGGGGTTTCAAACACACCACCTCCAGTTCGACTTTCCCGCAGTCAAATGGGCAAGTTGAGAGGGCTGTCCAGACAGTAAAAAACGTGCTGAGGCAAGCACAGGACAGCGCTGGTGCCCTGTCGGAATACCGGAATACTCCGTTGAGTGGTTGCCAGTGACAAAGACATTGTTGCAGCCAGCTCTCTATAAAGATGCCAGGAGCAACCTTGTGGATAGACAGCAAACGCAGAAACAATATTTTGACCAAGGAACCAGGACACGGTCTGATCTTCAAGATGGTGAAAATGTGAGGATTAGACAAGGCAGCAAGTGGGAACCAGCCACTGTGATAAAGAAACACAACCTGCTGAGATCCTACATAGTTAAAACTCCAAATGGACAAGTGTACAGGAGGAATCGCAGACACCTGCTCAAAACTAGACAGACTTCTTTCCCAGGGACATCTGATGACACTCTATCAGAGCACCCCTGTCATGTGGGACCAGATACTTTGCCAAGTACTGATCCACCCAGTCCCACTCCAGACTGTTCCACTGCACCTCATAGTCCAAGAGTTGTGACTGACAATACTGTATCCACAAACAGCCCTGTGACAACAACACGCTGTGGAAGGCCTGTAGCGGCAGCCGCAGCGTTATCGGAACTAACTAGTACAAGCTAACTTGAAGACTGTCATGGGCTTAGTTCAAATTTTGATTTAAGAATTGTGTGAAAGAAAGAAAAAAAAACAACATAAGTTTGGTTAGTGTTACACATTAAGTTTTTGTGTAACATTTGTAATCTTTTTTAATTTCAGTCATGACTTTCAGGTACAGATGTGTTTTGTTAAAATTGAAAGTCATGGTGTTATGTTTAAGTTGATTGCTTTTCTGATGTGCAGGAAATGAGCAGACTAATTTGTAAATCTGAACGGTAATATCACATGGCATTTTGGTTGGTGAATTAAGTCTAATCAGGGAGTATGTTTTATAGTGCATTTTGTTTAACCTGGTTTAATGCAAGGCATCACCTGTTGTCATAACGCTCATGCCAATATTTTACATAGAAATTGACAATAAAAAAAAATCTTCTTGAGAAAGGGAGATGTAGTATATTGGAATATCAGAGGTGCATTACTCAGTGTGTTCCCTAGGTGGCACTGTAACTTTATTGTGGTGTTACAGTGTTGATGTTGAAACTGCAGAATAAATACAGCAGTAGACTGACAAGACATGGCTCCGTGCACATCATATATTACATACAGTAACGTCAATGTGATGAAGCGTAAGGAAATTAATAGTTTAATGCATCGCTGTTACCATTGTTGGAGCAGACTGTTAACTTGCTAGCTTACTTCGGACGATAGCAGCATTGTTTAATAATCAATAAATAGCTGAGTCGATGTGTGTTAATGTTACTCCACCTTAAATTCATCAGGGACATTTGGAAAGTTAACGTTAGGCCTGTTCAGCTGTTTTTTTACAGGTGTCTTTCCTGCTTGTATGTCAGTTAAAATGCTATTAGTTTTCCATCCCCTTTGTAATAGGGTCATTGTAAGCCTTTGGTTTATTGTGTTACAGAGTATGTTTGTTAAAGTTTACATCAGTGTTAAAGTGCAGCTAAAGTGTATTACTGTTAATACTCCACCACCACTTTCCCATATCATTCATAGGCGACAAGGCCGGATCATCCATAGACTGGATTGGGCAAGTGCCCAGGAGCACAAAAATAACAACAATAATAATAATCACGATTACATGACCCCATCACTCCCCCTCCCCAATCGGTCAGAGTTGAGTTGGTCCACAAAGCAGTGAGAACATTAGGAGTAAGAATTGTGGTCACTAGCAGCAGGTGCAGTGCTAACGAAGCCGAAGCTAACTGTGGACGGTACCGCAAGCGGGGGAGATGCTTAGTGCTACTGCACAATTACCACACAGGGGCTTGTGGCATGTCAAGTGTCCAGCGTTTGGTTCCATTTGTGGCTCTTTCGGACCGGCACTGCCTCATCTCTCACCTCATCTGATCCCAGCCAGGTCAAGGATGTTGTAGAAGACCGCCACTGGCCATCTTTCCACCTTTGACGGAGTACGCCCTCGCCATCTGGTCCGGAACGTCCACGCCATACTTGGTGTTGTTGTAGTAAATCACAGACTCTGGCTTTGCCTTCGCCCCCACTAAAGGTGCAAGGCAGGGACGTGCACATGATTATAGAGGGGTAGGGGCTCAAAGTCAGTAAAGGGCAGTATGTGCGCACGCTATGTAAAATGTAAAATTAATAAACAAAGTACTTATAGAAAGCTAATTACTTAGCTGTGTATCCTGTGTAGCTGTGAGTGATATGCAACTGCCATTTCATTTGTGTCACCAAATTATTGTCAACATGAGTTTATTCACATCACCATAATACTGAGGTTTAGAAGACATGCAATTCAGCTGCGGTTCAATGCAGCAAAAACCCTCAGACCTAACGTTACTAAACTAATTTCTAAAATAATTTCTTAACTACAGCTTATCGTTTGAATGTTGACTAGGGCCTATATATTAAAGCTGAGATTATTATTATTTATTATTCTGAAACACATATAAACCCAAAACAGCCCAAAATTCATTTTCTTCATGTAAGACCACGTCTAGGAACGGGATGCTGCTGCTTCCGACTCATTTGGATGTAACATATTCACGCAGGTAGTGATGCGCAGCACTACGGACAGCGGTGAGAGAGAGAGATGATCCTCATTAACAAGAAGCATTTAGCAGAAGAAATAAATCTGTTTAAACTAAATATTTATATGCCACAAAACAATACTGAGTGAGAGAAAGAGAGAGAGAGAGAGAGAGAGAGAGAGAGAGAGAGAGAGAGAGAGAGAGAGAGAGATGATCCGTTGTGTGATAGCGGAGCGGAGAGTCAGCAGCTGGATTTTACTAGCTGAACTATTACGTTTGTGGAAAATGTATTACATTTGTGGCTTTATTATATTAAATGCTGCAGATTTCTATTGCGTTTGAGGCCCAGGGGCACCAAATGGGGTTAATACGGGCCTGATAGGCGAAATATAGCACGGGCAAGAACGTATAGCACACATCAAGCATCTGTTTTTATTAAAATATAACATCCAGTGGTCACATATACTTCTCTTCTCTCTTCAGATGCACTTGTAAAATATTTCACCACCACCCCAGGGACACAGCATCAGGTGTTCCTGTCCCTCTACCTCAGCACAGCAGACTGACACAGCATCAGGACTAAACTACACCAATAGACCCTGCTGACTAGCCATCTCTTCGAACTGACAAAGTGAGATGAGAGTTAGTTCACAGAGGACCATTTCAAATAAAAAGGCAGTTACACATTTACCAAAAACAAAAATGGGACAGTGTCAACATGACTTTTGTCTTAGTCAGTGCTGAAAAAATCAAAAGAAGCTGGCTAATGTACTCAAATAGAAATGACAGCTTGTACTGCTTCTGCTGCTAAATGTTTTCTCCAAAAGAATACAGACTTAATAAGGAAGGACTAAAGGACTGTAAAAATGCAAGCCACTTGCTGAAGGTTCATAAGGATAGCCAGGAGCACAATACCCACATGGCAACATGGATGGAGTTGGAGGTCGTTTTGCAAAGCAGCTGACAATAGATAAATGAGAGATGGCACTTGCTGAGGCTGAGAGATAACATGTTTGCGCAATGCCTTACTAGGGGGCCAACATGTGACAGCGATCTTCTTTGCCGTCACATGTTGGGGCAGTGGGCTGAAGGTTGCAGATAACAGACTGAACAAACTGATCAGAAGGGCCGGTGAAGTCGTGGGGGAGGAGCTGGACACTCTAACAACTGTGGCTGAGAGGAGGATGCTGTCCAAGCTTAAGTCTATCTTGGATAATGTCACACACCCTCTTTACGACACACTGGCCCAGCAGTGGAGCACATTCAGTGGAAGACTCCTCTCACCCAGATGCACCACTGAGCACCACAGGAAATCATTCCTGCCTGTGGTCATTAAACTCTATAATGCCTCCCTAAGAGAGTCAGACATTCCTCCTTCTGTAACCTGACTCAAGCAAAAAATACAATCATTTTCTTTTTTTGTTTGTTTTTGTTTGCACTTTTTGCACATTATTTAAACTGTACATTGATCGTTTACATATTGTTATATATATTTTGTTCTTAATATATGTTGTTGTATATCTGGAGTGTGTAACAAAAATAATTTCCCCCTGGGATTATTAAAGTATTTCTGATTCTGATTCTGATTCTGAAGCCTGAGGGGCCGCTGGTATAGCGATTATAGCGGTTTAGCGGTGCTGGGAACCCTATTGTAATTGTAAAGATTTTTATTTTTATTTTTCTCTGGCTAAAAGTGGTGCTGCAGGCTAAACCATGCAAGGGAGGGCGGTGCAATTTGGAGGGTTGGTCTAGACACCTCCACGTACCTCAGACAGAAAAAAAGACATATATCCGCCTGCAGGGGGCGCTATAACCTAGGCCGATGCGTTTTTGCCTTTAACTGTGGCAGGTAGCTTGAAGGAAGATGGCGCCGCTGTGTGTTGCTGGCCGCCTGCTGCTCCTACAATGGCTGATGTTTCTGTTGTTAATAACCCTTGGAACTAATCAGTAGTGATGGCGAGATGAAGCTTCATGAAGCATTGAAGCTTTCCATCCGATTGTGTCACACATGGGCCGAAGCTTCATGGTGCTTCATTTGCTCTACCGTGCCATCAAGTGGACAATGAATATAAAACAGGCAGAGTGACTATAATGACACGAGGGCTTTGGTGCGTGAAGCTTTGACTTGAATTGTGCTTAGATGATAATGCAAATAAACAAATAATATACTC
>CAEMYA010000855.1:156714-191702 GCA_903131615.1 Diplodus sargus | reverse complement strand
TCTCCAGTACCCCTCCCAGGGACTCCAAGAAGGCCGGGTACTCTGCACCACTGTTCGGCCCATAGGCCGAGACAACGGTGAGAGTCCTATCCCCGACCCGCAGGCGCAGGGAAACGACCCTCTCGATCACAGGTTCAACAGGATTTAGTGTTTTTTACTTTTGATACTTAAGTACCATTTGCTAATAGTACAGTTCTTACCCGGTTACTTACAGTGTCATTTTGTGTAGTGTGTGTGTGTGTTTTCTTTCACGCAGAGTGAACACTCATGTCTTCAACAAAGATTGTGTTGCTCCTGGAGGGATTTGGCCACGACCCGATGCAGGGACTACAAAAGCTGGTGATGCAAGACAACGGGTTGGATCGCTATTGCAAAGGCATCTACCGAGATGAGAAACTTTGAAATATTGGTGTTTGACTACGTTAGAGTGTGTTTGTTGGCCTGAGTGCTAGAGTGTTTGTGAGTGTGAATGTGCTCTGGGTAAAATCAGAGCAAGAGTTTTTGTGTTTAGGGAAGCAGTAGGGATGAGCTGCCTTTTTCTTTACTTCTGTTTTCTCCTGTTTTTTGATTAGGTTATGGAGTTGGGTTCAGCACTTGTCTTTTTGTTTCTTTTCTTTTCTTTTCTTTTCTTTTCTTTTCTGTAAGGATTAGGAAGTTTCAGACTCCAGAGTTAACATCTGTGTTTTGTTTGTTGTTTTAGGCCGGGCTCACCCTGAAGCCATGCTTGTATATACCGCACCTATCACTGTACATAATTGCACTTTTCCATCTGTTGTGTGATTGTGATAAATTGTATTTTTCTCTGAGCTTACACATATGGGGTGTTGATTTTTTATGTTGGGCTCAGCTCCCTAGACCGAGCGTAACACATTGCACTTTTACTTGTAATATAAATGTTTCTTCATATAATGCAATATTGCCAATACATCTTCCACCATTGGATGCTACCCAAGACTGTGTAACATGTTTGGTAAAGCCCATAAACATTCAAATCCAAAGTGGGCGGGGTTTAGTAGGGGTGGGGGAAAAAATCGATCCACTTAAGAATCGGGATTCTAATCATCCACAATTCTGAATCGATTCATACATTTCAAAAATCGATTTTTTATTAACGTTCCCCCGTCTCTCTGTGTGCCCCCACGGGCTTCCGTACACAGTGTTGCAGCAAGCTTGGGGAAAGAAAGGCAAGGAATTTCTCTTCAAAATAAGAGCTTGACATTGCACCCCATTGGAGTTTAGAACTGGGTTCTTAGCGGGGGGCTTTAATTTGAAAGTAGCGACCGTTCCTAGCCAGCCGCTACAACAACAAGCTAACAGCGAAGACAGCTCCAGAGACCGAGGAGACGCTAGCATCTCCTGGATCTCAGCAGCTGTCCAGTTGCTCATCTTGATGTCCGCGGATGAAGTTTTGGACTGACTGCTGTGATCAGCTGTTTCCTGGTTTTAAAACTCCTCAGCTGTGGGCCGCACAACAGTGCCGGTCATCCACACCTCCGCTTATCTCACGCAATTTCTGGAATAACGACGTCTCGGATTTAGATCGGAATGGAGTTCGATAAAAGTGTACCCTCCGAGGTGGCAAATTGGTGGACCAGGACAGACCCCCAATTTACCGGCTTCTGTCTCAATCCGCGGACCGAGCCACAAAAAGGATGGTCAAATTGGCGGCTTGCTGCCCAGTATATAAGCGGCTATTAACTATGCAAACAAGGGCAGCCATGCACTGCAGCACAATGTCAAACAGAAGTGCACAAAAAGAAGGTGCAGGTAATAACATTCACACACAGTGTAGCCAGCACCTTCCTTCCAAGCAGAGAGACAACAACGTTTTCAAAACCCATATTCATCTTGTCAAAACACACTCTTTACGGGCTTGCTTTTTTCATTCTGCAGTAGATTGCGCTATTAAAGTTGTGCTGTTGCGCATTTCATGGAGGAAGTTCTCATTTCTTATATAGCATAACGTGACCATAGATAGATGTTACCTTTTGTCTTAAGTTTGCCTTTGTGTGATTACACCATTGGAATCAGTTTATTAAAAAATCACATTATCTTATACAAACTGTATTGTTTTGATGCCATAATTTGCCTTAACACACTATGCATTATATCAATTTATGAATCGAGAATCGGTTGAATCGAGAATCGGTTGAATCGAGAATCGATTTTGAATCGAATCGTGACCCTAAGAATCGGAATCGAATCGAATCGTGAGACACCAAAAGATTCACATGCCTAGGATTTAGTGTTATTATCACACCTTGATTGAAATATTTAGTCTCCCCAGTTATGTTGCTAAGTTGCTACCATGTTGGTGTGTGTGTTAAGCGTGAATAAACAGCATAGCTCCGGAGTTGGAGCTTCTCAAGGATAACTCTTAGCTTATTTCTTGCTGCTGCTCGCTACAATACTATTGGCTGTCGTAACGCTGCCGTAATATGACACCATCTTAAACTTAAACACATGGCTCAGACAAAGTAGGGGAAATCAAAAGCCTAACTACTAGGGCTTGAGGAGTTAAGAACAAAGGAGCAGAACCAAGGTCCAAAAGGTGTGAAAAACTGTAACTCAAGGTACGACCCGCCCCCAAAACTTTCACCTGGTCCCTATTGGCTGTGAGCCAGGAAACTCCGCCAGGATCACAATGACGTCACTCAGAGTTTAAAGGTCAGGAGCAGGGCCACCCCTCTCCAAACTGGGACCCTAAGCAGAATTTTATTTTGAGGCCCGCCCCCCCATTACAAAATGACTGTATTATGAAATGCCATTTAGGTTTACAACCTTTATTAGTAGGAACAAGTAGGAACAGCCTCTTTCAACAATGGAACAAGCCTTTTCCAGATGGCATGGTGCTTGATGGCCCTGGTGACATACTGGGCACTGGCTCTGTGTCACACTTAGTAACAAACTTCAGTATTGACCCTGTTATGACAAGAAATCCATCAGGCAGATTATTAAGATTTGTTTTGGTCTTAATGGTAAATGACACAATGAAATGAACGTAAATACTAGCCTCACAAAGATTAAAATGCAATAAATGCAAACATGACTACAACTAATTATAATATTAATTATGATTTGATGATATTTCAATATTTTTATAGACTTCTTTTTAGATTTTGTACTATACTACTACTATTATCTGTAAATCGACAATCCGCCTGTTATTTTAGGAATTATGACAGTAATGACAAACTACATTAATTTCTCATTCTTTTACAGAAAAATACTATATTAATGTTACATGATGTTTTCTGTTTTATTAAATAACATTCAAATTCACGTAGAATGACAGTAATTATCTGTAATTAAATATGTAGCCTGGTATATCAAAGTTTATGTCCATACTAACAATCTTAATGCTTTTCTCTGTAATTTTAAGGTAAATCTTATTATTTTTATTTTGCTTGTAATTATACATTCAACTGTAATTAAATATGTAGCTTATTATATAAAGGTTTAAGTCCATACTAACAATTTAACGTTTTTCTCTGTAATTTTAAGGTCAATCTTGTTCACACTTTTGTTCACTAGTACTTATACAGTATGTATAAAAGTACTGGTGTAGACTTGTATAGATAGTACTTTAATATTCAAACTGTATTCTAAATCAGACAAAAATACAATAAGTAAAGGCAAAGTCAGGAAAAAGGATTGCAATAGACCAGACAGCTGTAGGCAGGTAAAAAAACAGGGCAGTGGCACGTTCAGTTGCTATCAGTAAACTTGTTGATTGGTAAAGCTTGATTTCAGATGATGCTTAAATAACAAAGATACATGCAAAATTAAAGGTCATGAGTGGGTTAGCATTTGTAAATTCCAAGGTAGATCAAAATAGTGTACCATTAAATTGGAAGAGGCCTTTATCTGCTATTTAGCACATTGAAAATAACAGTACCATGAAAACCTAAATGATGATTCTGGAATGCAAGTAAAAATACTGATGCTTTTGATATTTTGCTTAATTCAAGTGAAGTCACCTCACCTTTGTTTATATAGTGCTTTACGTATAATGCAGTAGGTCGTGTGTCACAGAGAGAGAAAGAGATGCTTATGTAATTGAATATATCAGCCTACAAATAAAAATATATAAACACTTGTTTTATTTTCTTTATAAGCTTTTCTTCATAAAGAAAACGATACAACGCTGATACAATGACTATTGGCTGTCTAGCCATGTTGCTTTGAACTAGATTGGTCGATGTGGCTGTCATCAAGAAAAGTGGCCAATGACAACTGTGCGCGCCTTCTTTTTGAAAATACGTCACTTTCAATTGAGTGCGGCACTACCGTCAATAGTGGCTGTCTGACCACTAATGGATTTCCTGGATTATTACCTGGATTATTAGTGTTCTAACCCCGAAGGGGTAGAACCCTTCTAATATTGTGCCGGTTTATTAGGGTTCTAACCCCGAAGGGGTAGAACCCTTCTAAGATTGTGCCGGTTTATTAGGGTTCTAACCCCGAAGGGGTAGAACCCTTCTAAGATTGTGCCGGTTTATTATTATTATTTGTTGTCTGCCGCTTGAGCTCAAATTCCCGTGAGCTGGAATGGGCCAGAAACTTTAAACTTGGCCCAATGATTGGAAATGATGTGCATCAACTTTTATTAAAATATGAGCCCAGTCAGCCAGATGATGGCGCTGTAACGAAGGCTTGAAAATGCGTTTTTGGGAAGGCCACGCCCCTCACACCGTACGTCTAATTGACTTGAAATTTGACACACAAGTCCAGCTCCATGTGCTCTACAAAAAAGCCTCTTGGACCATGAAGCTCCGCCTACTTAGATTTTTTGCTAATTGGCATAATATGAAAAACAGTAAAATGAATAGAACTTTTGAAAGATTGACTCTATCAACACCAAATTTGGTATACGGCTTCGGGGGATGGACAGACATATTTCTACTATAAATGAGCCAGATTGGGGTTTAGACATGATTGGCCATAACTCCCACACCCTTTGCCCTACTATCACAAAACTTGGTGGGTAGATTCACAACAGGACTGGAAATCTGCCTACCAAAGCATTTTGAGCCCAACCAATAGGGGGCGCTATAAATGCTACACATGCATATCTCAGAGACCGTTTGACGGAATTTTACCAAATTTGGTATGCATGCTCTAGGGGCAAGTATTAACTAACTTCTTGAGTGACATGTTGATATGTGAAAGTAGGCGTGGCCTATTCGTCATTAACCATCATTGTTTGCGTTTTATTCATTTATGGCGAGCTGGAAGGACCCAGAGACATGAAACGTGGTACGTTGAATATAAATGACGTCCAAATGCGGCTCCAAAAATGTTATCGCAATCCGTCAGATGGGGGCGCTATAACATTGGTTGTGAACTTCGAAAGGCTCTCCCCGCCAAACCATAAGTGCAATTGACTTGAAATTTTTCATAGATGTCCTCCTCATAGTACTCTACAAAAAAGCCTCTTGCACCACGAAAGCTGCTATTACAGATGTTTTGCTAATTTGCACAATGTGAAAAACAGTACAATGAATAGAACTTTTGTAAGATTGACTCTATTAACACCAAATTTGGTATACAGCTTCGGGGCATTACAAGACACATTTCTACTATATATGAGCCAGATTGGTCAAAAAACATGGCCGCCACGGACCAATGTATTTTCGCAATGGGCATGGCTTAGAAATGATTGGCCATAACTCCCACACCCTTTGCCCTATCATCACAAAACCTGGTGGGTAGGTTCACAACTATACTGGGAATCTGCCTAACAAAGCTTGTTGAGCTCTACCTCTAGGGGGCGCTATAAATGCTACACATGCGAATCTCAAAGACCATTGGACGGAATTTCACCAAATTTGGTATGCATGCTCAAGGGGTAACTATGAAGTAATATCCATCCATCCATTTTCATCCGCTTATCCGGGGCCGGGTCGCGGGGGTAGCTGTCTGAGCAGGGACACCCAGAGTTCCCTCTCCCCGGACACTGCCTCCAGCTCTTCCGGGAGGATCCCAAGGCGTTCCCAGGCCAGCTGGGCGACATAGTCACGCCAGCGTGTCCTGGGTCTTCCTCGGGGTCTCCTCCCGGCGGGACATGCCAGGAACACCTCCCGAGGGAGGCGTCCCGGGGGCATCCGAAACAGATGCCCGAGCCACCTCAGCTGGCTCCTCTCGATGTGGAGGAGCAGCGGCTCTACTCTGAGCTCCTCCCGGGTGACAGAGCTCTTCACCCTATCCCTAAGGGAGCGCCCTGCCACCCTGCGGAGGAAACTCATTTCGGCCGCCTGTATCCGGGATCTTATTCTTTCGGTCATGACCCAAAGTTCATGGCCATAGGTATGAAGTAATATCTTAAGTGCCATGTTGATAGGTTAAAGTGGGCGTGGCCTATTCGTCATTACCCATCATTGTTTGCGTTTTATTCATTTATGGCGAGCTGGAAGGACCCAGAGTCATGAAACGTGGTACGTTGAGTACAAATGACGTCCAAATGCGGCTCCAAAAATGTTATCCCAATCCGTCAGATGGGGGCGCCATACCATAGGGTGTGAACTTCGAAAGGCTCTCCCCACCAAACCATAAGCGCTATTGACTTGAAATTCTTCATAAATGTCCTCTTGATAGTCCTCTACAAAAAAGCCTCTTGCACCACGAAAGCCGCTATTACAGATTTTTTGTTAATTTGCATAATGTGAAAAACAGTAAAAGGAATAGAACTTTTGAAAGATTGACTCCATCAACACTAAATTTGTTATACAGCTTCAGGGGATGAAATGACATATTTCGACTATAAATGAGCCAGATTGTTCAAAAAACATGGCCACCACGAGCAAATGTATTGTCGCAATGGGCGGGGCTTAGGAATTATTGGCCATAATTCCCACATCCTTAGGTCTATCATCACAAAACTTGGTGAGTAGGTTCACAACTATACTGGGAATCTGCCTACCAAAGCATGTTGAGCTCAACCTATAGGGGGCGCTATAAATGCTACACATGCATATCTCAAAGACCATCGAACGGAATTTCACCAAATTTGGTATGCATGCTCTAGGGGCGAGTATTAATTAATATCTTGAGTGCCATGTTGATCGGTGAAAGTGGGCGTGGCCATCATTGTTTGCGTTTTATTAATTTATGGCAAGCTGGAAGGACCCAGAGACACGAAACTTGGTACGTTGAGTATAAATGAAGTCCAGATGCTGCTCTAAAAATTTGATGCCAATCCGTCAGATGGGGGCGCTATAACATAGGGTGGGAACTTCGAAAGGCTCTCCCCGCCAAACCATAAGTGCTATTGACTTGAAATTTTTCCTAGATGTCCTCCTGATAGTACTCTACAAAAAAGACAGTAAAATGAATAGAACTTTTGAAAGATTGACTCTATCAAAACCAAATATGCTATACAGCTTTGGGGGATGAACAGACAAATTTCTCCAATGCTCCTTCACAATGGGCGGGGCTTAGAAATGATTGGCCATAACACCCTTTGTCACAAAACTTAGTGGGTAGGTTCGGAACAGGACTGAGAATCTGCCTACCAAAGTATGTTGAGCTCAACCTATAGGGGGCGCTATAAATGCCATTAGCATGCAGCTGAAAACCCAATTTGGAGAAATCTGGGGCTTATCATGGCTATGCGTTGCCCAGAGCTTTGAGGAACACGGTGGCCGCTGTCATCAACTGCGGGGAATGAGTGTCAGGGTGGCCGGTCTGGGGCGAAAGGGGTTAGAACCCGCGGATTGCTGCTTGCGGCTATATTTTTACATCTGTTTGCCATGTTTTTTTGGTTTTTTTTAGCGATTCCGAGTTGTCTGATTTCAACGGAGAACAAAAACATGGAGTATGGACGCAGTTGAAGAGTCAGACAGATCTATTTGGTCAGCTAACATTAAGTGAACTTCACAGTTACAATTGTTCTCCTGCTATATAACGCAATGTTTGTGTTCAGTCCCTAACCTTAACTTTCAGTGATGGTGTTTTCAAACAGATTAGCTAACCTTAAGTACCGTTATGTTACGTTAAAAATGACAGGAGACAACGTTAGTTAGCTTGTTGGCCTGATTCTTGATTTTAATATTGAATGTGGTTTAAATGAGAGGTTTTGTTTGTTCTGTTTGCAGGCAACAAGTAAGTAACCTAGTTCTTTGTGTGTGTGTGTATGTGTCCGGTATGTGTGTGTGTGCGTGCGCGCACGTTTACACGGTAATATAAGTAAAGCAGTGGCACAACTCAGCCAGGAAAATAAGGTGTAAATGTCTGATACGTGAACATGATGTGAGCATGACTTTTTCTCTATAAGCTGACTGTAAATGTACATTAAATTAAATGTAAATTAATGAAATATACATTTTACTGTAAACAACAGTGGAAACATTTGTGTGTATGTTCCCTGCCTATCCCACCCTTATAAGCTTTAGATGGATCTATTTCACGCCTTGTTTTACCAGCCAAAATGCAACTGCTTGATTGATTGATATTTTATTAACTTAATGGATACCTAGAATACATCCAAATTAGAAAGAATAAAAATGTATATCAAGTTCCATGTACTTATATACATACTATATAAATTCACTGATACCTCTTATTGTAATTCAAGAGATGCTCATCGAGGCAAGGTGGTGATTGTCAGAGGAAAAGGTAAGTCATACAGCCTATACTACAGGTAATTCTAAGACAATAAAATTTGTGAATATTTTCAAGTTATTTACATAAATCATACTATTTGCCCCATTAAAAAAATCCTGATTAGTCTAAGAGAATTAATGACTGTGTCTGCTTAACATAACTACCATCCTCATCTCTCATTTGGTGTTGTTCAAGTAGTTGAGAAATGAGTAGAAGAAAGATAAATATGACCTATCCTGTCTCCAGGGGCGGCTGGTATATATGGGCTAACAGGGCTAAGCCCTCCCTATCTATTACAGTAAAAATGAAATAATATTATTAAAAATCTTAGAACACATTGTTTTAAATTTTGGTTGAACCTAAAACAGCAACAGCACCAAAAAGTGGCAGAAAAAAACAGGATATATGAGATATCTTGTTTTTTTTCCTGTGAATGGGCTAAATGTACTCAGTCCAAGCACAGTAGCAAGCTTCCATTCATTTTTGATTGACAGGTGTCGTGACATGCCCCCATTTGGCCTAAATTCATTCAGCCCAAACTCAGTAGTGTAAGCTTCCACTGATGTTTGATTGACAGGTGCCCTGACACGCTCCCTTCATATGCTGCCCATTTGGGCTAAAATAATTCAGCCCAAAGGCTGACCTTCGGCCAATCACAGCGCGGTAGCAACAGTACAGTGACCTTCGACCTATCACAGCGCAATAGCAACAGTACAGTGACCTTCAACCTATCACAGCGCGATAGCAACAGTACAGTGACCTTCGACTTATCACAGCGCAGTTCCAGTTCGTAGTAGAGGGTGGAGAGCATGAAGTGAGTACCAACTTGCCCTCTAGATGCTTCAATAACAGAGCAGGAGCTGACGGAAAGCATCCAATCCCTGAAAGCTAAAAAGGCCTGTGGAGTCGACAGCATCCTTAAAGAAATGATCAAATATTCTGACCATAAATTAAAATTGGCTATACTCAAACTTTTTAATATAATTCTAGCAGTTGGCTCTTTTCCTGACATATTGAATAAAGGTCTAATAACACCACTTATCTCCATTAAAATGGAGATAAATATGACCCTAATAATTACCGTGGAATCTGTGTAAATAGTAAAGTAAATAGTAACCTATGAAAAACCTTTTGCAACATTATTAATAAAAGACTTATCAGTTTTATCAATGTCCAAAATGTTTTGAATAAATGCCAAATTGGATTCTTACCAAATTTTTGCACAACAGATCACATCTATACCCTCCACGCCCTGATTGAGCAAGAATTAGACAAGAAGGAAGGAAAGGCCTATGCATGTTTTGTTGACTTCACAAAGGCCTTTGATTCCATCTGGCATGAGAGTCTTTTCTACAGACTGCTCAACAGTGGCATTGGAGGAAAAACATATGATGTAATAAAATCTATGTACACAAACAGTAAATGTGCAGTTAAAATAGGAGACAAACAAACAGCCTTCTTTCCCCAAGGTCATGGGGTGAGGCAGGGATGAAACCTTAGTCCAATCCTCTTCAATTTATACATCAATGAATTTGCATGTCAATTAGATCAATCCATGGCACCTGGTCTTAATCTGAACGGCACAGAAGTTAAGGGTCTCCTATACGCAGATGACTTGGTGTTGCTGCCGCCAATGTGGGGGTAGTGTGATACTTGCCATGGACACATAGTCACATGACCAGTTGATTGCCTGCAGTCATGTGTCCGGGTGTCAATTAGGAAGTGATAAAGTGCTGCTTGTCTCAGTGGTGAGCCCTTTGACTTGGCTGCAGCATCCGGTGTGGTGTACTCTCCCTCTCATACAGGGTGAAAGCCAGACATAGCTCAGTTCAGGACTGACATGACCTCTGACAGATGCTGTGGCACACTGTTGATGCACTGGATTGCTCCCTCTGCTCCCGCTTTATTTAATTACTGGAGTTTGTGTACCCTTACAAAGACCAGGCCAGCCGCTGTTTTCTACTGTTAATTTACTTTTTGCTGTTTATTTGATTTGTAGGCTTAAGGAAATTGGTGTATATTTTCTACTATACTTGATGTATTGGGTAGTAGTCATTTGGATGGTGATGTCATTTAATGTTTCTGTTCTCTTTTGTACCTACAACTTGACTCTGTGAAAGGCCAGGTCCACACTGACACACAGCCTCCTTCTGTGATGGGACTGCATGGGTGACACTCTGTAGTGGTGTGTATATTTGGTCGTGACACTGCATGTAATTCATTGCGATAAGTCATATGTAAATAGAGGTTAAGTGTGTAGAGCTCTTACATGTGTAGTGCATGCGTGTGGTGGTAGAATTGCTGTCTCCCTCTTCTGTCTCCCACAGTCATTTCATTGTTGTGTATGGCTGACCCGCCCTTATTGTGAGAACTGATTGACTTTAACCATCCAATGAGATTGTTGTTTTGTTTATTGCCTCATGCCTATGTTTTAGTGAAATCTATATTTTGTAATAAAGCCAACTTAACTTTTGCACAGGATATGCCTCTGGTAAATTTTTTCTGCTCGGGGAGGTCAGAGTGGGTCACAAATTGCATTGTAGATATTAAAGGTTTAAGGGTTCCTCCTGCCCCTTAGCGGGAGGTGGCGTTGTCAGGCATTTTTAAAGGTAATCTTAGTGCCAGGCACTACAACAACAAATGAAGGTCTACAGCAGCACCTCAACCTCCTGCATACATTCTGTCAGTCCTGGGCCCTGACAGTTAACCCAAAGAAAACCAAAATTATGATCTTCCAGAAGCAGTCCAGAAATCAGGACAAGACACACAATTTCTATTTGGACACCACTAAATTACAACATACAAAAAACTACACATACCTTGGCCTCAACATAAGCTCCACAGGGAGCTTCAACTTGGCTGTGAAAGATCTGAGAGACAAAGCAAGGAGAGCCTTCTATGCAATTAGAAGAAATATCAAACTGGACATTCCAATCAAAATCTGGCTAAAAATTTTCCAATTTGTATAAGAACCGATAATTCTCTATGGCAGTGAAATTTGGGGACCAAAACTAAATCATGAATTTGACAAATGGGACTAAACAATAATAGAATCTTTCCACACAGAGTTCTGTAAGAACATCATGCATGTCCAGAGAAAGACACCAGACAATGCATGTAGAGCAGAACTCGGCCAATTCCCCCTCATATTGAAGATACAAAAAAAAGCAATTACATTTTACAATCACCTAAAATCTAGTGACCCCTAGACATACCATCACAAAGCCCTAACCTGCCAAGAGCTGAAGCCAGAGAGGAGTCCCCTCAGCCAGCTGCTCCAAAGGCTCTGTCCAGACAACCCAACATGGCCCGGACAGCCTCAGGACCACAACACCAAGCCAATCAGACGAAACCAAATTATCAACCAACAAAAAGAAATCTATATCGCATACTGGAAGGAAACAACGAAAACACAGAGTAAATTAAAATGTTGTCTGACCCTAAAAAGAAACTTCACATTAGCAAATTATCTGAGCACAGCAACAGATCCTAAATTAAGACAAGCCTTGACTATGTACAGACTCAGTGAATACAGCCTGGCTATAGAGAAGGGTCGGCACAGACAGAGCTGGCTGCCAGAGGAGGAGAGACTCTGCTCCCACTGTGACCAACAACAGGTCGAGTCAGAACTGCACTTCCTCACCTCATGCCCCAAATACCAGGCTCTGAGAAATGAACACTTTCCCAAAATAATAAAAATACACCCTGAATTTGAACACACAACAGACATGGAGAAACTCCCATATTTACTTGGCGAAATGCCCAAATGTGAGAACATTGCAGCTAAATTCATCATCTCATGTCACAACCTGAGGACAGCCAGTGGAACCTGAGAAACAACTCAGAATTTACTTCTTTTGATTGTTTTTAGTTGTTTCATTCTTATTTATTCATTTATTTATTTATTTATTTATTTATTTCTCGTATCAACATAAACAAACACTCACCACCACCAACACACACACACACACGCACACACACAAACCTCCACAGTCTTTGTGCCTGCCATGGACTGAGAGACAGGAAGTGACAATCATTTTTGTTATCTGTTGTTTTCTTCTTTTTGTTATTATTGTTGACAACAGGCTACTTGTTTGAACTGTAGCCTGTTTACTACTGTTTTAATGACATTTTTAGTTGACACAAACTGATTAATTGATTGTGTCATTGTTATTGATTACTTATTGATTGTTATTGACTGAGATTGTCATACATACAGTATAACTAATTTATTGTAAATATTTTTTTCCTTTATTGTTATTATTATTATTTTGAATTGCAAACGCTTGCTTTGGCAATATGTACAGTTTTACCTCATGCCAATAAAGCCAATTGAATTGAATTGAATTGAATTGAGAGAGAGAGAGAGAGAGAGAGAGAGAGAGAGGAGAAGAGACAAGCTGCACAACACCTGACAAGTGATATATTGTTTATTATTATTGCCATAATTGTTATTGTTATTATTATCATTATTATTGTTAATATTCTTGTTGTGTACTCCTGTATGCTGTAGGAGACAATACATTGATAGTACTATGATAATTAATGACTGGTAATTAATTATGCTTTATTCTTTATCACTTTATGAAGTATACGTTATACGGGGCACCCCCCTTCCAATAATTTTGATTTCGTTGGAATAGGCCGGAGGGAGCTATTCCAAACGTCTAACTTCCCAAGTTGGCTTGGACAGTTAGAGTATCAATTTGAATCAGTCTGTTAAATTTCAAATTTATATTTGATCTCCTATTCTGAAGCAGTGAATTCTTTCCACGATCCCATCGATTTCCCACTTCAAATGCACAAACAACAACATAGGATTAAATATGTTTATTAACTAAATAAATGCAGATTAAATGACATGAGATAATGATTAAAACAGGTGACAAAGTAACAGAAAATGTAACGACTGTGGAATGAATTATTGATTGAATGAATACCTATGGATTTTAACGTGCGGACCGTTAAATTCGCTACGGGATTAATGTATAACGAGGTTATATGAGAGATGTCTTTGAATTCCTGATATATATATATTCGAAGCTTTCACAAACACCAACTCTGATTGCATTCAGGTGTGACTCTTGTAGTGTGTGGAGTTTTCAGCCTACTTTGTTGAAGAGTAGATTTTCCAAATCCGGATTCTCTCAGTCAGCTCCATCTCAGCCTGGATGCAGATGTAGAGGCGGTGCAGCCACTGGATGATGACAAGGCGGCTTTCCAGATGACGTCGTTTTACCGGCACAGCGGGGATTCCGTCTGAATGCTCCGGGCCTGTCGGCTTCGGAACCGCCGGAACTCGATGCCGTCTCAGGTCGGAACGTCCTCTGCCCAGCGAAGTATCTCGCTTTGAGATCGTTGGAGCGGAGTTGGCTGACAATTCTTTTGGCTGAAGGCTATCTTTCTTCACGGTTTCTTGAGCAGCTAAATTGCACCGACTTTGTAGTGGTTAAGCACTTATCAGAGTCTCGGTAGAATTGGTGATTATGTATCTCCAAATATATATTAACTTGACTTCTTGCACAAAATAACTGGGAAATAAACGCCGGCCGGACGAACTTTACCTATTACTAAGTACAAGAAAACAAAAATGACTTATTCGGCTTGAATACGATACATTAACGATATAAAATAATACAAAAATAATAAATTTCATTCTTGCTTGGATTTCAAAGGAAGATCTTTTCAAAATAAAAGCGCGTGTCGCTTGAAGAGCAGTTCTTTAAGTGTCTCAGATCTCCGAAGATTTCTAAGTCTCGGAGCCTCAAAAATCTAGCAAAGTACAAAGTCAATGGAAACATGAAGAAGTTACGCGTAAAAGTTTTACAAGAGAGAAGAGTTTAACGAGAGTTTTTTTTTTTAGAAGAAGAGAAGAGGTAGAAGAGAATGAGCAGCGGGATGCATGAGCTTTTTAATTTTTAAACCGAGGGCAGAACCGGAACGGCCTGCTCACGTTGCCTCCTCCGCTGACGTCACAGCTCATGTTAACGACTTCTTACTTGTTAAATCAAGCTAAGGGTTTGATAAGTTTTCGAAATCGGACTTGACTATATGCTGAAATCCACCATGGTCTCACATTAATATTTGTTATAAGAATATACAATATACAGAAACACAATTGAAATTACCTAATATGCAAAAGAGAAATGATTGGCTATACTACAACACAAACACAGGCACACGCGTCTCAGAGGCACTGATGGCTTAAACTGACAACTTATATCTCATAGACCTGTAGTAAGGTAAAAGAAAGTCTAAATACTTAGAATAGATCACATTTCGTTAGTATTGTCCTTTGAAGATTGTACCAAAACTTACCAGGAGATGGCACTGTGGCTCCGTCAGGAACTCAGACATTAAAAATTAACATTTGTGGTTATAGTTAGGATCACATCTAGAAAATAAGAAACATATCAAAGTGTAGGTCTGTTCCTACTGATGAAGAATATGTTATGAAATAAAGGGTGAGGTTAAGGCTTGGCATCTTCTTGGGTTAGGACACAATCAGGACTCTCTCTCCACTTTTCTGTTGGTATAGAAATATTTATGGCCCTCCCTTATGGCCCTGATTTCACGGTAGCATGGGGAGGTCAGGAGCTGATAGTTATCCTAATACATGGTTCTTATCGCCTGACAGGAAGTCCGGTAAAAACGTATTTAGTCCACAGATAGGTCTTTGTTCACAAGCCCCTGGTTATAATATAATAGGTGATTGAAAGTCATGGGTTTGAGAGTTAATAGAAGGGGAAAGGAGGCACACTGCTGGGTTGAGTGTCGTAACATATGGGATGACCTCTTAATGATACATTCAAAGTGTGAGCCCGGACATTTGGTGATAAGCTGGTTGAAACAAACAATAAAACCTGATGTTGTCCAGTGACTGAATTGACTTTGAATTGTAAACAGTCCGCGTAGGAAGAGACAGGTACTGACGTAATCCAGACGTTGAATGAGACCTTTCCGGGCCTTATTGTCCAGAGTCTTTACAACCGGCTCTTTTAAGGTCAGAGAATGGGAAGAAGGTGATATAAGGGTCAGGCCTTCCTTAAGGAGGAGAAATCAGGAGGTTATCTGGCGGCTCCACTCGAGATCTGAGCAGACTGTTCCTTCTCGCAGGCTAAAATGTTTATTGTTATATCACATGGTGCTTTGTCAATGGTAAAGTGTCAAGAAGTAGGAGGGGAGGGGAAGGAAAAATCCCAGACCACTCCAACATGGCAGGGAGTGTAGGTGAGAGAAGGGCAAGACAATGGGTGGTTCCTACATATTCCCCCACTTTGATCCAATGACTGCGGCAACAGGAACTTGGATCAATAAAGTCGAACTGTCCGTTGTCGAGGTCTGCGGGTGGCACACTTGTAATGATCAGAGTTGGTGTTTGTTTCTTTAACTTGTACCTAGGCCTAATCACTTGATAAAGTGAATGGGAACAATACTAATGCTACTAACTCCTTTTATTAGGAAGTAATGATCTTCTTTTAATAAAAGGGTCGGTGTTTGAAATAAACTAGTAGTGGCTAGCCATAAAACTACTACTGGGTGTGTAATGCACAACATATCGCTCATTAACATGCTGACCATTTGTGTGTGGGCATAGTCAACAGATACTGCGGAGAGGAGAAAGTGTATCGATGAGTCGTCTTATCAAGGTTTTACTGTTGGAATTAACCATCAGAATTATGCCCTTAACCATCGTGGCTTTTCTTGTTGTTGGTAGATTTGTTCTCTATGTTTGGTATTTTCAGCCTGTGACTCGTTTGCTTGACGACATACGGTAGCTAGAATAGCCGCATTTACTGTTGAGAGTCCTAGGTTGAAGATAGTTTCAACGGCAGCTGTTGCTGTCAGAAGTCCTGCAAGAAAACGTTTGGGTCTAAGTTCCAATTGAGCGACTGTGGATCTCTGCAACTGCTGCAACATGTGAGTGGTGTCTGTCTCACTTCAGACCAGGAGTAATTGTTTTAGACTAACCCCCACTTTGAATAGAATTATTTGAATGATACGAACAACTGTATTTAATTGAACAGGTTGAGTCCCTAAGTTAATTTGTAAAGTCTGACTCTTACAGTACCCCTTTTTGGAAATGGTACAACAGAAAATTTTCGGGAAAACTTGCTTCTTTTTTTTTTTATTTTTTTTTTTTTTTTTCTACTCACAATTTGGCACCTCAGGTGCTTTTAAGGGTTTTTATTTTAGTTCATGATCTAACAGAGACGTTGGAGTCCCCGTCAATTCCCATGGGGGTTTTGTGTGGTTTGATCTGGTTGCGGTGGACCCATTTAAGCGTCGTCTCTTTCTTGCCTTTGTTGACTTTGATCTGGTACACAACGGGTGAGAGTTTTTCAGTGATCACATAAGGACCTGCCCAGTGCGGTAGCAGTTTACGGGCAAGCCTTTCGGCGCTCTGGTTGTCTCTTTTTGTCAGGGGAGCAAAGATGTAGTACCACAACTTGTCCCCCACTTGGAGTTCATCGTGGGACGCCTTTTGGTCATAATAGGCTTTGCGTCCTTCTGCGGTTTTGTCTAGATGTTTCTGGGCAAAAGCGAAGGTGGCTCTGAGGTGTTCACTCAGGTCGGTCATATACTGGTGAATGGTATATGCCGTGGCGATATAAGCTTCGCCTGGCTGGTAGAACAGGTGCAGTGGAAGTGTCATCTGTCTACCGGTCGTCATCTCAAAGGGAGAGAATCCCGTTGACTTGTGTGAGGTGGCTCTGATGGCCATCAAGACTAGCAGTAGCTTAACATCCCAGTCTTTTTGGTTGGATGCTACATACTTTCTTAGTATGCTGATTATTGTTCTGTTTGCCCGTTCTACTTGGCCAGAGGATTGCGGGTGGTAGCTGATGTGGAGTTCAGCTTTCACACCTAGCAGTTGCCATAATTGTTTCATGACTTCAGAGGTGAAGTGTATTCCTCTGTCTGAATCAATGCGGCTTGGCAGGCCGAATCGGGAGAAGATATGGTTCATTAGCAAGTAGGCGGTCGTTTGGGCCGTGTCATTTGGGGGTGGCAGGCCTTCCACCCACTTGGTGAACGCGCAGGTGACTGTTAGGAAGTATTTATTACCTCTGGTTGACTTGGCTAGAGGTCCGACCCAGTCGATTTGGAGATTTGACCAGGGGAAGGAGATGCCCCTTCGTTGTAAGGGAGCTCTGTGGAGCGGATTTGTTGGTTGAAACTGGCAGCAGACCAGGCAGCCTTTAATGTAGTCTGCTACATCTTTTTGCATGTGTGGCCAATAGGCAACCTGTTGGAGTGCCTGGTGTGTTGCTTTGACTCCTTTATGTCCTGCACATGGAGAGTCATGGGCATGCATCAGCATCACCCTCCTGTGGCTCTGAGGCACCACGAACGCAGGTGAAGTGAGTGTTTCGGAGACATGCACCAGAAGGCCCTTGACGATTCGGAGGGCGAAGGACGTGCATTGTACAAGTGTCTCAAACCTGGAATGTTTTCGAGGTCTTCTGATGAGATAACATTGTTTAAGGGGTCCGACAAAGAGAGCAAGATTAGGCGAATAGCCGGATCAAGAGGCTGGAAAGTCACCAGGTCAGAGTCAGTGAAGCGGGGAGCAACCGAGACGGCCGTTTGCGGTGTGGAGGGGACGGAGTCACCTTTCAGCTTGCGTTTAGTCGCAGGGACGGGCGTCAGTGCTGGAGCAAGTGCCGTAGTTGCGGCTTCACTTTGAGTGTCGGCCGCGGCCTGAGTGGCCCTTTCAGCGAGAGCGGCGGCAGTAGCTTGAGTGGCCGTTTCAGTTTGAGTGGCGGCTTTGGCTTGAGCTCGAGTGACAACGTTGATCCCTGGGTTGGGAGGGCAGGGAACGGATTCAGGGTCAAATTGCCAAAGGTTTCCATCAAGAGCACCTTGTTTGGCTAATGTGTCTGCCAAATCGTTAAGTTCTTTGTCTTGTCCAGGGGTACGGGAGTGTCCCCTTACCTTTTTCCAGTAGATTTGCATGTTGTGCGTCTCTACTAGGTGGTCGCAAGACATAAACAGTTCTTTGTGTTTAACTGATTTCCTGCTGGAGGTAGTGAAACCGTTTCGTTTCCACGAAGGTAAGTGGCAAGAGAAACTCAAACGTGCGTAGTTGGAGTCAGTACAGATGACCAGTGTTTGCACTTTGTGCAGCACTGCCGTTTGTAGCACGATCAACACGCCTGCAATTTCAGCATATTGAGAAGATTGAGAGCCAAGATTGAATCGTTGAGGCTCAGTCGGTGTGTTGTTAATCCACACTAAGCCTACACCTGCGCGAACCTCAAGTTCATGGTGAAAGGAACACCCGTCCACATAGGCAGTGATCATGTCTTGGCAGACATTTTGATCGAAGTAGTGGTGGGGTGAAGGTTCTGTTGGTGTAGGGTCCAGGATCAGAGTGGTGTCTGGGGACACGTCGTCGGTGCATCGGTGACATGTTGCCAGTCTCGTGCCAAGGGGCGTTTTGTTGTTTTGTGCGTAGCGCACTTCCATGTCGAAGCTTTGGAGAGCCATTAGCCAAGATGCAACGCGTGCGTTGGTTACCACACCTTCTCTGATTCGTTGACTATTTAGGAAGGTTACCGGATGGTGGTGGTTTTCGACAATTACTTTCTGACCACCAAGGTAGTTAGAGAAGTGTTTGACAGCCCACACGGTAGCTCTCAAAAATGTTTTTGCAGTAAGTGTATTTGAGCTCTGGGGCCAGTAAGGTTTTGCTGGCGTAGGAGGCCCTTGACGATTATCGCGGTCGTGGACTTGGTACAAGCCTGCACTCATGCAGCCAGTGGAAAATCCAACTTCTAGGTGGAATTCTTTAGTGCAGTCTGGATAAGCCAAACACGGAGCCGTGCAGAGCTTGTCTTTTAGGGCCTGCATAGCCTGTTGATGTTGCTCGCCCCAGACAAATGGGGTGTTCTTTTTGAGCAGCTCTGTTAGTGGCTTGGCCAAGTCTGCGTAGTTCTCAACAAACTGACGAGAGTAGTTACAAACGCCTAAGAAGCTGCGGAGCTCAGAAAGGTTCGTTGGGGCTCTTATGTTTGTGATGCCCTGGACACGTTCAGTTTGTGGCTCGACGCCGTGTGGCCCAACAAGGAGGCCTACGTAGTTTACTTTGGTTTTGCACCATTGACACTTTGACAGAGAGACTTTTGCTCCCACTGAAGTGAGCTGTGATAGTACTTGATCCATTTCTTCCAGGTGGGAGTCCAGAGTGGGACTCCGTATCAAGATGTCATCAACATATATCAGGGTGCCTCGACCGAGAGCGTCGGGACACGCTTTGTTCAAGAAGATGTTGAATTCGGCAGGCGAATTTGCATAACTGAATGGACACCTGGTAAAGGTGTATTGCTTGTTTGCTAAAGTGAAGGCCAATTTGTGTTGGTCCTCAACATGTACCTGCAGGGTCCAGAACCCTGATGCCATGTCCATGGAGGAGAAGTATTTTGCATCTCCAACCTTGGGGAGCTCTTGGCCTAACTGGGTCATTGGCCACCTAGAAAGGGGGACTTGTTGGTTGAGTTTGCGATAGTCAATTGTCAACCTCCATTTTCCGTTTGGTTTTAACACAGGCCAGAGGGGCGCTGAATAGGTGCTATTGCATGGTCGGACAATACCCTTTCCTAATAGGTCATCTATGATTCCCTGTACAGGTCCATAGGATGCCAGAGGAATTTTGTATTGTCGCACATATGTCAGGGGTGCGTCATGAGGAGCACTTGAAGGTTTAGTATACACAACACCTTCATGCAAATGATCGGAAAGTAAAGCGAGAGGTATAGGCCCTATTACAGGGATTCTCAGCTCGAAATCGTGGAACTTGGTGCTGATCATCCAGCCCAGAGGGGTGGATTTTGGGATCAGTATTCCTTCCGCGGTGTTGTTATTCACCAACAGGTGGGTGGACCTGGAGCACAGGTCCAGCAAAGGAGTTGCTTCAAGAGCCAATCCCAGTTTGAAAAACAAAGGGGGTGGTTGGAAGAATGCTTGTGAGTGGTCAAGACGCTGGCCAGGTTTAATGTTCAAGCGTATGGCCACGTTTGTGGTTTTGGTCGGAACGGTCGTGTGATGTTCGTAAATAGCTTGACAAACCTCTGGTATAGTTTGCCCTGACCTCATGTTGTCAGAGTTAGGAGTGAAGCCTTCATCCTGGGTTACTATCAGTGACCATAGGATGTTATTGATTAGGTCCACCTGAATGTCAAGTCTGGCGAGCACATCGCTGCCAACGTAGACTTGGTGTGGTAGATCAGGAATGACCAGAAAGAGATGCGTCAAGTTTCTTTTGTTCCATTGCACTCTTAAAGCGCAGACACCCTCGGCGGTCCATGTTGAATGTGGTATTGGGTCCGAAGGAAAGCGGAAAGGCTTCTTTGCAAAGCGAATGTTTGGGTCTTTTTCCGACAATGCCTTGTACAACTCTCGGCTGATGGCCGATTTTTCAGCCCAAAGGGCCAAGACCACATCGTCACTGTGGGTGTCCTCAAGTTTAATGCCACCTATGATTTGTGGGCAGAAGTCCTGTGTTGCAGATGAGTCTGCCAAAGAGCACAAGAAATTGTCTCGTGGGGTTAAAGCTTCTATTTGGGGCCACGTCAATGTTGGCTGACTGCTTTCTGGTGCTCTGCTGACCTCTGTTGGTAGTTGTTGGGCCAATGGGGCATCGGAGGTCGAGGCGTCTGAGTTAAGCCTGTAGCACTGAGCTTTAGTGACCCAAGGAGTGTCAATGGGGAGAGGTTCACGGACCTGTGCCCAGATTTTCAAGTGTTTGAAGTCAATGAGCAGCTCAAATCGGTTGAGGAGGTCTTTACCGATGAGAAGAGGAATTGAATCAAAGGGGGACACGTACACAGGGTGTACGAGGTTCATTGGTCCAATAGTGAAGTTAATCACTGCCCTAGTTGTCAACGTAGTGCCTGTAGGTGAATAGGGTTGGATCTCAAGTGAGCAATGTTGTAGCTTTAAATTTCGGTTGGCCTGGTGGGCTAATGTTTTGAGTTTAGTGAAAAGTCCTGGTGACATCAGGGTCACGTCTGCCCCTGTGTCGAGGAGTGCTTCATGTACAAGCTCGTTCTCGAGTATGGTGGAAAGGTAGAATTTGTGTGCAACTCCCTTTTCTTTGAGGTCACCCAAGAAGTGGTGGAAAGGCGGTTCCCCTTGAAAGATTGGCGGGCCTTTAGTGGGAGGAGTCTCATTTGCATCTAGTTGAACCACTAGGACTGCACCAGAGTTCGAGTCTTTATGCCCCTGTGTCGGTTGTTCCGGGGCGTCATTCTGGGCCTCCGGATTTGGGTCAGGGGGCAGTGCAGGCTCAGGTGCAGTGGAGTCAGAACCCCCCTTTTCTTCCACACCCACATTAAGTCGGTGAGAGGAGGTTTCTGGAGGGGGAAAAGCTAACTTCTCAGGGGTTGTTAAGCGTGTGACTACTGAGAAGAGGTCGGCTTTCTCTTTCTCCTCCTTACGCACCTGTTCAATTACCTTTTTAATGGTGTCTATGTCTTCTTTGTTTAAACCTGACTGGTTTGGCCGACTGTTGGTGTAGCCGTTCTTTCCTGTTTCTTTTCTGTCAGAGGGGTTTTGGTATTGTTTTTCACTCAAGCTGTAATTTCGAGGTTCGCGCCTGTCAGGCTCTCTGTTGTTATAACCCCGACTACCTTTCCACTGGTTAAAAGGACGCCGTGCGTCATGAGAGTCGGAGGAGCGGTGATCCGATCTACCTCTTGGTTGGTCGTAATTAGCAAACCGGAGCTTTTGTGGATGCTTCCGATCTGAATCAGACCGGGAGTATCTTTCTTCCGTATGAGGTTGGGAGAATTTAGAGGAGGCTGTGGCGGACTCTTGTGGTCCAGCACTTGGCGCTCCTTCCAACTCCAACTCCAACTTCCTCCAAAGGTTTTGGAGGAAACACTTAAGATGTTTGCATCGGGGGATTTGGTTATGGTTTGTCCTTGTTTATTAAAGCCTTTTGTAGCCATCTCACGTAGTTGTCGGCTAGTGAGGGTTTCTGGACATGCCATGACACCAAGATGGTGGCTAGTTGTGGAATGGAGGTTTTGTACGAACAGTGACTTAAAGTGTAGTTCCTCCTCCATCTCTGTTTCATTTTTGGGCCCAAAATAGGCTTCATGGAGCCTCTCGTGGTACTCTTGAGGGGATTCCTGTCTTCCCTGCTTGACAGATAAAGCGGCGGCTAGGCCTGTTTTTACTGTAATGCTCTTGAATTTGTCTATTAGTGCCTTACTGAGGACTTCATAGTTGTTTCTGACGCTGTCGGTTTGTCGGTCGATTAATTTATTGACTTTCTGACTAGAGGTCCCTCTAATTAGGTAAAGTTTGTCATCAACAGTAGCACCAGGGAATCTTCTCAGATAGAACTCAATGTCTTTTAGTCACGCTTTGGAATCATTTTTACCGCCTGGTTTGGGTTCATAACGGGTTATGTTTCGAGCGATTTTGTCTAGGTCCCTGTCAGAGGGGGCTCGAGAGTGATGCACTGTTGAGGAAGAGAGCAGCTGAGGGGATGAAGACCATTTAGTTCGGTCACCCAGATCCCTGTCGGTTCGAACGCGAGTATCGGGAATGATTGGTGACATGGCTCCTGTTGGGGATAGGTCTAATGGCGCGCTCCTGTGAAACCTGCTATCTTTGACTTCTTCATGAGCGGGGTCTCGCACAGGCGCTCTTGTGAATGAGCTATACTCAAGGAAGTGCCCTAGTTCCTTTTTCATTTTATCAAGTTCTCTATCTTGTTCTCGTTTCTCTCGCTGGAGATCATTGAGTTGATCTTTGATTTCTTTTAGTTCTTCGTGCGCTCTATGGTGCAACTGTTTCTCGTTTTCTTTGGCTTTCTCCCAGACTTGAAGCTTAAGCTTCAGGTCTTGAATTTGCTCTGTGGCACTTTCAAGCGAAATCTGCTGAATGTACTTCCGAAAAGCTGAAAAAGTTGAAAAGCTGAAAAGTTGCAAAGGTCAAGGCCAAAAGAGCTTGAAAAGTTGAACATGTTGATAGCTGAACACTTTCTGTAGCTGAACACGGAGCTGAATGTATAAAGAAGCTAAAAAAGGCAGAAAGATGAACATTTTAAAAAGATGAAGAAACAGAAAAGTTGGAAAGGGCTGAAAGACTTGAAAAAGTTGAAGATTTTCATGAACATGAAGCGGAATGTTTGAAGGAGCTGAAAAGGCCGAAAGATGAATATCTGAAAAGGCTAAAAAGCTGTAGAGTAAGGGGTCTGAAAGAGCTTAAAAAGGTGAAAAAAGACTGAAAAGACCGAAAATTTGCCGAGTAAGAGGGCAGAAAGAGCTTGAAGAGGTGAAACAAGGTTGAAAACGAGAAAAGTTAAAGGCAGAAAGAGCTTAAAATGGCTGCACACATGGTGGAGCAGGAGCCGAGTCAAAGATGAACATGTCCCTATCAGAATGAATGGCAAAATGCCTGCCAAACCCCTGCGATTTTTGAAAAAACTGTAAGGGTTATCACCAACATATTTATATATTATAAAGTTGTAACGGTGTCTGTAGCTCAAAAGAAAGAGGAATATTTTAAAAAGCTGAAAAGGCAGAAAAGCCAAAGGGGGCTGAAAGAGTTGAAAAGGATGAACATTTCAATTGCTGAACATGAAGCTGAATGTTTGAAGGAGCTGAAAAGGCATAAAGAAGAATATGTGAAAAGGCTCAAAAGGCTGTGGAGTAAGAGGGCTGAAAGAGCTTAAGGGTGAAAAAAGGCTGAAAGGTGAAAAGTTAAAGGCAGAAAGAGCTTAAAGGCAGAAACACACCGGCCCAACCGTTGGACGTCTGAAGCGGTTGGAGAGACTCGGACGAAGTCGGGAACATGTCTGTTCGGTGTGTTCAGCTGCGTTGGAAGCTTTCGGAGCCGTTTGGACGTTGTCTGCTCCGATTCAGCATGCGAAGTCTGAGGAGGAGGGCTGTGAGACGTCTGAGCCATTGGATTCTCTGATTGGTTGTGTGCCAGCTGAATGGCCGTTCTGATTGGCGGTGTGCTAGCGAATCAGCGCGCTGCTTGGTAGGGCGGAATACTGTGTGAATACTTTGTTTTTCTATGGACTCTGTTCCGTCATTCCCCGTTTTCATGTTTTGCAGGCAGTTCTGGCATGAGACTGGCTGTTATTATGTCTGTTCAGGACAAATTAATCTGTGTTCATTTGGTAATGCCTCGCTGCATGTTGAGTATGCAGCTGTTTTTATCTGTAAGCCTACAGTGAAAATGACAGAGAAATAAGCAGATTCGACGTGCTCACTCAGAAAGTCTGGCTGAGGACAGCTGTGAGCCGATGCTTATGCAAGTAGCCTCCTGTGGTGATGTAATCACAGGAGCAGAGTCAAAATCTCGTGCTTTAGGAACGCGCACTATTGTGCGCTATTCCTATTCGGAAAGAGAGCCAAACTGAAAAAAAATAAGCCACTTTCAAACTCGAGCTTTTCAGGCAAGTTTGAACACCAATATGCATGATTTAACGAGAGAAATTGTGATTTCCGGGTGATGAGGAAAGTTTAAGGCAGAAAGAGCTTAAAAAGGTGAAAAACAACTGAAAAGGCCGAAAAGTTGCAGAGTATGGGGGCAGAAAGAGATTGAAAAGGTGAAAAAAGACTGAAAAGGTGGAAAGTTAAAGACAGAAAGAGCTTGATATTTTTCAGAGTTGTAGCCACACGTGTCTTCTTTCTCCCAATGTGTCTACTTTATTGGTGGGATTTACGGTTTTTTAATTAACTGTCTCTAACCGACAAGAGTAGCTCTCAACAGTCCTATTCACTCCAATGTAAATCGGGGAGAGGATTTTCCAAACTGCACCTTTTTTAAACTCGCTCGTATTTCCACATTTCTGAAGCTAGGACCACGAAACTTCATGAGTGTCTTCTTTAAGGCATTTCTGGCTCGATCGTAAAAAAAATTTGACGATTTCATGTATGATTTTGACTTAATAGCACTAGTTTGACGTTCTAGATTTGAGGCAGAAATCAGTCTCAAATCAGCCTGGGACGGCCGTTGCTACGGGCACTCACCAACCGTCACCTAGCAACCGAGATCAGCTGGGCCCACAGAGAGAGTGACAGACAGACAGACACACATGCACACACACACACACACACACACACACACACACACACACACACACTCACATGCACACAAACACACAGACAGAGAACACTCAAGTTTTCGCGACGTAAGTAATAAACTTTCCCATGAGGAATGAATGGGACGAGGCCAAAAAAGTCGCAGAGACACAAATACACACACACACACACACAGACGGACACACACAGACGGACACACACAGACGGACACACACAGATTATTAATCAGTTTTCCAGAACGTTCATGTTTACGTCGCGAAAACCTGCGTGAACTTTCCCATAAGGAATGAATGGGACGAGGTCAAAAAAGTCGCAGACACACAGACACAGAGAGATAGAGAGACACACACACACACACACAGTCACATGCACACAAACACACACACACAAAGTGAATGAGACCAGGTGAAAAGATCGAAAGGAAGAGTTCAAACATCGACATCTCTGGCATACTTTGACCGAGAGACACCATTAAAACTTTAAAATGTAGATAAAAGTCCAAATTATATGTGTGGGATCCAACTTTTGCTTTAGCTTTCGTAGTTTTTTTTTGTCACAGGGCAAAGCGCACAGCCCACTGTCGATTAGGCGATTCCCCGGCGGGGAATTGTCTAGTTAAAGTTATTCTTCTGGAATTTATTAGTGTGAATGCTGAAGGCATTCACACTAATAATTCCGTAAGTTTTTTGTCCGCTTTCTTCTCCTTCAAATCTTGAGCTATTGAAACCATTCAAATATCAAAGTGTGCAGCTTTTTAAGGACATTACTGCTTGTATTTTTTTCTTTTCTACCTTGTATACTTTTGGAAATATTAAGCTTTTTATGCAAAAATTTTCCCATTCATCCTTATGGGGATTTTTTCAAATTTCATTCTGCTATAACTTCAGCATACCTTCAGCTATTCAAACCATTCAAATATTAAAATGTTCAGCTTTTTCAGCTCTTTCAACCATCTTCTTTTCAACTTTTCAATTTTTTCAGAAATTCAGCTTTTCCCCCAAAAAAATTAACATTGCCGCAGATGGGAAAAGCTTCAAATCGTCTTCAAAACTCATCGCCTTTCAACCTCTTTTTGCTCCTCATACATTGAGCGAGAGACACCATTCAAACTTTAAAGCACTCAGCAGATCTTGAACTATTGGACCTGTATTCAGTTTTTAAAAATCTTGTACGGTCTTGAAATAATCGCAGTTTTAGTTTGAGCGACTTTTAGCCCGTCTTCTGCGTTTATAATGGGTGTGTATTGCGTCGGCTAGAGTGAGTGACATCACCAACTGCCGCACGCCAGAATGTAGAGCTGCCGCGAAAAAAATGGACAAACTTGTTTTCAGCTTGAGTTTGATCCCTCACCTTTTACTTGACATAGACAATATATACGTAGAAATGTAGGAAATCTTGTGGGCTTTCAGCTGATGGTCTCATTTCAGATGTGGGACTTACGGTTTTGGATCTAGAAGCCCGAGACCGACAGCAACTCTCAATCCTGTCCCATGAGCCGCAATGTTAATTTTGAGCCGAATTTTCTGGAAATTAGCAGACGGTACCTGATTTGTCTCTCGCTCTCCCGCACTCATTTTGCACTCTTCAGAAATAAAAACGACATGACCACGTTCAGCAACTCCTCCTGTCACTCACCATACAATTATTTTGACGGTAACCCTCACAGTTTTTTCAGAAATCGCAGGAGTTTGGGAGGTGTTTTCCCATTCATTTCTTATGGGGGACATTTTTGTCTCTGTCCCTGGTCCTGTTACAGCATGTCTGCAGCCATTTCAAGCTCTTTCTGCCTTTAACTTTTCATCTTTAAGCCTTTTTTCACCTCTTTAAGCTCTTTCTACCGTTAACTTTTCACCTTTTCAGTCTTTTTTCACCTTTTTAATCTCTTTCAGCCCCCATACTCTGCAACTTTTCGGCCTTTTTCAGTCGTTTTTCACCTTTTTAAGCTCTTTCTGCCTTTAACTTTCCTCATCACCCGGAAATCGCAATTTCTCTCGTTAAATCATGCATATTGGTGTTGAAACTTGCCTGAAAAGCTGGACTTTGAAAGTGGCTTATTTTTTTTTGCTTTGGCTCTTTTTCCAAACAGGAATAGCGCACAATAGTACAATATTTTGACTCTGCTCCTGTGGGCTGTTGCATAAGCATCGGCTGACAGCCGTCCTCAGTCAGACTTTCTGAGTGAGCACGCCGAATCTGCTTATTTCTCTGTCATTTTCACTGTAGGCTTACAGATAAAAACAGCTGCATACTCAACATGCAGCGAGGCATTACCAAATGAACACAGATTAATTTGTCCTGAAAGGACATAATAACAGCCAGTCTCGTGCCAGAACTGCCTGCAAAACATGAAAATGGGGAATGACGGAACGGAGTCCATAGAAAAACAATGCGCACACAGTATTCCGCTCTCCCAAGCAGCGCGCTGATTCGCTAGCACACCGCCAATCAGAACGGCCATTAAGCTAGCACACAACCAATCAGAGAAGCCTTTTCTTTCAGCCCCGTCAGCTTTTCTGCCCTTTCAGCTTTTTAAAATATCCATCTTTCTGCATTTTCAGTTCCTTCAAACATTCAGCTTCATGTTCAGCAATTAAAATGTTCAACCTTTTCAACTCTTTCAGACCCCTTGCGCTTTTCTGCCTTTTCAGCTTTTCAAAATATTCATCTTTCTTTTGAGCTACAGACACCATTTCAACTTTATAATATATAAATATGTTGCTGATAACCCTTACAGTTTTTTCAAAAATCGCAGGGGTTTGGCAGGCATTTTGCCATTCATTTTAATAGGGACATGTTCATCTTTGACTTGGCTCCTGCTCCACCATGTGTGAAGCCATTTTAAGCTCTTTCTGCCAATAACTTTTCTCGTTTTCAAACTTTTTTCACCTCTTCAAGCTCTTTCTGCCCTCTTACTCGGCAAATTGTCTCCTTTTCAGTCGTTTTTCACCTTTTAAAGATCTTTCTGCCCTCTCACTCAAGAAACTTTTCGGTCTTTTCAGTCTTTTTGTCACCTTTTAAGCTCTTTCTGCCTTTAACTTTTCACCTTTCCAGTCTTTTTTCACCTTTTTAAGCTCTTTCTGCCTTTAACTTTTTACCTTTCCAGTCTTTTTTCACCTTTTTAAGCTCTTTCTGCCTTTAACTTTTCACCTTTTCAGTCTTTTTTCACCTTTTTAATCTCTTTCTGCCCCCTTACTCTGCAACTTTTCGGCCTTTTCAGTCGTTTTTCACCTTTTTAAGCTCTATCAGACCTGTCAGCCTTTTCAAATATTCATCTTTTGTCCTTTTCCACTCCTTCAAACATTCCACTTCATGTTCACCTATGAAAATCTTCAACTTTTTCAACTCTTTCAGCCCTTTTCAACTTTTCTGTCTCTTCATCTTTTTAAAATGTTCATCTTTCTGCCTTTTCAGCTTCTTTATACATCCAGCTTCATGTTCAGCCACAGAAACTGTTCAGCTATCAACATGTTCAACTTTTCAAGCTCTTTCGGCCTTGACCTTTTCAACTTTTCAGCTTTTCGACTTTTTCAGCTTTTCGGAAGTACATTCAGCAGATTTCACTTCAGACTTCAGCATTCACACTGTATTTTCGTAGGAAATGCAAATTTTTCTAGTTGTTATTCTTCTTCCGTACGTTTTTTGTCCGTTTTCAACTCCTTCAAACTTTGCCCGATTCAAACCCTTCAAACATCAAAATGTTCAGCTTTTTAAGGACATTACTGCTATTACTTTTGGCTTTTCTAACTATTATACTTTTCGAAATATTAAGCTTTTTCCGCAAAATCTTTTCCATTTTTCCCCATTCATCCTTATGGGGATTTTTTCAAATTTCATTCTGCTATAACTTCAGCATACATTCAGCTATTCAAACCATTCAAATGTTAAAATGTTAATCTTTCCACCCTCTGCTTTTCACCTTTTCACCTTTTCAACTTTTTCAGCAATCCAGCATTTTCCCAAAAACATTTAACATTGCCGCAGATGGGAAAAGCTTCAAATCGTCTTCAAAACTCATCGCCTTTCAACCTCTTTTTGCTCCTCATACATTGAGCGAGAGACACCCTTCAAACTTTAAAGCACTCAGCAGATCTTGAACTATTGGACCTGTATTCAGTTTTTAAAAATCTTGTACGGTCTTGAAATAATCGCAGTTTTAGTTTGAGCGACTTTTAGCCCGTCTTCTGCGTTTATAATGGGTGTGTATTGCGTCGGCTAGAGTGAGTGACATCACCAACTGCCGCACGCCAGAGTGTAGAGCTGCCACAAAAAAAAAAATGTTCAAACTTGTTTTCAGCTTGAGTTTGATCCCTCACCTTTTACTTGACATAGACAATATATACATAGAAATGTAGGAAATCTTGTGGGCTTTCAGCTGATTGTCTCATTTCAGATGTGGGACTTGCGGTTTTGGATCTAGAAGCCCGAGACCGACAGCAACTCTCAATCATGTCCCATAAGCCACAATGTTAATTTTGAGCTGAATATTCTGGAAATTAGCAGACGGTACCTGATTTGTCCGTCGCTCTCCCGCCTTTATTTTACACTCTTCAGAAATAAAAACGACATGACCGCGTTCAGCAACTCCTCCTGTCACTCACCATACAATTATTTTGACGATAACCCTCACAGTTTTTTCAGAAATCGCAGGAGTTTGGGAGGTGTTTTCCCATTCATTCCTTATGGGGGACATTTTCGTCTCTGTCCCTGGTCCTGATGCAGCATGTCTGCAGCCATTTCAAGCTCTTTCTGCCTTTAACTTTTCACCTTTCAGCCTTTTTTCACCTTTTTAATCTCTTTCTGCCCCCATACTCTGCAATTTTTCGGCCTTTTTCAGTCTTTTTTCACCCTTTAAAGCTCTTTCTGCCTTTAAATTTCCTCATCACCCGGAAATCGCAATTTCTCTCGTTAAATCATGAATATTGGTGTTGAAACTTGCCTGAAAAGCTGGAGTTTGAAAATGGCTTATTTTGGCTCTTTTTCCGAACAGGAATAGTGCACAATAGTTCGAGTTCCTAAAGCACGAGATTTTTACTCTGCTCCTGTGGTGACGTTACCACAGGAGGCTACTTGCATAAGCATCGGCTCACAGCCGTCCTCAGAAAGACTTTCTGAGTGAGCACGCAGAATCTGCTTATTTCTCTGTCATTTTCACTATAGGCTTACAGATAAAAACAGCTGCATACTCAACATGCAGCGAGGCATTACCAAATTAACACAGATTAATTCGTCCTGAACGGACATAATAACAGCCAGTCTCGTGCCAGAACTGCCTGCAAAACATGAAAACGGGGAATGACGGAGTGGAGTGCATAGAAAAACAAAGCGCACACAGTATTACGCCCTCCCAAGCAGCGCGCTGATTCGCTAGCACACCGCCAATCAGAACGGCCATTCAGCTGGCACAGAACAAATCAGAGAATCCGATGGCTCAGACGTCTCACAGCCCTCCTCTTCAGACTTCGCATGCTCAATCGGAGCAGACAACGTCCAAATGGCTCCGAAAGCTTCCAACGCAGCTGAACACACCGAACAGTCATGTTCCCGACCTTGTCCGAGTCTCTCCAAACGCTTCAGATGTCCAACGGTTGGGACGGTGTGTTTCTGCCTTTAAGCTCTTTCTGCCTTTAACTTTTCACCTTTCAGCCTTTTTTCACCCTTAAGCTCTTTCAGCCCTCTTACTCCACAGCCTTTTGAGCCTTTTCACATGTTCATCTTTCTGCCTTTTCAACTCCTTCAAACTTTTAACCTCACATTAAACAATTAAAATGGTCAACTTTTTAAACTCTTTCAGCCCGTCAGCTTTTCTGCCCTTTCAGCTTTTTAAAATATCCATCTTTCTGCATTTTCAACTCCTTCAAACATTCAGCTTCATATTCAACAATTAAAATGTTCAACCTTTTCAACTCGTTCAGCCCCCTTTGGTTTTTCTGCCTTTTCAGCTTTTTAAAATATTCCTCTTTCTTTTGAGCTACAGACACCGTTACAACTTTATAATATATAAATATGTTGGTGATAACCCTTACAGTTTTTTCAAAAATCACAGGGGTTTGACAGGCATTTTGCCATTCATTCTAATAGGGACATGTTCATCTTTGACTCGGCTCCTGCTCCACCATGTGTGCAGCCAGTTTAAGCTCTTTCTGTCTATAACTTTTCTCCTTTTCAACCTTGTTTCACCTCTTCAAGCTCTTTCTGCCCCCTTACTCTGCAACTTTTCGGCCTTTTCAGTCGTTTTTCACCTTTTTAAGCTCTATCAGACCTCTTAGCCTTTTCAGATATTCATCTTTCGGCCTTTTCAACTTTTCTGCCTTTTCAGCTTCTTTATATATTCAGCTTCATGTTCAGCTACAGAAACTGTTCAGCTATCAACATGTTCAACTTTTCAAGCTCTTTCGGCCTTGACCTGTTCAACTTTTCAGCTTTTCGACTTTTTCAGCTTTTCGGAAGTACGTTCAGCAGATTTCGCTTCAGACTTCAGCATTCACACTGTATTTTCGTAGGAAATGCAAATTTTTCTAGTTAGTGTGAATGCTGACACAGCATTCACAGTATTTAGTGTGAATGCTTACACAGCATTCACACTATTGTTTTTCTGGAATTTATTATTATTCTTCCGTACGTTTTTTGGCACCTATCTCCTCCCACAGATTTGGTGCTCTTGAAACCATTCAACCATCAAAATGTTCAGCTTTTTTAGGAAATGATGGCGTGTATTTTTATTATTTCTACCTTTTATACTTTTGGAAATATTAAGCTTTTTATGCAAAATTTTGCCCATTCATCCTTATGGGGAATTTTTCAAATTTCATTCTGCTATAACTTCAGCATACCTTCAGCTATTGCAACCGTTCAGCCTTTAAAATGTTCAGCTTTTTAAGCTCTTTCAGCCTTCAACCTTTCAGCTTTTTCATAAATTCAGCTTTTTCAAAAAAAAATGTAACATTGAAGCAAATGGGAAAACATCAAAATCCCCTGCAAAACTCATCGCCTTTCAACCTCTACTTATCCCTCATACGTTGAGCTCAAGACGCCATTCCAACTTTAAACAAGTCAGCGAAACTTGAACTATTGACACTGTATTCAGTTTTTAGAAATATTGTACGGTTTTGAAAATGTCGCAGTTTTAGTTTTAGGAACTTTTAGCTCCTCTTCTGATTTTATAATGGGTGTGTATTGCGTCGGCTAGAGTGGGTGACATCATCGCCAGAGTGGAGAGCAGCTTTTGAAGATAGGAGCTAAAACTCTCTTCAGCTTGATTTTGGTCCCAAATCTTTTACTTGACATAGAAAATATATGCATAGAAATGTAGCTTTCAGCTGATGGTCTCATTTCAGATGTAGGACTTACGGTTTTGGATTTAGCAGCCCAAGAATGACAAGAGGTCAAAACATAGCCCCATAAGCCGCAATGTTAATTTTGAGGCAAAATTTCTGTCCAAGAGCAGACGGTACCTGATTAGTCTCTTGCTCCTGTGCCCTCATTTCTCACTCGACAGAAATAAAAACGACATGAGAGCGTTCAGCCATGTCTCCTCTCACTCAGCATATACATATTTTGGCCATAACCATTACAGTTTTTTCAAAAATCGCAGGAGTTTGGGAGGTGTTTCTCCATTCATCCTTATGAGGGCCAATTTGATCTGTGTCTCTGCTATTTCTCCAGCGTGTGTATCTTGAGCATGCATGTGTATTTGGTCAGAGTGAGTGACATAATCACTTGATTGAGAGCAGCTGGAACACTGGAGAATGAATTCTCTTTAGCTCAGGGGTTCTCAACCTCTTGCAAGCTGGGCCCCCCCAAGGCTGGTTAACTGCAGTCGCTCCCCTCCAGACCCCCCCAGGAACAAGAGAAAAATAACAGGTGTCCAGAATTGCCACAGGCCCTGTTTTTTTTGAATGAAATAGCTGGGGGCGGGTCGGTCAGGTAATGCTTAGTGGCCTTGATGCCTGTCAGTCATGGTGAGTCGCATCTCGTCACCTCTCCTCTCCGCTGTGTCTGCAGACAGAGAAACGTCTAGAAGCTGCTTCTCCCGAATTTTCCTCTGCATATCTTACGACAGAAAGTTTGAATTTCAAGTCGTATACTTTTTATTTTTTTGCTGCACCGGAGCCATGGCGCTCATCAGTGTGATATTGACCGGCCCCACCGATTGAGAACCACTGCTTTAGCTGGATTTGGATCCCACATCTTTTACTTTACACAGACCAGTGGTGTCAAACTGATCCAGGAAAGGGCCACTGTGGCTGCAGGTTTTTATTCCAACCAAGCAAGAGCACACCTGATTTAGATCAGATGTGCTCTTGCATGGGGTTCCTCCTGATCCAGCGTATGTGCAGCCATTTTAAGCTCTTTCACCCTTTAACTTTTTTACATTTTCATCCTTTTTTCACCTGTTTTAGCTTTTTCGGCCCTCTCACTCTACAGCTTTCCATCCTCTTCCATCCTTTTCATACTTTTTTCACCCTTTTAAGCTCTTTCAGCCTTCACCTTTTCAAGTTTTTAGCCTTTTTTCACCATTTTAACCCCTTCCAGCCCTCTTACTCTACAGCTTTTCACCTTTTCAGCTTTTAAAAAAAATATTTTAACCTTTTCCAGCCCTCTTAATCTACAGCCTTTTAGCCTTTTTTAGCTCTTTCAAACATTCAACTTCATGTTCAGCAATTAAAATGTTCAACTTTTTCAACTCCTTTAGCCTTTAACTTTTCTGCCTTTTCAGCTTTTCAGCCTTTTCAGCTTTTCAGCCTCTTCAGTTTTTCCAGCCTTTTCAGCTTTTTCATACATTCAGCTTCATGTTCAGCTCCAGAAATTGTTCAGCTGGCACTATGTTCAACTTTTTAAGCTCTTTCAGCCTTTAACTTTGCAACTTTTTCAGCTTTCCAGCCCTTTCAGCTTTTCAGCTTTTCAGCCCTTTCAACTTTTGTGGCATTTCAGCTTTCAGCTTTTTCAGCTTTTCGGCAGTACATTCAGCAGATTTTGCTTCAGCATTCACACTGTATTTTCGCAGGAAATGCAATTTTTCTAGTGTTCTTCTGGAATATATTAGTGTGAATGCTGACACAGCATTCACACTATTGTTCTTTTGGAATTTATTTGTGTGAATGCTGACACAGCATTCACACTATTGTTCTTCTGGAATTTCTTTCTTTCTTTCTTTCTTTCTTTATTTCTTTATTATTCCGTACGTTTTTTGGCACCTTTCTCCTCCTACAAATCTTGACCGATTCAAACCATTCAGATATCAAAATGTTCAGCTTGTTTAGGACATGATGGCGTGTATTTTTCTTATTTCTACCTTTTATACTTTTGGAAATA